>CM076579.1:1233586877-1234109204 GCA_034641835.2 Pinus albicaulis | reverse complement strand
ACCAAAAACATACTTCATAACTAGCCTAATATCAGAACATCGCAAGTAAACACACAGACATCTTTTACACTTATAGAGAGAGCCCTCTCTGAGTCCAGGAAGGCTAGGTCCTTGGGCTCCAAAGCTTGGTTTGATGTTACATCGTCATTTGGCTAGCCAATCGGCCAAATCACGGGACCCTAACAACTCATATATATTAAAAGGCCCGAAATGTAATTTTTATTACACATCAGTGTATATAAAAGGGTAAAAAGACAAAGATGTAATTTTAATTACACAGAACATTGAATTAAAAATACAACAGTATGATCACTGGTTGATTGGAGATTGACGATTAGAGGTGCCAGCAAGTCAAATTCAACTTCAATGTGTTTCCAAGCGGTGCCAGCAGAAGTTAATGATGCCATAAATGAATTTTAAAGCGGTGAATTTTCTGGTTGTTTGTCAACGAATGACATTAAATTCAGTCTGAGATATTTTGTTATATACAGAAAATAGAGTGTTGTAATTTTTTTTAAGTTACACAGAGCAGAATTGTATGCACAACAGTGTATTGTTTTTATGCACAGTAGAGTGCGTTTTTAAAAAGACAGAGTGTTTTTGAAAATAGAGTATATACAGCAGTATATGTTTTTAGTGAGACAGAGTGTTATTTTAGTAAATAATTGAGTGATAATTTTGAACTGTGTTTTCAGCAGTAAAATTATATTGTAATCCCTCTCTTGAGGAAGAATCTGTAACAGTTTTTTTTATGAAATATAATTTTTTTTGAGTTGAAACTCTGTCACTGTGAATGCAATTTTAGAATTTTCTCTGTGTTAAGGAAGGTAGTTTTATTATTTTGGAATTCTGAAACATTCCAACAAGATCGGCAATGGAGAGCTTCGCGATGGCATATCGCCTGACGTTCTTCGACGGCGAGCAGGAGTATGACAAGGGTTATGCCAGCGTGCATTCTCTGTTAACATACAGGTGGTTTCAGGCCATGGTCAATCAGAAGACGGGGATTCCCCCCAATCAGCAATCCACCGTATTTGTATGCCGACGGACTTTGAATATTACAGATAAATGCCAGAAATTGCCCGTCATTGAGAATACCAATTTCATCATAATATTGAACCAGCATAATCCTAGCAGAGAGAAGGATTGTTATTTTTATCTTACTATCAAGAAGCCTTAGAAAGACAGGAAGGGCAGGGGAAAGCACAGCGCCGACACAAATATTGCAGAGGACTATGAATCTGAATCGTCTAGAAGCGAGATCTCGCCCGTGGATCAACGACCGCTGGGAATCGACGATGAAGCTAAGCCAGAAAACCCTAGGCAGGTGATGATGGCAGCTTCACAGAAGAGAAATTACAAGGGTTACAAGGACAAGAGGGAGAAGACGCTTCTCCCGCGAGATTCATCGTCTGTGAACAAAATGAAATGTTTTTTCTCTTTCCACTGTTTTAGAAGAGCAAAAAATACATACTCTTTCCTCCCACAATTTTTTTGGCATGGCTGTCCAACAATTATAGGCCCCTCTGTACCCTTTTTGTTAATGATTATGAGTAGGATTAAACTCTTCAATATAGTATTTTTTTTCTTTCTCCCTAACTCTTTATCCAAATACACTTGTGAAATTTATCCCTAAATTGTGATTTAATGTTGTTTAAAATATATTTTTAATTATAAATAAATTTATTTTGAAAACAAATTCTATTATTTAGTCAAATTGTAATTTTATGTTTTTAAATTATTATTATTATTATTATTATTACCCTTTTTGTTAATGATTATGAGTCGGATTAAACTCTTCAATATAGTATTTTTTCTTGAGTCGGATTAAACTCTTCAATATAGTATTTTTTCTTTCTCCCTAACTCTTTATCCAAATACACTTGTGACATTTATTCCTAAATTGTGATTTAATGTTGTTTAAAATATATTTTTAATTATAAATAAATTTATTTTGAAAAATAATTATATTATTTAGTCAAATTATAATTTTATGTTTTTAAATTATTATTATTATTATTATATAAATAAATTCAACTCACTTATAACATTAAAATTATGTAAATTTAATAACAATAAAAATAAAAATAAAAACTAAAAGGTAGAAGATTTAAAGAACAAATTTTTGGTTTAGATCCATTTTAACCATAGATTTACCAAGTTTATGATCTATTCTCTTGATATGTGAACCTCTTTTAGAGTGTAAAACTTGAAAAAAAATATGCAAGTGAAGAGATAGCTTGGATATAAATATTTATATAAGATTTAGAAATAGTGGTATGATTAGAAAATATGATTTAGCTAGGCACTGTGGCTTGAGAAAGACATAGACACAAGTGTGAAACTCTTGCAAGTCTGAACACCTTTCCTCCCCTCTATCCTCCACCCTTTAGGTTGTTATCTTTCCTTTGCTATAACATTTTTGCAGTAAAATCATAGACATATTGTACTCCTTCGGTGTATCTTTGCACCTTTTAGGGCAACTTCTAGTTTAATTTCTTGTGAACCAAATTTTTAAGTTTTATAACTTAGTATTTATATTTTTTGAATATAATTTAATATATTAATTTTATATTTTGAATATAATTTAATGCATTTATTTTTTAACTAACAAAAAAAAATTTAAAATATATATATATATATATATATATATATATATATATATATATATATATATATATATATATATATATATATATATATATATATATATATATATATATATATAATAAAATTTTAATTTATTTACTTTACTTCATAGGTTATCATAATATAATATCCGTGTAAAAGTATAAACAAATAAATAAATAAAATAAAATAAAATTAATTAATTAATTAAAAATTAGAATACATAATAATAATAATAATAATAATAATAAAATTAAAATCTGTAAAAACAAAAAGAAAGAAAGAAACTGAGATCTAGAGTGGAGGAAGGTACCTAAGGGAGAACAGGGGAAGAGAAACAACAACTAAGAGTGAAGGGAAAGAATCCAACATCTGCTAACACTCCACCCATCATCCCTATTAAGGTTAACTGGCCTCTTTTCGATTTCCAAGGCTTCCCTCAACTTGTGATGGTGGAAATGGTCAATCCTTGCAATAAACTCAGCATATTCAATGAAAATGTGATGTTTAGACTTTTCAGCATGCTCTTCTAAGGCAGAGGAGCGCGATCTACTATGCTTAAGGTCAGCGACATGTTCATGAATTCTTTAATTAATTGAATGACCCATTTCACCTATGTAAGGCGCCCCACAGGAGCATGGAATAAAGTAAAAACCCTTACCATCCTTAGGGAAAATGGGGTCCTTAAACAAGGATGGAGCTCCCCTTCGGCCCATTGTCAACACCATAGGTGGTCCAACTTATCTGCTCGCTAAAGTTTTAGCCAGTAAGCTTAAACCTCTTGTGGGATGAACCGACTCCTTTGTCAAAGACTCATACTCCTTTATTAATGAATTGAAAGGCATTAAATTAGATCCTGATGGCAGGTTTTTAAGTTTTGATGTTGTCTCATTATACACTTGAATCTCCATTAAGGAAGCTATTGATGTCATTTCTCGGGTCGCGAATCCTGATACTGCTCATCTTGTTGAGATTTGTGTAACCTTGAATTTCTTTAGCTTTGAGGGTGAATTATTTGAACAGACTTGTGGAGTGGAAATGGGTTCCCTCCTTTCCCCTGTGGTGGCTAATCTATTCATGGAAGACTTCGAATCTAGGGCTCTTTCCTCCTCCCTTTTTCAACCTAGGCTTTGGAAAAGGTTTGTTGATGACACTTGTGTGGTTTGGCCCCATGGAAAAGAAAAATTGGACCTTTTCTTCTAGCATCTTAATGATCAGTCTGAATTCATTAAGTCCACCATGGAATTCGAAGTGGATGGTAGCTTGCCATTTCTTGATGTCTTTATTTCTAGGAATGATGATGGTTCTTTCTCCCATCAAGTCTCTCGAAAGAATATGCACACTAAGAAGTATTTACATGCTAGTTCTCACCATTTGTCGGCTCAAAAGCTTGGGGTTCTTAGTACCCTAGCCACCAGAGCCTTCAGAATCTCCAATGAACACCACTTTGAAGGTGAAAAGGCTCATCTCATTAGAGTTTTTAATAAGAACGATTATAGCAAGATTCAATGTCTTAGAGATTTTCAAAAAGCCGAAAAAGTTCCCACAATTAAGAAAGATCCTTGTGATCGATTATCTGGAGTTCACCTTCCGTTTATCCAAGGTACTACTAATAAAATCGCTAGGGTCCTGAAGAGAAATAATGTTTCCTCAACCTTCAAGCTCTCCTGCACCATTTGGAGTTCTCTTAGATCGGTTAAGGACCCCATTTTTCATAAGGATGGTAAGGGTGTTTACTTGATTTCATGCTCCTGTGGGGCGCCTTAAATAGGTGAAACTGGTCAAATTAATCAAATAATTCATGAACATGTCGTTGACCTTAAGTATAGTAGATCGCGCTCCTCTGCCATAGCAGAGCATGCTGAAAAGACTAAACATCACATTTTCATTGAAGATGCTGAGCTTATTGCGAGGATTGACCATTTCCACCACCGCAAGTTGAGGGAAGCCTTGGAAATCGAAAAGAGGTCGGTTATGTTGAACCCTTAATTAAAACCGAGAGGGGGGTGAATCGCTTTTAATACATACATGGACTTTTAAAACTTTCTCTTAAAACTTATTTACACCTTCACTTCATGATCAACTTAATATGTGAACAATCTTTATTAGTGAGCAGCAAGTATCAAACAGATTTGCTAATGTAACAGCAGTATTAATATGTGAGAAACAAGTATTAAGCAGATTAGATAAACCACATCAACACATAGACATCATGCACAGAGACACCAGATATAAGTGGAAACCCATAAAGGGAGAAAACCACATCTTATTATTGTTGTGATGCAAAGGCAAGATCCAACTCCCTCTCACCACTGATTTTTTGTAGGCACCAACCTACAGGAGGCTCCTACCCCAATTCTGCAAGCTACAAATTGCAAGGAAGCTCCAACTCCCATCAATTTTCTGCAGGCACCAACCTACAGGAGGCTCCAACCTCAGTTAGCTACAACTGACATCTATCAAGCTACAACTTGATAGGGAAGCTCCAACTTCCTCACTCTTTCAAAAGAGAAACATTTGCTGATTTACCTTGGATATCAGCTCTGTCTTGTTCCAATTGCTCTGCTATTCATCTATTCTCATATCTTCCCTGTATCATCTCTGCATCTTCTCAGATTCTCTATTAGCTTCTCCTTCTTCTCTGCTCAACTCCTCTTTCTTCTCTGCTTCACTGCTTTATTTCTGCATTATTTTTACTCACTCTTTCTCTCCCTTCTCACTTTTTCTTTGGCATTTCAAAATGATATTACTTATAGAATTTTTGATGACTGTTTGTTTTCTTCTAGGAATTCGAAATGAATGGTCATACCCCTTGGTCTTCTGCCTCCTCATTTCTTTATCCAACTCAATTTAAACATCATAATAATATGTACACAATGTCATGCTACAGTGGGATTTTGTCTTTTCTTTAGGATAGTTGCCTTTGCATCACAAACAATAAAAAATAATTACATCATTTACATTTACATTCTTAATTTCATATTTCAATATCACTCAGCTCCTTTTCAGTTATATAACTCAATTTCACTCAGCTCCTTTTCTGGATTTTGGATTTACTGGCTTTGTCCTTTTTTTTTGCATTTGTTGAGTGATTGTTTTGTGTACCTTGATTTACTGTAATTGTGTGCACCTGTGAATGTATACCTGTCAAACCTGTAATATATGTGAATCTCTGTCAGACCCATACTTTTATCCCTGTGTTTAATCACCTGTTCACTGTGCTTTTGTGCACCAACTGCATATATAACTGCTTCTCAGGTTTATTCTCAATTACATATACATCTGGACAATATATATTCAGAAAAGAGAGTATAGTGACACTTGATGCAGGAGGGTTACCACAAAGCCCCGGTTCAGCATCACAGTCCTGGTTTAGCTCAACTTTTTCATCAGCTGTGTGTACAATTGCATTCAAGTTTCATGCCAAATTAATTTCCAACTGCGCAATCAGCAGAACGATGAACAGGTTGATGGCGCAGAGTTTAAACCGACAGCAAGTTGACGAAGATCGATGGAGTGCGGGAGGTCGAACAACGCGGAGGTTAACGAGAAGGCACCCCCGTAGTTGACTGGCCGATCGCGCGTTGACCGCCGATCAACGGCTATGATGAACAACGGGGCCTCACCCCATTTGATGTGTACAGAGAAATGGGAACCCCCGTAAACACCACTTTGTGGTGGCTCCACCATGCACCACCGCCAGCGCGTCACCAATTCACCACCGTATGTTAATAACTCGGCAAACCTTATTAATATAACCAAAATTCATTGCATATATATATCCTCGTCCTTTAACTACGCACCTTTATTAAATTGAAACCTTATGACCATGTAATAAACCTTAGTACATGTTTGATTGGGACCCACACATACAATAAATAACCAACCAAACGCGCGCACCCGTACCTGGCTATCTTCCAGGCTCTTTCATTAAAATTCGCGCATCTTCGTTCAATGATCTCCGTCCGATGCTTCTTCGCCAGATCGACGGTTTATATCCATTTCGCTCGGCGTCTTTGGTCAGTGTATAATGCGCGAAATTGCAAGTTAAACGATGGCTTCCAATACCGCCTATGCCACGTGTCACGAAGTCTATGGAATCGCTGCGATTTCTGCAAAACCACCTTACGGTCGAAAGGTGGTGCGGAATTTGGAAATCCGCCTCCGTGAACCCGCTCGTGGTTTCAGTCCCCTCACGGTTCCTCCGGTCAAGGTTCCGCTTAGGGTTTTAATTTAATAGTTCAATACACCGTTTTAACGCTAATTCCTTCACATTTCAATTATCTATATATCTATATATATAATTTTTTGTTTCGACTATGATTCTGCCTCCAACGCAAAGTTCCGCTCCTTTGACTTTGGTTCCGCCTTTGACTATGGTTCCGCTCCTATTCATGCTGGTTCTTCGGTGTATGCATATATATAAACCATATATATATAACACACCTACCATATATACAATCTCCATGTCAATCGAATACAAGTGCTTTGTTAAAAAATGGCGATAATTTCAAACATAATTCAAACAGTGAATGCTTACTGATTCAAATGCCAGGAATGTTATGTGTAACGCCCGACTGTATGAAAGATTCTTGGAATTTATCTATATATGTACATATTTTTGAAATAACAACGGTTTCTCTGCAATGACATCTGTGGCTCTGCCTCTATCGCTTCTGTCACTCTACCTCTGCCTCTACTGCTGTGATAACAGCTCTGTCTCTGTATTTGCTTTCTCTGTCTCTGCCTTTCTCTTCATTTCCTCTTTGCTCCATTGTCTTTCTTAGTCTCTTTGTAATTGTTCATGTTTCTGCATCTGCTACCTCCTTTGCCATCAATGACAATATTTCCAACAGTCTCCCCCTTGGGCATTGATGGCAATACATACATTTTCTCTGTTTGCCTGCTCTTTCCCCTGTTGCTTGCTCTCCCTCCCCCTTTGACATCAATGGCAAAGGGTTTCTTTTTGCATTTCCTCTCTCTGAGTTATGTTTAGGCCCTCTTCTGCTGACTTTGTACCATGCTGCTCCATAGTGATGTATAAGACTTGTTGAGAGAACACTTTGAGGATTATTGAATTTGAATATACACTGTAAATTGATACAGTTCTTTCACTTGTATAGAGCTAAAAGTGAGAAATAATGATATTTCATAGAGTACATTGTATCAGCTCTATCTAGTCAGCGATGTATAATCACTACTCGTCTTTTATGTTTCAGATTCTTAATATAATGTTTCAAAGCACAATACTAATCCTTTTGCTCTGTAATTGACCTTTTGATGCTTGAATAATGCAGATAACTTTAGGATAATAACTTAGTGTTCTTTTGCCTTAATCCTTTGATCTTGAGGATCTGATTCATGCTTTCCTTGCTGGCTGTTCTCCCCCTGTAATGGCATTTTCGTTTTTTTTCTCCCCCTAAAATTATGCTTCCTCTTTATATTAGAGAGTAGCATCTGCAGATACTACCCCTAGTTTATCTCTCAAGTATTGAAATGGTTCTCTAGCAAGAGGTTTGGTAAATATATCAGCTGTCTGTTCTTTCGTTGGTACATATTCCAACTTTACTATCTTCTGAGCCACTTGTTCTCGGAGGAAATGATACTTGATTGGAATATGTTTAGTTTTTGAGTGAAGTACAAGATTTTTAGATATACTTATAGCACTTGTATTATCACATTTGATTGAAATAGGTTCATCAATGCTTACCTTCATGTCTTGAAGAGTTTGCTTCATCCACATGACTTGTGTACAACATGCTGCTGCTACTATATATTCTGCTTCAGCTGTAGATAGAGAGATGGATGTTTGTTTCTTGCTTAACCATGCCACCAGACTTTCTCCTAGATAGAAAGCACCTCCACTTGTACTCTTCCTGTCATCCACACAGCTGGCCCAATCTGCATCTGTGTATGCTGATAAAGTGAAGTTTTTGCTTTTAGGATACCAAAGTCCATACAGTGTTGTTCCTTGTAGATATCTAAATATTCTTTTGACTGCAAGAAGGTGATTTTGTTTAGGTGCTGCTTGATATCTAGCCACTAGTCCTACTACTAGCATGATGTCTAGTCTTGATGCAGTCAGGTACAATAGACTTCCAATCATGGATCTGTAGAGTTTTTGATCTATATCAGCAGACTCATCATCAGCACACAGCTTGCAACCTGTGGTCATGGGAGTTGACACAGGTTTGCAAGCTTCCATTTTGAATTTTTTCAGCACTTCTTTTAGGTATTTTTCTTGAGAGATGAAGGTGCTTGTGTTCTTTTGTTGAATTTGTAGTCCCAAGTAGAAACCGAGCTCTCCAATCATAGACATTTCAAACTCTGTTTTCATCTCATCAGCAAACTCTTTTTCTAGTTCATCTTTGTTGCTTCCAAACATAATGTCATCAACATACACTACAACAATCAGGAGTTCATTCTCAAGGGCTTTTATGTATAGATTGATGTCTACTCCACCTCTCTTAAAACCCTGTTTTTGCAAATGTTTATCCAGTCTTGAGTACCAAGCACGAGGAGCCTGTTTCAGTCCATATAGGGCCTTCTTCAGTCTGCATACATAGTCTTCTTTGTCTGTCAATGAGAAGCCTTCTGGTTGTTCCATGTATACTTCTTCTTCTAGATCTCCATTAAGAAAAGCAGACTTTACATCCATTTGATATACCTTGAATTCTTGGTAGCATGCAAATGCCAGGAACATTATGATAGCTTCCATTCTGGCTACTGGGGCAAATGTTTCTTCATAATCAAGTCCTTCAATTTGTGAGTATCCTTTGCAGACCAGCCTGGCTTTATTCCTAATTACTTGTCCTTGCTCATTCATTTTTTTTTTGAATACCCATTTTGAACCAATGATATTCTTCTCAATTGGTCTAGGAACTAGTTCCCAGGTATTGTTCTTCTCAATTTGGTCCAATTCTTGATTCATTGCTTTTACCCAATACTTGTCCTTGCTGGCTTCTTCAAACTTCTTTGGCTCTATTTGTGATAACATTGCTATGTATACTTCTTTTGTCTGTTCAGCTAGCTGCCTTCTTGTTTGTACTCCTACACTCTTGTCTCCTATGATTTGATCTTCTGGATGGTTCTTTTGAGTGTATCTTGAGGGGGTTTTTGAGTTCATTTCAACATTTTCTGATGTTTTGCTTATTTCTTCATCATCTTGGTCCTCTTCTTCATGATTTTCAGGATGGCTACTGTAGTTTGTATCTCTTGTCTTGTTTGAGAGTTATTCATCAAATCTTACATCAATACTTTCTACAATTTTTCGAATAGTCTTGTTGTAGCATCTGTATCCTTTACTCTTGGATGCATATCCTAAGAGTATTCCCTCATCTGCTCTTGCATCAAATTTCCCCAGATTTTCATCATTATTCTTTATGTAGCACTTGCTGCCAAAGACTCTAAAGTGCTTGATTGATGCAGGTTTACCATGCCATAGCTCATAAGGTGTCTTGTCACTATTAGGTCTTAAATGAGCTTTGTTTAGAATATGTACTGCTGTGTGTACAGCTTCTGCCCAAAAGGTTTTAGGAATGTTATTCTCTTGCATCATAGCTCTGGCCATTTGTTGTACATATTTGTTTTGTCTCTCTGCTACTCCATTCTGCTGAGGTGTCCCTGCAATGGTAAATTGTTTCTTTATTCCATGTTCATTACATAGGTCTGCAAAGTCATAATCTGTGAATTCTCCTCCTCTATCTGATCTGATACATTTTAGCTTGCATCTAGTTTGATTTTCTGCTAATGCTTTGAATATCTTAAACTTTTCCAGTGCTTCTGATTTGTTCTTGAGAAAAGCAACCCATGTCATTCTGGAGAAATCATCTATTATCAACATGAAGTAGGATTCTCCACTTGGTGTTTTAGTTCTTGCAGGTCCACACAGATCCATGTGCACAAGCTGGAGTGGTCTTCTAGTTGATAGATCATTTTTAGATTTAAAGGATGTGCGAGTTTGTTTCCCAAATTGACAAGATTTGCATATGGTATTTGAAGGCCTCTTTATTTCAGGCATATCTCTGACAACTTTCTTCTTACTCAGTCTGATGATATGGTCGAAGCTGAGATGTCCTAATCTCCTATGCCATAACCGTGACTCCTCAAGTTTGCTCAGATGGCAGGCTTCATCCTCCTCTTTTACTATGTACACATTACTCTCTGTTCGGACACCTTTGAGCAGAGTCTTTCCTGTTGTGCTTGATCTGACTTCACAGTCTTGTGCTCTAAAGAGAACTTCACAGCCTTTATCACACATCTGACTGACACTCAGTAAATTTTCTTTCATCCCATCTACAAATAGTACATCTTGGGCCTTTCCTCTTCCATTATCTATGTTGACTGAGCCTTTTCCCCTGATCTTACCTGATTTATCATTGCCAAAAGTAACATTGCCAGATTTCTTTTCATCAAGAGTAATAAATTTACTTTTGTCTCTTGTCATGTGTTTAGAGCAGCCACTGTCCAAGTACCATTGACTTTTCAGATCTTGAGCAGTTAGAGCCAGGTCACATTTATTCACCTTCTTTATCCACTGGAGGCCTCCTTTTGTTTGGTATATTTTGTGAGGTGATGAATTATATCTTCTTAGAGAACACTTGGAAGGCATATGTCCAACTTGATTGCATATACAACATTTTATCATAATTTTTACAGAATTATGAGTATGAACAAAATTTCTTTGATTCTTAAACCTCCTTGAGGTGTTAAAGCCTTTGTCCATACTTTCTACATTCAATGATTTTATGACCAAATTCCTTACAATAAAAGCAGTAACCATAGAAGCTATTTGCATACCTGATGTAAGGTTGTTTCTTCCATTTGTTTGTGTGAGGCAGTCTCTTCAATACTTGCATCTTTTGCTGGTTTGAATTACTCCTCCTTGCATGAAAATATTCAGCAATGTGTCCCAGCTTATGGCAAACATAGCAAGTGGCATTCTTCATTGAAGGGAAGGATCTCCTTTGATGGTTTCCATATTCAACTAGTAATTTCTTCTGATTTCTTTCTTCCTTGTTGCAGATTTCTTCTGTTGTAGGAGTTGTTTGAGCTGCTTCATCTTCCTTCTTTGATTTTATAAAGATAATCTCTCTGTCAACCTTTTATTTTCCTTTACTTGATTCCTCTTCATAGCCTATTCCATTCTTTATCATAGGGGATCTTTGAGCAACCAGGATTTCATTCAACTTACTAGAGCTTGTTGTTTGAGACGAGTTTACAGCCACATTTCTTTCAGCATTTTCTAGTTTCTTCCTGAGGCATACTACTTCTTCTTCCAGCTTCTCTTGTTCTCGGGTTTTGTCTTTGATTTGCTGAAGTAACATGTCTTCTATCTTTTTGGCTTCTTCAAGCTCTACCTTCAGCTGCATGAGGACTTCTGAGTTTTGTTCTTCTCTTACATACTTGAGAATAATGTCCTTTTGTTTTCTGCATTTTAGTTTAAGTCTGTCAATCTCTTCCAGAGCACTTCTTAGCTCCCCCTCAAGGTCGACTTCCCCTTCTTCTTCTTCATCTTCTAGCAGGATTCCTTCAAGTTCTTCTATGGCCATCAATAAGAATTCGGAGGTTCCTTCTTCACTTGAGGGTTCATCTGAATCTTCAGATGTACTGCTGTCTTGTTGAGCATAGAAGGATTTTATGCTGAACTTCTTTCCTTTCTGCCAGTTCTTTGATTTATTTCTCTCTGGCTCTTGAGGCTGATTCCTTACTTTCTTGTGAGGACACTTAGCAGCATAGTGTCCAACTCTTCCACAGTTAAAGCATTTGAAAGGAAGTTTACCTTTGTATCTTCCTGAGCCTCTACCCAATTTCTTGACAAACTTTGCCTCTTCTTCATCCGAGCATGAGCATATGTCTCCCTCTTCTTCTTTCTTCTTTTCTGTTTTAAAAGCTGCTTCCCTTGTACTTGGCTTCTTCTGTGGGAGCCTCATTTCATAGGCTATTAGATTTTCAAGTAGCTGGTTCATGGTCAAGGTATCCCAATCAGCTGTTTCTTCTATTGCAGATACCTTTGGATTAAATCTGGATGGAAGAGATCTTAGAATTTTTTGTACAATTACACTTTCTGGTATTTTTTCTCCAAGAGATTTCATATTGTTAATAATTTCTGCAGCTTTTAGGAAGAAACTGGCAATGTCTTCATCATCATTCATTCTTAAGTTCTCAAATTGGGCTCTATAGACTTGAAGTTTGGCAGCCTTCACTTTCTTGTCCCCCTCATGTATGTTCTCAAGAGTATCCCATATTTCTTTGGCAGAGTCTTTGTGCATTACTTTAATAAACTCCGCTTCACACAATCCATTAAGGATGGCATTCATGGCTTTTTCATTAGCCAAAAACTCTTGTTTTGTTTCTTTCTCTGTATCAGTTGCCTTTGGGATGTTGAACCCTTAATTAAACTGAGAGGGGGGGGGTGAATCAGTTTAATACATACATGGACTTTTAAAACTTTCTCTTAAAACTTATTTACACCTTCACTTCATGATCAACTTAATATGTGAACAATCTTTATTAGTGAGCAGCAAGTATCAAACATATTTGCTAATGTAACAACAGTCTTAATATGTGAGTAACAAGTATTAAGCAGATTAGATAAACCACATCAACACATAGACATCATCCACAAAGACACCAGATATAAGTGGAAACCCATAAAGGGAGAAAACCACATCTTATTATTGTTGTGATGCAAAGGCAAGCTCCAACTCCCTCTCACCACTGATTTTCTGTAGGCACCAACCTACAGGAGGCTCCTACCTCAATTCTGTAAGCTACAACTTGCAAGGAGGCTCCAACTCCCATCAATTTTCTGCAGGCACCAACCTACAGGAGGCTCCAACCTCAGTCAGCTACAACTGACATCTATCAAGCTACAACTTTATAGGGAAGCTCCAACTTCCTCACTCTTTCAAAAGAGAAACAATTGCTGATTTACCTTGGATATCAGCTCTGTCTTGTTCCAATTGCTCTGCTATTCATCTATTCTCATATCTGCCCTGTATCATCTCTGCATCTTCTTAGATTCTCTATTAGCTTCTCCTTCTTCTCTGCTCAGCTCCTCTTTCTTCTCTGCTTCACTGCTTTATTTCTGCATTATTTTTACTCACTCTTTCTCTCCCTTCTCACTCTCTCTTTGGCATTTCAAAATGATATTACTTATAGAATTTTTGATGACTGTTTGTTTTCTTCTAGGAATTCGAAATGAATGGTCATACCCCTTGGTCTTCTACCTCCTCATTTCTTTATCCAACTCAATTTAAAAATCATAATAATATGTACACAATTTCATGCTACAGTGGGATTTTGTCTTTTCTTTAGGATACTTGCCTTTACATCACAAACAATAAAAAATAATTACATCATTTACATTTACATTCTTAATTTCATATTTCAATATCACTCAGCTCCTTTTCAGTTATATAACTCAATTTCACTCAGCTCCTTTTTTTTTTTTTGCATTTGTTGAGTGACTGTTCTGTGTACCTTGATTTACTGTAATTGTGTGCACCTGTGAATGTATACCTGTCAAACCTGTAATATCTGTGAATCTCTGTCAGACCCATACTTTTATCCCTGTGTTTAATCACCTGTTCACTGTGATTTTGTGCACCAACTGCATATATAACTGCTTCTCAGGTTTATTCTCAATTACATATACATCTGGACAATATATATTCAGAAAAGAGAGTATAGTGACACTTGATGCAGCAGGGTTACCACAAAGCCCTGGTTCAACATCACAGTCCTGGTTTAGCTCAACTTTTTCATCAGCTGTGTGTACAATTGCATTCAAGTTTCATGCCCAATTAATTTCCAACTGCGCAATCAGCAGAACGATGAACAGGTTGATGGCGCAGAGTTTAAACCGATAGCAAGTTGACGGAGATCGACGGAGTGCGGGAGGTCGAACAACGCGGAGGTTAACGGGAAGGCACCCCCCGTAGTTGACTGGCCGATCGCGCGTTGACCGCCGATCAACGGCTATGATGAACTACGGGGCCTCACCCCATTTGATGTGTATGGAGAAATGGGAGCCCCCGTAAACACCACTTTGTGGTGGCTCCACCATGCACCACCGCCAGCGCGCCACCAATTCACCACCAATATTAAACTTTGATCGACTCTTTTAACATACTCTCGAACCTTATATTAAGATTATAATACATCGAAAACATTAATAAACCGATTCATTATATATGACTCTGCCCGGGCCCACGATACAACCAATCAAACGCGTGCGTCGTACCTTTGTTAACCCCCGGGCTCTTCCATTAAACTTCGTGCAGGTCCTGCGAACAGTCACCGTCAGATGTCGGCCCACCAGATCGACGGCTTCTATCCATTTCGCTCCGTGTCCTAGTACGATGTATAACGCGCGAAATTGCAAGTTAAACGGTGGCTTCCAATACCGCCTATGCCACGTGTCGATTCCTGTATGGAATCACTTCCCATTCCTCCAATACCGCTTTCCGACGGATGGTGGTGCGGAAAAAACCATGGTTTCACTCCAACCCAACGTTACTGTTCACAAGTCTCGGTTCCACTCCTCTCCTCCGCTCCAGGTTCCGCTCAGGGTTTTAATTTAATCGTTTTAACGCTAATTCCTTCGCATTTAAATTATATATATATAATTTTTGTTTCGACTATGATTCCGCCTCCAACGCAGAGTTCCGCTCCTTTGACTTTGGTTCCGCCTCTGACTATGGTTCCGCTCCTATTCTCGCTGGTTCTTCGGTGTATGCATATATATAAACCATATATATATAACCAAACCTACCATATATACAATCTCCATGTCAATCGAATACGAAGTGCTTTGTTAAAAAATGGCGATAATTTCAAGCCTGATTAAAACAGGTGAATGCTAATAGGTTAAACACTTGGGAATATTGTGTAACAACATGACTATATGAAATATTCTGGAGTATATCTATGTGCATATTTTGAAATAACAACGGTTTCTGCGCAATGACATCTTAATAGCTCTTCTCTTATTTATGCCTAATACTCTGCCTCTGCCTCTCTCTTTGTAAATGTGACTCTATCTTGTATTTTCTTCCTCTGTCTATTGCCTCTCTCTTCATTTCCTCTTTGTCTATTATCTTGTCTTAGTCTCCTTATGCTTATTCTGTGTCACCCTCTTTGTCAAATGACAATATTTCCAACAACAACAAATATAGGCATCTATTTCATGACAGGGTATGATATAATGTTCCAGACATGTGAGGTGTTAAAAATGTTAGTGTGTAACAACAATAATTGAGTCTTTTAGATTGTTGTGAGGTATTGGGTATTTCTCATTAATAGAATTGTCGAGGAGCTTGATTATGTATTAAATAATATATTCCCTACACTAGTGGAACTTTATCTAAAAATTTGATAGATCATAAACATTATAGTCTGAATCATGTGTGGACTCATAGGAAAAATCTATTCGACTAGTGATTACTTGAGGGAAATGATACACATAATTACTTCTTAAAAAATTCATTGATTCTAACAACTATGACATGAAATATATGGCTCTCTGATAATGACATAAAATCTTTATCTTGGCATCATGAACGTAATCATCAATATTTGGAATGATCAATGGTGATGAAAAGTTTTTGACGGTACGCAAAAGTAACAAAAAGAGCATTGGTGAGGGTCATTAAAATTTCGTCACTAGAGAAGTGTTATGAAGGTGGTAATTGACCTTCTTTGACCCTCTGAAAGTGTCATTGAAAATGGCTGGTGACGAACCTTAAAGGACCATCACTATATACACTACAATGATGCTTTTAAGGACGATCACCATATGTGACATTGATGAAGGACCTTAAAGGACCATCACAAGCATGACCCTCACCACGATGTCCTTTTCTTGGTGAAAAAACATGCTATTTTTTGTTAGATACGAGATATAATATTTCTCCCAAGTCTTGACAAATATTTTTATTAGTGGTCTCCTAATTGTTCACCTTGGTGGTTTTGAGGGAAAGTGTTCTATAATAGGTATATATTGCATATCATAATTCATGGTCAAAGGGGACAATAAAAAAATTTAGGTGCACCCAAATATTAAAGAGGATATGGTACTCAAAATAAGTAATTGTTGAACATTTGGCGGTGTAAACATCTTAGTAATCATTTACAGTCGACACTGCGACAAGAGTATACATGATTGTCAATTGAATAGGTCCATACATTGAAGATGTTATGATGTATTTTTATGGAATATTGTGCTCTTTGTCCAAAGTAAGATCATCACCATGCCAATTTCAATATTTCATTTAATAAATCATTCTAGTATTTCTACTCATAAAATGTATGTTTAAATGGCATGGATTACATATTAATAGATATACAATCCTAAATATTCTTGTTAAGTTTTTCTTTGTTTTGAGATATTAAACAGTAATGGGGTTAAAATATGGGGACTTATGTGATTATGTAATTATTGTATCATTATTTGGATTAATAAATAAATTGATTGGAAGGTTGGAAAGAACGCGAGGAAGTTTGAAAACTTCCTTCCATCTTAGGAAAAATGTTTGTAGTGGTTAAGTCCAAGATGGACCTTCCTAAAAATCTCTTGAGAAAAAAGTAAAAGAGATTAAATTAACATAATGGGAGATAAAGGTTATGTTAATCACTTATTTGGAGATAAATATTAAGTAGGCTTATAAAAAAATCATTATGAGAATAAAAACATGTTTTAACGAAAAAGACAATTATATTTTTGAAAGAAAAATTAAAACAAAAATACCTAAGCGAAGGTTTAGGACCTTAAAGAACGACAACGCTAAAATCTCCTGTGAGGGGGGGGGGGGGGGGGGGGAGTGTGGGGAATTGTAAAGAAAAACCACTCGGAATTGGAAGGCTAGAGGGGAAGGCGAAAGGTTGATATTGAACTATGGAGATAGTTCATGATTGAGTGGTTATGCTCTATTCACGAATCTTCCTCATGCGCTCGGTTATGGTTAGGAATTTCTTTTAGTTTTATTTTATTTTATTTTAGTTTCTAGGTTGGGGAATGGATGAATTGCTAAAAAGACTAACTAAATTTGAAATTCTTAGAATTTGATTGTAAATCATATATCTACTTCATAAAAGAAAAAAAATATTATGAGTATTAAGAATAGAAGAAATATCTTATGGTAGTAAGGATGTCTATTGAGCGATGGTGGATTTAGGTATTAATATGGTTTAAATCTACCTAGAAATTTATCTATAATCCACATTGATAAATTTAAATCCATATTTAATGGCTCAATTGGCATTCCTACTACCATCAAATATATGTTCTATCGTTAATATTAATAAGATTTTTTTCTTTATGCGGGATCTACCTTTTTACAATAAAGGTGTGTACATTATTATAATCGATCTTTTTATCATTTCATCCATTCCCAAAAAATAAAATAAAATAAAATCAAATAAATTCCCCAACCATGTACGCCCCGAAGATTTGGGAATAGATAAATTTAAATCCATCTTAACCATGGCAAAAATAAATAAATAAATAAATAACAAAATAAAATAAAATAATATATATATATATATATATATATATATATATATATATATATATATACACACACACACACACACACACAACAAGAAAAAGGGAAACGATGCATAAATAATTTGGGATTGAAGGTAAGTTTGATATATATATTATATCTTAGTGTAATATGAACATAATTTAAAATCATATATGTGCAAGTTAACGTTTGTACTAGCTACTTATTTTTGAGGTTATTCGACTCATACCAAGTTAATGAATAAATTCATTGCCTATATAGTTAGAGGGAATATCGAGGAATATAAGTACGAGGAAGAATAAATAATACCATTTCCTCATATATTCTCCTTTATTAAGAGACTACTTATTAGAACCCTAAAATAATATGAATTAAAAAAGAAAAAAAAGCGATTTGGAAAGCTGAAACAAATGGTATCGAGTTATAGGTTCAACGAAACTGTGGCCAACCCAAAACTACAAGATAGGAAATGTAAAATTCACGAAAAGAGTGATTTCGTTCTTAATTATAGATGTGGTGAAACATCATAAACAATCTAACAAAACACTAAGTTATGGCGGAAGTTCGAGGAAGACACAATTAATTGGTTATTAGGTATCTATTAGTAAATATGATAGAGATGATTAAGGCTCATTTTTAAATAAAAGTTAGTATGGTAGTATATTTATGTTTTTAACATAAAATAGAGATACATTTGTTATACATGATATTATAGTTATAAGCATCACAAATATTAACTTGACACAATCACTAGTTCAAAATTTCACCTCATATTGTTAAACAAATTAAACTATGCCAAGATGCATTATTATATCTTATTGGGGATAAAGAATCACTTGTGATTATGTAAAGACTTATTTTTATTATAGCTTTACAAGAGAAGAAAATAAATTGATTGGTCTCGAATAGATTATTGGAGATAAACTATTCTAGTTATAGCCAAAATGTATATTCTCCAAAATGATATAGAAATTTTTTCTACTAGGGTGGTACAGGCGTGTATCTCCTTTAATGTATGTAGGCGAGAGGGGTCACTTATATCTATACTACAATTATTTCTTATGTAGCTGGTGATGAATTAGAATATTAGTTCTAACATAACATGTATTCCAATAAAAAGGAAGAAAATTAGAAAGAATATTGATTTCTAATATTCACGAGTAATGTTCATAGTATTTACTAGTTTAGCTATACATTTGTTGATTACATATATTGATAAAACTAGCCTATGAGGTTTCAATATTTCAATATTTGGGTGGATTTAAAATTAAAATAAATAAATAAAATAAAATAAATGCAAATGGGAGTAAGTTCGACAAATGAAATTGAAATCTATTAAAAACACTCTTTGGAGAGTGAATATTCATGACACACACACACACACACACATATATATATATATGTGTGTGTGTGTGTGTGTTTGTGTGTGTGTGTGTGTGTGTGTGAGAACCATGGGAGACAAAGATTGGAGAATGGAAATAAAATAAAAAAATTGAGATTCTCATATTTGGAGAAATACCAATTGGATAGTTGGCATTATTTATATGGCTAGTCATTTTGTGATCGTATAGCATTGATAGTAACAAGTGTATTGATGATTAAGTGTCTAGGAGGAATCGATAATAACTACGAGGTTTCTATGCGTGAGAATAACGATAGTAGCATGCTTATTGAAAATCCATAATAAAAATGGCTATGGTGAATTGGGGGTCCTTTCCCGCAGATAGTCTAACAAGTTTGAAATCATCCTTTTAGGTTGCGAATGGGCTCAAATACTACATCGGACTATCGCCGGAAAGTGTTGTGAACAAGTTTTCCAACGGTACATGGAAATTTGAAATGGCCATCGGAATCAAAACTTGATTGTTGAAGTAAGGGCATGAAGGTCTTAAGAGGAGACAAAATGTCGAACCTCGAGCATCAAAACATTGGAGTAGGCTATGTCGGAGGTTTTGGGCACATTGAAACAATGAAGCATGCTATATCGGAGGTGCAGTCACCGCGGAACCTCGAAGCTTATCAGTGAAGCTATATCGAGGCACGAGAACATCTAAACCTCGAAGAAGTGAAGCATGCTATATAAGAGGGTGGAGAAAATCGGAGACCTCAAAATCTTGTAATTCTTATAAATTTCAGTTATTGAAGAGTACTCGAGGTTTGTAAAGGAAAAGAAATAAAAAGGAATTATGAAAAAAACCAAAGATCATGAGGACTCTTCTATCTCTCCTCCTAATAGACACGTGGTGGAAGTTGGTTAATTAAAATGAAGCTAAAGTGGTGAATGATGTCGGCTGATGTGGCAAGAGCATTGGATACATGGCAACTGGTTGTGGAATTTTGGAGGCCTAATGGCGTAATCAAGGTGAAATGTGTTATCACTCGAAGGAGATGCCATGGATGGATTATGTAAACGCAGTGTCATGTCGGAGGTTGGGATATCGAGTACGAGGACCTCATAACTCCAATGAAAATGAAATTTGAAACATGCAGTAGAAGGGGGATTAGATATTGTACGGCATATGACCATGTGGAGAAAAAATGAACCAAGAGCTAAGAACGAAGGATAAAGTCATTTAAGAGCTATGTGATTTTGTAACACTCATTTTATATGATTTATGATATGTTGTGGCTAAGTGGAACAAGCACGATGAATTAAAAGAATGAATGGGTCGACATTTGGAGATTAAATGCAAGGAAGAGGAGTTGGTATTTAGATTTAGTAAAACATGTGAGAAGCACTAAGATAAGGAAATGGAAAAAAATGGTTCATAGATAAGAGCGGTGGGATAAAGAAATCCAATATCTTCATCTTGTGCATGTCCTACTAATTTAAATAAGGAAATAGAGTTTCCATTCTTGTGAACGGTCGTAGCTCTGGAAAACGATAAATAAGCATGGGAAGTCACGGAAAGAGTTCTCGAGCGATTGAGATTAAATCTCGGTATGGAGGATTAGACACAAATTTAGTGAAGAACTCAAAATCCCATTCTTATGATTAATATCATGAAAAGTTCAATGGGAATATGTGACAACATCAAGGGAAGATTCGCAAAGGTACACTAGAAACCTTTGTGAAAACACATGAAGAGAAAAACATGATGTAATGTGCGTAGAGATCAAAACCATCGATTTCTATAAATCAAGGTGGGGGAAAGAGAGCATTGTTGTGAAAGGAGTGAGAAATTTGAAAATTTTACCAAAAGGAAGAGTAAGAGAAAGATGAAATTAATGCAACGAGAGAACATGTTTTGAGAAGGTAGAGAGCTAAGAATATGCTTTTGTGGGAAGAGAATATAGTTTTTGTAATACTGCAAAGGATAATGTATATCAGCAAAGGACTAAGCATAAGTTGATTCATGACCTATCGGATTAGTACTTTTCTTTATTTGTATATGCCTCTATTTTCGAGTTTGAAAAAATTGTGAAAAACATAATTGGGAAGATCGGTGGTGGCCTACATTCGAGAATGTATGTTGGTACTCTTGACAAGAAGGTTATTTTTATCCAAAAGGGGTTGGTACCTCATGTCAATGGGTTCTCACGAGCAAATTGATGTACGATGACTATTTGGAGCTTCTTTATCTATTTAAGTGAGTCTTAGATCGATTTCGCATCTTGTCTGATGATGAACCACGGCGGCTAGTTCGAAGCATCGACACAAATTTCTCCAATCAGCAGTTTTTGACGAAAGATTTGATATATAATTTGTGGATCCATGATCCAATTCCTAAATGATGTAATTAATTATGTGTGGTTTCAACTTAAACAAAAACAAATTAGTGGTTTTTTACCTTTGGGTTTCCACGTGAAAAATATCGATGTCAATGTGTGTGTGTGCTACTTATGTGAAATATTGTTTGAACATATGAATGATCAAGTTTTCTACTCATTTTATTTTTTAATGAATTATCTCATAAGTAGAAGAAAATAAAGGAAACAAATAAAACCATATTCATTAAAAAATTAAAGAATCTTACTATTACAGATTTATTTGATGTTCCTTATTCAAACAATTGAGTGTCGGAGAAAAGTTCATGAAATTAAAACCAACGGAAGGTAGACCTATAAATAATTATGTCGAGGCAAAGGAGAGTGTCGAGTGACTTACTCAAGAATAATACGGGTTTTCTATGGGACAAACTATGCCTTCTCGAAAGTAATGATGGAATTTTATATTATGTCCCTCGGAGTGGATGTTTGGACTTGATATGCTATTATAGTACACGAGTCCTAATATTCACTCACCGATGCATGGTAATTTTTTTTATGGAAATAATATTAAATCCAATATTTCCATTCTCTTTGGTCTTAGTCAATGGAACTTGTAAAGCTTATGCATTGTATGTCTCGAAGGATGTGTGGGTGAAGCTTAATTAGGGTCATGAAGGGGATGACAAAGTCAGAAGGAAAAACTCCAAACCTTCAAAATGAGGTTTGAGAGCATGAGAATGAGTGTAGATGAAAATGAAGTAGAGTACTTCCATAGGGTCAATGAAGTAACCAATATGATTAAAGGGATGGTGAGAAGAACTCAAGGAAGAGGTGATTGTAAAAAAATATTAAGATCTATGGCTACGATATTTGTGGAAAAGCCTCGGCTATTGAAGGAATAATTTAAAATATCTCAAGATGGACCCACTACTTGGCTCTCACCCAGGCTATGACATGAGAGTAGGAAAATATAAGTTTGAACCAAAGGAAACAACATTCAAAGTATCCAAAAATTGAAGGAAATCCAAAGATTATCAAGATTTCTCCATGTGATAATACGGTTGGGTGTTGGCTCAATTAGCCCAAAAACGGAAAGCATGGATTAGGAAAATATAAAGGAAGTTTCCTTTAAATTCTTTGTCAGTGAGAAGATTTGGACATTTTCATCCAAATGCCCTTACAATGAAAGAAGTGCAAAACGAAGATGATGGAAAGACAGGAACAAATCTAGAAACAATAGAATAAAAGGATACATAAGGAAAAAAGAGGTTCTACTCCAAAGAATATCATGACATAGATTCGGACAACACGGAATTCTTGAGAGGACGATCAAGATAAGTATTTACTAATGGCTTTTGAATAGAATCCGAAAATGAATTTTTATTGACTGCGAAGAGGAGGAAGAAGGAGGATGGTGAATCTCAACCTTGAAGGGCTCACGATTCCTTTGATGAGTTAAATAAAGAAATGGAAAATAACAAGTAGTGGAAGGAACAACTACAAAATGTTGAAGAAGGTATGTACAACTCTAATAATGAGAGTTTCCTATCAAAAGGAAAAACTTCAAGAAGCTATTAAGAGAAAAGATAGTCTAGTCCTTCTTCAGGAAGAAAAAAAAAGGATAATGTGAGAAATTAGAAGAAGATAAAAATAAATTAAAAGAGGAGTTTCTCGAAGATAATAAAGGAAAAAAATCTAAAAAGATGAAAAGATGGGTTTTTTCCTTGAAATTTAAACTAGAAGAATATAAATGAAAGGAAGAAGTACTTCAATATTTGATCCATTAATGGGAAGAGGCCCCATTAGGTCTTGAGGTAGAGGTTTTCTCTCTAAGAACGAATCTTGAGGGAATAAATACCAAGAGAGGTTGAAATGAAAATTTCGAATGCTGAAAACTGGATGGATTCAAAATATATAAAGTCCCCCATGAATAAAAACAAGGTCTAAATACCCAAAGACGCGATAATATTCCATGGTGAAATAAAATTAGGTTTCGGATTTGAAGAACCAAAATTATGTAAAGAAGCATCAAGAAATACTCGGTAAACAAAAGGGCAATAAAGAAAGATGATATCATCAATGGAGAATGAATCGATCAGACATACATCCAAGGTACCTTCATGAAAAAACCCATATGACTTCCAACAATAGTCTTGCCTATTTGTTATAATCATCATTATAGGTTTCATATTATTGGACATAAATTTTTTTTATTGTATAATGACTTTAGTTGAAAGGTATGAAAATCCTAGATATAATAAGTATCGAAATTTTACATCTCGGAAATCCCACCTCTTAGAGACCAAAATGTGGTCTCCTCTGTCATGATATTTGATTATTTAAAGTGTAATAAGTTTTGGTACAAAGAAACATAGTGTGAAAAAGTTTGAGTACTAATCTAAGTTCTAAAATATTGAACGGTCATCTCTCAAAAGGATAAGGGGAAAGCGAGAAATGAAAAATTTGAAAAAGAGCACGCGATGGACTTTCTCTGTCGGCTCATAACCAAGAGAAAAAATAGTATGTGGATAACACTTGTTCCAAGCATATAACTCGGGATAAAAGAAATTTTTCCTAAAAAGAAAAAGAAAAGAAAAAATGTCACCTTCGTAAACAATGCTACGACAATAATTATGGGTAAAGGGATAGGCGGTCTTGATCAAAACACAAAGGGAAAAAAAATGTATTTGTATTTGGAAGGTCTCAAACATAACTTTCTAAATGTGAGGCAAATGTGTGATAATGACTATGATGTGACCTTTCAATCCAAGGATAATGAGATCAAATGTGAAGGATGGAAAGCTAGTAGGAAAAACGATCGAGGACTCACAACAATGTATATGTGTTTTATGATTCCGGAGGTAAGTTGCTATTTAAGAAAGACAAATGAAGCACAAATATGGAACAGAAGACTTGTACATATGTATTTGTGATGGGTTTGATAAGAGTCAACAAACTTGAGTTGTAGAGAGGTATGTCAAACCTATCAAGACACGAAACTCAATTTTCAAGTCATGCCAATTTGGTAAGCATGCCAGTTGACTTCAGAAGACAAAGGTTTGTGTCGTCCATACCATTTCATCTAATTCACGAGATATATGTGGCCCAACCAAATAAATAATCCTAAGAGGAGAAAGGTACATTTATGTTTCTCATTGATGATTTTATCGGGGGGCACCTGGATCGATGCTATTAAAGAAAAATGAGGAAGAATTGAAACATTTCGGAAAATTCAAAGCTCAGAAGTTGAAAATGAGAAAGATCTAAATATCAAATTCTTAAGATCAGATAGAGGAGAGAATATACTTCAAAAGAATTTGAATAATTCTATGAAGAGCATGGCATCGAAGGAAATATTAAGTGGCTAAAACTTCATAGAAAAATGGAGTAGTGGAAATAATGAAAATAACTATCTAGTAAATCGCTAGGTCCATGTTATATGAACTAGATGTATCTTGTCTTCGAGGAGAAGCAACACAGAAAACGGTGTATATGTCAAATAGAACTCATCTCAAGATAATAGTAATAATCCCTATGATTTTGGAGCAGGAGACTTCAACGTGTTTGGGAGCAAGCTGTTCTGTCAAAAGGAATGATACAAATACTTGAATGTTTGAATCCCACGTTGATGAGGAATATTACTCGGGTATTTATTTCGAAGCGAAAGGATATAAGGGTCACAACGAAGACAAAGAATATTGAGATTTCATTGATGTGATAATTGGTGAAATAACTACAACTTGAGTCCCCTGCAAAAGAAATATAAACTTAGATGGTGAAGTACATCCAGATGAGGTCTTTAGACCAAGGAAAGCTAGATCATATAGTGAAGTTAAGAAGTCAAGCACAACTCCAAGGCGAAAAAAACCTTCGGTAATGTACGGAAAGAACATCATGAGAGTCAAATACTTGGAGATCAAACGCATTGTGTTCATATAGGAGGAAACCTTTTGGTAGTTCAAGTTGTGAAAATGTGTCTGTTGTCATAGATTGAACCTAATAATCTCAGCCAAGCAAGTGAGTACAAGTTCTGGGTGAAAGAAATGAATGAAGAACTTGACCAAATTGAGAAGAATGAAACTTAGGAGCTTGTTCCAAGACCTAGAGAAAAATTTTACGGGACCAAATGGGTCTTCAAAAACAAGTTGAATGAAGGTCAAGTAGTCGAGAACAAGGCTTGATTGGTATGAAAAGGGTATGCCCAATTAGAAGGGGTATATTTCGAAAACCTTTGGGTAGGAAGACTAGAAGTTATCCAAATTTTCTTTCCATTTCCAATGATAAAAACATTAAGGTAATCGAGATGTATGTTAAGTCTTCATTTCTCAATGGAGATTTGGAAGAATAATTTTAGATTGAGTATCCGAAGGATTTATGTTCACGATAGATGAAGGGTTGTGTGCAAACACAAAAAGTCGCTATCGGATCAAACGGGCTCCCGAGCCTCGGTACGAAAGGATGGATAAATACCTTCAACAACAAGGCTTTAAAAATGGTATTGTTGATAGACATTTATACCCTAAAACATGAAGGAGACCATCTATTAATTGTAGTAGTATATGTGGATGACATAATATTTAACAACGAAATGGAAAAATTGGGGCATGGATTCACAAAATGTATGCATAAAAGTTTGAAATGTCCATGATTGAAGAGTTATCCTTATTCCCGAGATTCCAAATATCTCAGTCTCAAAAAGGAGTGTTTATCTCTCAATCCAAATATCTCTGAGAAACTCTAAAGAAGTTCGGGTTGGAATATTGCAAGCTAGTGAGCACACCTATGGTTAAAGGTTGCACACTATATAAAGAAGATGAGACACCTTTGGTAAAATAGAATGAATACATATCCATGATAGGAAGTTTGATGTATCTTACAACATTGAGGCCATACATCTTGCAGGTTGTAGGTCTTGTGGCCAGATTTCATGCCTTCCCTCGTGAAATTCATGTTGTTTCTATCAAAAGGATATTGAAATACCTTCAAGGAATAACATAGTATGGGTTGTGGTATGATAAGAGAAAATATTTTAAGTTGAAGGCCTACACTGATGCTGATTGGGCTGGAAATCTTGATGACAAGAAGAGCACCTCGAGTGAAAATTTCTTCTTGGAGAAATGCTTCGTGTCATGGGTAAGTAAGAAATAAGCCTCTATTTGTTTATCACCCATTGAAGCAAAGTATATTTCTGCTACCACCTATTGCATGAAAATTCTATGGATGAAGAGAAATTTGAAAGATATTAAGGTGGAGTTCACTCACCCTATTCCAATTATGTATGATAATACAAGTTCCATCAATATCTCTAAAAATACAGTTATGCATTCAAACACTAAGCATATTCCTATCAAGTTCCATTTCTTAAGGGAACAAATTGCAGCAAATGTTGTCATACTTGAATACTATAACAACCCTGGTGAAAATTACATGTAATAAAAGTTAAAAATAATAACCACAATTGATGGGACACTTATTCCAATATGAATGTTGCGAAAAACATCCTAGTGGGTGTTCATTTCAGTTAATATGGCTAAAGAAATTGGAAAAGAAAATGACTAAGGCTTTGGAGAAGAAAAAAAAAATTGACACATTTATTTACGAAAATAATGGAAAATAGGAGGACAGGGAGATGTAAGGTCATAGGTTTCATGTGAGGAGAAAAATGAAGGAAAATGATGAAAAATGATGGAAAATGAAGAAAATAGAGGCCTCATTGATAAAAAGTATTTTGAGAATCAGTTGGAAATATTTTTCTCACATTTTTGGAGCTCTCTCATTGTTCTCTCTCTCTCTCTCTCACTCTTGGACACTTAGAATTTCTTGGAGCAATTTGGCATTGGAGAAAGAAAGGAAGAGCAGGATCAAGCGACTACAACAACATTATTTGCAGATATTGATTTTCAATTGTGATTTCCTTGCTAGATCTAGCATGCATGGTATTTCATGTGGTTCTTTTCTGTATTGACATGGGTTTTTCTAGGTGTGATAGTGTTTTCAGCCTAGCCTTGCCATTTTCTTATAGATTTGATGAGATGGGTTTCTCATATTTCAGTTGAGCTGGATTTCTGGATGGATTCGAAGCTAAGTGGGCTGGATCTATGAAATGAAAAACACATGGCTGCATGGGCTGAGTGGTCCCTGAACTAGACTGTGGATCACGGTAAAGCCACTGTCCTAGTAACCCCTGAGCGAGACTGTGGTTTGTGGTAAAGCCAGATTGTGTGCCTCGGTGGTCCTAGGAATAATTTCTTGTGAATGGCGGGATATATAGTAAATACAAGGGGTATATTGATCTTCGTTGGGCCCAGTAGTCCCAGGTTGGATGTATGGTAAAGCTTGGAGAGTATGTCTTATTTTAGGGCTTAGTGATCCTTGATTGAGACCATGGATTATGGTAAAGCCTGAGAGACTAGGAGGCACTAAAATTCCTCACAGTGTAGGTAGAGAACCTTAGTAGCATTCATGCTTGCTTGGTTCTTTTTGGTTGGTTATGAGTCCCACATTCATGGTTGGAATATGGCATCGGGGTGATTGGTTGAAGAGATAATTGGCTCAACCAATATATGGTCGGGTGGAATGTGTAATTCCCATCTCCGGTTGGTTTTTAAATTCAATAATGAGGAGCTCATTTCTTTGGTATTTGGTATGAAAATGTACTAGTTTATGTATGGATTTTATTGATATTATATGCACTATATTTATGTTGTTATTATGTTGGTTATAAGTGTGTATTTTATTAGTCATGATGTATGGCTTTATCCATTTTTTTTTAATTGTAAATGAATGAAAATGTATCTATGGTCAATTAGATTGTATTGCAGCTAATGATGTAAGAGAGAAATGCTTCTTAGTGATTCTTAGATAAGTATGAGACCCCTATGCTTAAATATTTTGTTTACACCTATAGATTCAATGTTTGTGACATGTTTGAAAAAAATCCTATCATGGCTAGGAGGGGTCCTAGATGAATTCTTGTTGATGTGATTACTTTTGTATCATTTTCATATTGTTATTTATCATCCCATAAGTTTTCATGAATTTATAGGCAGTGACCTGGGTTCTGTGCCTGAAAAGGTGGCCCAAATCCCCGACCCACATGCACAAAAATGAGCATTTGGGGCCTTAGCCACTGGCATGCAGTGTTATGCCTACAGCTATAGCCTCCTAGCCCCTGAAATGCAGTTTTATTCCTACGACTATGACTCAAAGGGGGTCTAAATGTTAGTGTGACCCAGGGGTAAGAGGCCTAAATGGGTGGGTAACCTTGTGGGGGTGTTGTGGTTGTTGTAAGAGGTTTGTATGTTGTGTTTTCCATTGGTTCCACTTCGTTAAGGTCACATAGGAGGTTGAATCTCATTATAGTAGCCTCTTGTCGCATTTTTACCCTAGATGGCCGGTTATTTGGGTATATGTGGGAAGGGGGTGTTACGGAGTGGTATTAGAGCATGGTTGTGCTCTCCTTGGGTGATGTTTGGTTTTTTATATTTTTGTGTATATCTGATAACAGAGAGTGGTATCAAAGCATGGTTTCACTCTCCTTGGGCGGTGTATGGTCTCGTTCTATTTGGGCGATGTCTTGTTTATGTTCTCTTTGTGTCATATTTGATACAAAAGAGTGGTATGAGAGCATGGTTCAACCATAAGACATGATGGGTGGTGTGTTGGTCATGATTTTATTTATTTCTTATGTGTTTCTCATACCTACGGTGTATGTTTTTGTGCATCCGTGCTGTGTTGGCCATGGTGGTAGTGGTGTCACCATGGGAGGATTGATGGTGTTATTGTCAACATGTTGTCGTGTGTACATGACTGATTATGTGTTTCTCATGCTTGTGTATAATTAAGCTTCACCTTGACATATATATGTCGTGTCACCTTGAGATACACTAAGGTATGAGTTTGCTGTAGATTTATAACATAGCTTGTTGCCATATGTGTTTCTCATGCTTGTGTATCTATGTCACTATATGTCAGGTTTGTCATGGATAATTCTCGTGGAGGAATGATTACTTATGCACGTGAATAACATGAAAGAGATTCTTGGTCTTGTGGGGAATCAAGTGGAAGAGTAGCTCTAACAGATCTATGAGGCCATTATCATGTGGACATGAATTGATATTATATGCTTGTACTATGCCTATGTTTATGTTATGGACAGGTAGTACTGAGGAGTACATCAACGAAGTGAAAGTAGTGTGATCTGCGACATGCTAGGATCAACATGGAGAAGCAAGGTTGCTTGTAGGGTTAGTGCTCGGTCTATGTATGTGCAGTACTATTTTTGTGTATATGTTGTGAATGTTGTATATTCAATGATTGAACCTATGGTGATATGTACATGTAACGTAGGTAGTATTGTATACATATTATGTTGTATGTTTGTTGTATATATATATGTATATGGTGTTGTGTGTATATTGCACATGCAGTGCTAGGTATACATGATATTATGTACATGTTGGATACACGGTGTTCTATACATACCATATTCCGTTCATGTTGGATATGTGGTGTTGTGTGAATATGGTTTTGTGTGCATGTTGGATATGCGATGTTGTGTACGTATGGTTCTATGTACATGTTGTATATGAAGCACTATGTACATATGGTGTTGTGTGTGTGTTGTACATATGGTGCTACGTACATATGGTGTTGTGTGCATGATTGTACATATGGTGATGTGTGCATGTGGTGTTGTGCACATGATGTACATGTGGTGATGTGTGTATGTGGTTTCGTGTACATGGCAGGCATGTGGTGTTGTGTACATATGGTGTCGTATATATGTCGTGCATATGGTGTTGTGTACATGTGGTATTGTGTACACATTTTATAGGGGGTGTGGTGTACATTTGGAGTTGTGTAAACATTGTGTAGGTGGTGTCGTGTACATGTGATGTTGTGCACACATTGTGCAGGTCACTGTACAGGGGGTACTGTGTACATGTTGTGCATATGGTACTGGTATAGATGTGGTATTTTGTGCATGTCATACATGTTCTGCTACAAGCATGCAGTACTACGTATGTGCATTATGTATTCGTGGTATCGTGACAAGTTTTTTTGTTGTTTTTTACTCTGTGTATGTATAAATGTTGTGTCGTATTGTACACTAGGTGAAGGTGTATGTGTGGCATGTGGGTGTATGTGTGGCATGTGGGTGTAGGTGTAAGTATTGTGTTTTATTTTACACTGGCTTTATGTGTATGTGTTGTGTTGTACACTGGGTGTAGGTGTATATATTGTGTTGTACACCAGGTGTAGGTTTATGTATTTTATTGTACACCGAAGGTAGGTGTATTTTTCATATGCTAGTGTGGGTGCTTCTATTGTATGGTGTTGTATGTCATATGTGGGTGTATGTGTTGTGATGTAGAATGTGTGTACGTGTACATGGTTGAAGAGAAGAAAAGGAAATGGCTGTTTTCTGGGTGTGGCAACTGATTTGGTGTGTGTATAGAAAGAACAAAAGAAGAGGTAATGACCGATGAAGGATAAGTATCAGTATTTTATTTCAGTTCTATTAAGCATGTGATCTACGATTCTAACTTATGATGGTTGCACGTGATTTTTTATTATGGTTTATGATGATTGCATGTGATTCATGATTTTGAACTATGATGCTTGCGTTTTGAGCTAACAATATGTGATATGTTTATACATGATGATTTCATCAAACAACTAGTTTGACTTGTGACAGGAAGTGAGCAGAATTGTAAGTGCATATTATCGACGATCTACCAATAATGTATGATGTGCATTTATTTCAATTTATTTTGAATATAATGGTTGTTATGTGCTTGGTACAGTAAGCATGGAAATTCCCGATTGGGTGGTTGAAACTAATTAAAATCATTAGCAGTGTCAATAAAAGGAATTGGAATGTGCAATAGGATGTTGGTAAAGCACTTCATGATCAAGGTCATTGTGGGACAGTGGTGCCCAATAGTGTCCATTGTTTTCCATGAGCATGATATGTTCAGTGTGATGGTTTTGAGGCAGCGATATGCCTTGGTTTTTTTATATTCCGATGTGAGGAAGTCTTGCCAAGGGATGGACTGCCAGGGATGGGTGTGCCAGTAGAAATTGGAAGGTGTGTGACTACACGCAAAGTGGTGACCGGATTTCTCGACGGACTTTTTATGAGAAAATGGAAGGCGGGGGTGGATTTTTTTTTGTCATTAGAATTTCCATATGGAATTATATGCACATTGGGTGTGTACCCTGGAACAATGAGTCGGTAAATATTCACTGAGGGTACAATAATGCATGATTGTAGCATTGCACATTGGATGCATCTCTAACTCTGACAGTGGATTCTGGACTTCCTAGGAATAAATTGAATCCTAACACTACTTTGAGGGTGGAGGTGTAAGCATCTAGATTCCCTTGTTGTGGATGTGTGCATCATATCCTTTTATTATTTGGTTGAGAAAATGTGTAGATGTGTATACTATTGTAGATACTATAATGAGCTGAGCATGGTATGTCTAGTATGATGATTTTGAGGTAGGGATATGCCTTGGTTTTTTTACCTTCCGATGCGAGGAAGTCTTGCTAAGGGATGGACTGCCAGGGATGGGAGTGCCAACGTAACTTGGAAGGTGTGTGACTACACAGAAGGTGGTGACCGCATTTCCCGAGGGACTGTGTATGTGAGAAGGGAAGGCGGGGGTGGACTTGTTTTGGTCATTAGCATTTCCAGATGGAATCAGATGCACATTAGGTGTGTACAGGAACAATGAGTCGGTAACTGTTCAATGAGGGCAGGATTGTAGCACTGGAAATTGGATGCATATCTAACTCTAACAGTGGACTTCCTGTGAAGGAATTAAACCCTAATACTACTTTTAGGGTGGAGGCGTGAGCCTCTAGATTCCTTTGTTGTGGATGCGGGCATCGTATCCTTTTATTTGGGTTGAGAAAATGTATACATGTGTATACTATTGTAAATACTATAATGAATTGTGTTATAAAGCTTAATTACATGGTATGCTTTTCATGATGATTTTTTCTTTTGAGCAAGCTATTCATTGTAAATATGGCAACAAGCTATGTTATAAATCTACAGTATGTTATATTTTCAGTGGTTTTCTAGTTCATAGGTGTCGTTGAAGACTAAGGATGGTGTTCCCCCAAGGGGGAGGGTTATGTAACAACCCTGGTGAAAATTCCATGTAATAAAATTTAAAAATAATAACCATGGTTGATGGGACACTTATTCCAAGTTGAATGTTGGGAAAAACATCCTAATGGGTGTTCATTTAGGTTAATATGGCTAAGAAAATTAGAAAAGGAAATGGCTAAGGCTTTGGAGAGGAAAACGTATGCTTGACACATTTATTTATGAAAATAATGGAAAATAGGAGAAAATGGAGATGAAAGGTCAAATGTTGCATGTGAGGAGGAAAATGAAGGAAAATAATGGAAAATGAAGAAAATAGAGGCATCATTGATAAAAAGAATTTTGAGGATAAATTGGCAAGCTTTTTCTCACATTTTTGGAGCTCTCTCATTATTATCTCTCTCTCTCTCTCACTCTTGGACACTTAGAGTTTCTTGGAACACTTTGGCATTGGAGCAAGAAACGAAAATAAAGCAAAAAGAGCAGGATCAAGTAGCTACAACAAGATTATTTTTAGATATTTATTGCATATGTGATTTCCTTGCTAGATCTGGCCTGCATGATATTTCATGTGGTTATTTTCTATCTTGGAATGGGTTTTTCTGGGTGTTACAGTGTTTTTAGCCTACCTTTCCATTTCCATATAGGTTTGATGAGATGGTTTTCTCATACATCGTTTGAGATCGATTACCAAAAGGATTCAAAGCTGAGTGTGGTGGATCTATGAAATGAAAAATACCTGTCGTATTGGTACCTAAATAGGACAGTGGATCACAGTAAAGTCATTGGCCTAGTAACACATGAGCCAAACTGTGGGTTGTGGTAAATCAAGGTTGTGTGGCTCGGTGGGCCTAGGAATCCTTGTCGGTGAATGGCGGCCAGATATATAGTAAATTCAAGAGGTGGATTTCTATTCATTGGGCATAGTAGTCCTTAGATGGGATGTATGGTAAATCATGGATATTATGTCTCTGTTTAAGGCCTAGTGATCCATGATTCAGAATGTGTATTGCGGTAAATCCTGAGAGACTAGGAGGCACACAAATTACTCATGGTGTAGGTGAAGAACCCTAGTAGAATTCATGATTGTTTGGTTATTTTTGGTTGGTTATGAGTCCCACATTCATGCTTGGAATATGACACAAGGGTGATTGGCTAAAGAGAGATTTTCCTCAACCAATATTTGGTTGAGTGGAATGTCGAAGTCCCATCTCTGGCTAGTTTTTACATTCAGTAATGAGGAGATCATTCCTTTGGTATTTGGTATGAAAATGAACTATTTTATGTAAGGATTTTATTGTTGATGTATCCATTGTATTTATGATGTTATTATGTTGGTTATAAGAATGCATTTTATCAGTGATGATCTATGATTCTCTCCATATTTTTACTGGTAAATTAATGCACAATGTATCTATGGAAAAATAGATTGTATTACAGCTAATGATGTAAGGGGTAAATTCTTCTTAGCGATTCTCAGATAAGTATGAGACCCCTATGCTTAAATCTATTGTTCACACTTATAGATTCATTGTTTGTGACATGTTTGACAAAATTCCTGTCATGGCTAGGAGGGCTCAAGATGATTTATTGTTTATGTGATTGCTTTCGTATCATTTTACTATTGTTATTTATCATCCCTTAAGTTTTCATGAAATTATGGGAAGTGACCTAAGCTATGGGCCTAAAAAGGTGGCTCAAATCCCAGAGCCACAGGCATAGAACTAAGTATTTGTGCCCCTAGCTTCTGGAATGTAGTGTTATGCCTATAACTATAGCTCAAAGGGGGTCAAACTGTAGTGTGACCCAAGGGTCAGAAGCCTGAATGGTTGGGTTACCTCGTGGGGGTGTTTTGGTATTTTTACAAGGTTTGTATGTTGTTTTTTCCGTTAGTTCCACTTCCTTAAGGTTACATAGGAGGTGAAACCTCATTATAGTAGCCTCTCGTAGCATTTTTACCCTAGTTGGAATCTTACTTGGGTAGATGTGAGAAGGGGGTGTTACAAATACATGGCCACTAAAGAACAACTTGCAGATATCTTTACTAAGCCAATTGCATAGAACCCTTTGAATATTTGAGGAAAAATATATGAGTTTTAACTCCTCCTTTCAAATAACTTCATTTTGGTGCATGTGTTGGCATCTACTTAACATGTGGGATTAGTGGAAGAGTAGGTTGTAGTGGTTTAGGGGGAGTATTCAAGAAGTATTCTTTTGCGTTGATGACGAAGGGGGAGAAAATTACTGGGGCATCATTACAGGGGGAGCAATGAAGAAGACCATGCCTAGATTCACAGGAAGCTAATGGTGTTTCCATTAATGCCAAAGGGAGAGATTGTTGGACAATTGGGATTGTCTAGATGGCTAGTGGCTCTGAGTGTATTGGCATTGATTTCAACCGGATGACAATGGTGATTAAGTGTCCTGGAGGAATTAAATGATAATGATAGGTTTTTGGTAGAGAATCACCATAGTAGCATGCTTATTGAAAATCCAGAAAAATATGAATATGGTGATTTGGGGGTCCAGGTACTTGGCATAATCCTTCAGGTTTGAAGTCATCTTTTAGGTTGCAAATGGGCTCAAATATTGCATCATACTTTTTGAAGCATAAAGTTTTGTGAATAAGCTTTCTAATGATACATGGAAATCCGGAAATGGCCATTGGAATCAAAATATCTTGATTGTCGAAGTAAGGAGCTTGAAGGCCTTAAGAGGAGACCAAATATCAGAACCTTGTAGCATTAGAACATCAAAGCAGGCTATATCGGAGGTTCGAGCACATTAGAACATCAGGGTAGGATATATCAGAGGTCTTAGTACAATGAAACCTCAGAGCATCGAAGTAGGCTATATCAGCGGCCTGAGAACATCAAAACATCGGAGCAATAAAGAAGGATATATCAGAGGGTAGAGAAAATCGAAACCTTAGAATAGTGTAAGTCTTATAAATTTCAATTCCATAAAAGTGTTAAGGTTTGCGAGGAGAAGAAATACAAAGGAATTGTGAAAAGAACCAAGGATCGTGAGGGTTCTTTCTCTCTCCTCCTAATAGACATGTGGTGTCTACCGATTGGTCCTTAAGAGTCAAAGTGGCAAATTACATAATCATGACATGGAAATAGTTGTGAACACATGGAAGTTGGTTATGGAATTTTCGAGGGACTAATGGAACAAACCAAGGTGACACGTGTCATCACTCAGGAGATGCCATGTGGAGGGATGGTGTAAGCATGCTGTCATATCAGAGGTTAGGATATCGGAGTACAAGGACCTCATAACTCCAATGGAAATGAAATTTGAAACATGTTCCGATAGAAGGGGCTCCAAAATTGTCTAGAACATGGTTGTGTGGAGACCAAAGGAACCAAGAGCTAAGAACCAAGGGGATAAAGGCATTTCATAGCTATGTGATTTTGTAACACTCATTTTATATGAGTTATGATATGTTGTCACTTTGATGACAAAATTACAGTGAATTAAAAGAATGAATGGGTCGAAAGTTGTAGATTAAATGAAAAGCAACGAAATTGGTATTTGGAGTTAGTAGAACATGTATGAAGCACTGAGACAACACAAAGGGGACAATGGTTCAAAAAGAAGAACTAATGGGATAAAGAAATCTAGGTTCTTTGTCCCATGCACATATTTCTAATTTAAATAAGAAACAGAGTTATCATTCCTATGAGCCGTCAAGCTCGGGAAAGAAATAAATAAACATGGGAAGTCAGTAAAGAGTGCTTAAGTAGACTGAGATTAAATATTAGCATAGAGGATTACATAAGGAGTTAGCGAAGAACTCAGAATCCTATTCTTATGATTAATACCATGACATAATTCAATGGGCAGAAGAAACAACAACAAGGGAAGACATGGAAAGGTAAAATCAAGAAGTGTGAAAACTTGTAGCAGAAACAACTTGGTGCAGTGTGCCGCAAGGGATCAGAACCATCAGTTTCCGTCAATCAAGGTGGGAAAAAGAGAGAATTTTTGAATCAGTTGAGGGGCATGAACTATGAGAGTGTTTTGAAAGGAGCGCAAGAGCGAGGTTGAAAGGAATGCAACAGAGAGTGTGTTGTGAGAAGGAAGAGAGCTCAACGTATGTTGTAGTGGGCAGAGGATAGAAGTATTTTTGTGTAAGACCAAAGGAGTCTATGGAACAGTAGAGAAATGAGAGCAGAAGTTGATTCTATGACCTATCAAATTGGTATTTTTTTTATTTGTATATGCCTCTGTTTTTAGTTGTACAATTGTATGAAAAGGAGAAAAATGGAAAGAACAGATGTTGTCCTGCATTCAAATGAGATTGGTGCCTCTTGGCAAGTAGGTTATTTCTATCCAAAGGGGGTCGGTACCTCCTTTGAGTGGGTGCTCACAAAAAAACCGATGTAATTAAGTAGGTGCTTAATTTACATCTTAAAAAACAACAAATTAATGGTTTTTTCCCTTTGGCTTTCCACGTGAAAAATATTGGTGTCAATGTGTGTGTGTTTTGCTCATGTGAAAGATTTATTGAATTTATGAAGGTTCAAGTTTGATTTTCATTTTATTTATGAATGAATTCTCTCATAAGTAGCAGACAATAGAGGAAATAACTAAAAGCATATTCGGTAAAAATTTAAAGAATCTCACAATTACTTATTCACCCCGCCTCTTAGTAATTCCTTATTCTAACAGTGCCATCTACTATGTACTATGTTAATATGCATACAAATATATTAAAGCCTCGCTTGGGTATATATTGTTATTAAGGACATAGGATCTCGAATCCTTCTCATCAAAGCATATTTTATGGTACTTTTCCTATTTTTTGCAGGTTATTGACCTATTCAATATGAATCAGTAGTTCATTTGAAGGTTATGAAAAAATTGTTTGAAAGGTCATCTAAGATTCAAGAGTGATAAGTGTTGTTTATATCAACATTTTGGTTGAAGTCCTATAGAGTGAAGCCATTAATATTCCTTTTGATATAGATTTAAAATTCTATAAATCTAATGATAATCAAAAGAAGAGACAAATATTATGGTTCAGTTCCACTAGATGTAACAAATTGGACTTGGGGGAATGTTGAATCAAAACATATGTCTAATTCTAGAATTTATTGTGGGAGTTTTGCAAATACAACCTCTTGCTTTATTATATGAAACCATAAGGTGATAATAATCATTTTTTTCTAGCCCGACTGATAATGTATCCAATTTGAAAATGCAATCTACAATTTTGTGGAATAACGGTTGACATGGATGATCATTGAGACATCATTGTTGTTATGCTAAGATTAAGGGAATTATGTGTCGATATTCAAGAGTGTATATATATATATATATATAGATATCAACTATTGAGTTTTGATATATGATATCCAAATGTATAGGTACCCACGCCAAATGTGCTAGCACCTATAGTCCCCAGTGATGTAGATATGATCAAATTATTTGTAACACCCTCTTACCACACCCACCCAAGTAACCGACCAACCAGGGTAAACATGTGATGGGAGGCTACTAATATGAGATTAAACCTCCTAAATGACCTTAAGGAAATGGAACCTATGGAAACACCAAAAGCACACCTTACACTGCATCATTGACATCCCCAGGATGTAACCCAACTTTCCAGAGCCATGTTCCCTAAGGGAGAACTGATTTTTAGCCACTTTGATGTCGAGCTGCAGGATTTTAAGCGTAAGGTAGTAGCTATTGACCCTATAGATGTAGGCTAGCCTTGCCAAGGTTGTAGATAAGGCCCAAACAACGAATTTTCTGCCTATAGCTCCGATATATGTGCCGCATTTTCAGCCCCTGAGCCCAGGTCACTACCCATAACTTCCTGTAACTTTAGGAGAGGGTAAATAACATTAAAAAAAATATATGGAAGCCATCACATCAACCAGAACTCATTTGACCCCACCCAACCATCACAAAAATTTCTTCAAACACGTGACAAACATAGCAACTAAAATTATAAACAATAGATTTAAACAAATGGGCGGGATAATCATTTATAGGAAAAAACATGAATAGAGCCATACATCATCACTGATAAAATAATTTCTTATAACCAACAAATTAACAATAGAGATACCATGAATACAATAGCAATGAACTCCATACATAAACTAGTATATTTTCAGATCGAATACTAGAGAAATGAGCTCTTCATCACTTAATGTAAAAACCAACTAGAGATGGGACTTCCAAGTTCCACCCGACCATAGATTGGCTGAGCCAAGCCTCATTTCATCCTATCACCCACATGCCATATTCCAAGCATGAATGTTGTACTTTATCAAACACATCAATCAACACCAAACCAGGGCTCTAGATACCACATCGTCTGAACCCCAAACCAATGATTCCACCTCAAAGTCAGACATCACTAATCATCACAGATTGGTCCCTATCCAAGCTGCTCCATAGCTCCAGACTGTTTGTTCCAACCAGAGCTTCTAGGACTAGTAACTCAACCCCAACTTTTACAGGGATTCTAGAGCGTTTGTCCAACCAGGGCTTCCAAGACAAGTAACTCAACCCACCTAGGGCTTCCAGAGTGTTTTTATAACCAAGGCTTCCAGGACTAGTAACTCAACCCAAAATTCCCCACCAGGCTTCCAGAGCGTTTGTCCAACCAAGGCTTCTAGGAACTAATAACTCAACCCAACAATTAAATGAATCATGAGAACCAACTAGAAAAAATCAATGGAAATAAACCCACAATACCATGGTTGTTGAGGAAATGGCAAGGATAGGAAATCCACATGCATACCCATGCATGCCAAAACTAGTGAGGAAAACATACATGCAACTCGGTACTTTCACTTAGAACCTGTTGTAGATGTTGATCTCGATGTCCTCTTCCTCTTTCCTTCATTTCCTTTGATTTATTGATCCAAATCTCCTAGTATGCCACACTCTACAAGATTTCTCCAAGAATACACTAAGTGCTCAAGAGTATGAGAGAGAAAAGAATAATGAGAAATCCAAAATTTTACAGACCAAGCCTTCCCCACTGATCCTCGGAAGCCTTTTTATTAATGAGGCCTTTATTTTCTTCATTTTCCATTATTTTCCTTCATTTTCCTCCTCACATGCAACCTGTGACCTTTCACCTTCCTTTTCTCCTATTTTCCATTATTGTCTTAAATAAAATTCCAATTAATGGCTCATGCCTTTACCATTGCCTTTGCCTTTTCCTTTGCCTTTTCCAATTTCCTTAACCATAATAAACCGAATAAACACCCAATATGATTTTTTTCCCACCATTCAGCTTGGAATAAGTGTCCCATCACCGTGGTCTTATATATTTTTACAAGTATTTTTATGAGGGTTGTGTTGTGCTATTCAAAAACCTTCACCCCCCCTCTCCCCTCGATTATTTATATATAGTTACCTTAGGAAATAATGGGGACCCTTTTTCATTTTTTCTCTTAGGACAACAAAACATTTTTGTTCTTTATAGGAAAAAACATTGATATCTGAAAGATAAGCTGGGATCTTATTGGCCGAAGGACTTAAATAAATGCAAAAAAAACCCCATAGGATACCACATATCGCAATTCTAAGTAGCAACACTCAAAGCGCTCTATTGAAAATGTGCGATGCAATGTTGCCCGAACACATAAAACAATTTTCATAAAGCCTTTAAACCAAAAGGAATGATAACAAAGGATAAACTTTCCGATGGGCGTTATTATAAATTCCATTGGTAGGACTCACCTTTTCGCCATGTCAACAATACTTGTTCCGCAATTGAAAACTTATTTTTGTACCATTCATATTGCCTGCTCTAAATCCATGATGTGATATATCGCAATCGCAATTCCACAACCCTATTATGGATTCACTCACTCCACAAGTTTCTTGATTGTGGTATTATTATCGCATCACAAAACTTAAAGTATGCTTTCCCCTCCACTGCCTCGATATATTAAATCTACCGATAATAACTTACATTTAATTAACACAAAGTCTTAATTGCATATCGGTGAATTTAACGAATCACGTGTTTTAAGGTTTGCTTCAAAGGAATTTTGTGATGCGAGATATTAATTAAGCGCCAAGTTGTCAAAGTAAATCATGTGAACTCACATTTTTTAATTATGACTAAGGCATAACGGTATTGATGGTCTCGAATCCCCAAGTGATTTTATTGTATGTTGATTAATGTTTCGAGATTTTTGCGTTTAAACCATATTTTCCATCACTTCAAACTTTTTTGTTAATCGCTACTGCATTCTAAGTGTTGTTATTCATTCTCTATTTTTATCCTGCTGCAAGCTAGCCCCGAGAAGCAACACTCTTGCAAGATGTCGAAGGTTGTGAAGAAATACAAGAAACACATGGATACTCCATACCCAGCACCTCCTACTTCAGAATTCATGGAGAGTCCTCTGTTATTCTTTGGTACATCATGTACTCCAGAATGTGGGACTTCTTCATCGGAGGTAATGTATAAATTATTTGAGGATGAAAAGGCGACAATAATTAAAAGGGTAGCAACAACTAATACTCTAGGATCCTCTAAAAATTCTTGTAGTGAAGTCTACAATTCTCTCCTCCATCGAATTTCCACTAGCCCTAAAATTCTTCCATATACATAAATCGTGAATTGGATAATGGATAATTTTAATATAGTCGAAAGAACATTCCTAACTTTAAAAGAAACAATTATTGGGTATTTCAAGGTGGAAGATTTCAACAGAATGTATCATATACCCAAACCACCAAAGGTGTATGATAATAATTCCCTTCAATATTTTGCAAAGTAAAACAAGCTAGAATCAGAGCCGATAAAGAAATGGAGACACAATCCCACCGAGCACAAACATGATGATAATGGTATGTACTCCATTTCTTCTCTTGGTGGTTTATATTGCTATATTGCTGCTATGATGTGTAGGCTTTTCAGGTACCCTAATACAATATTTTTTTAGTTGAATGGGTTATAATCATTGGGCCACTATCCTTTCCAATAATATTTCCTCCCACATCCTAGAATATATGAAAAACTAGAAAGTCACTTCCAAGACAGTTCTACCCTTCTTCATGAGTGAATATATCATGGATGCAGTGTGATTTACTACTAATTTCCCAACCATGGGATAGAAATGGACTATACAAGACCCTACCCCTATCCATATCTACCACAATATCCTTTGGGAGTCTAATTTTGAGTCTCATTTTTACAGATTTTTCCATAGAGTCATTTTACCCCTACATCAAGTTCTTTTTAGATAAAAAGCCCCAAGACTGTCAAATGAAGCCAAAGATGATTTCACAGGTATCGAAAAATGATTTGGAGAAGAATTATTTACATATTCTAGGGTTTTTGGTAGTCTATCCAGGCCCATGTTCTCCCACTTTATGTACCTAATAAACTCCTGGCTAGATATATTGCCTATCATACAATAGTTTATGGACAAACCAAAGCCTTAAAAGAAGCAAAAAATTCCTCCTGGCCATCATTTCCTATCAGTTGTGGTGTCTATTCTTTAGATAATTACAAGCATGCTAGGCTTGAAATAAACCAAATTGAGTGTTTAAACTTATCTACCATGCTTGGAAGATAGTTTGACATAAAAAAAGTAGCCTAGAAATTTACAGCCCAAGTTAAAATTAGACAATTCATACATGAGCTCGATGATTATGATAATCTATTTTACTCTGTTGAGACATACCTACAGGTAAAAAAGCTAGCAGAGATCTGTCTAACTCTAGAACATATTGCTAAGTTTAAAGAATATAGGAATAAGAGGTTTGAAAGTATCCCTTTGGACATGTTGAGGGTGTCTCAACCAATTCTACAGAAAGAGTAGAATCTGGAGGAGCCTCCAAAGGACACTAAGGTCCTCCATGAAACAAAATAAACCACGTCCACGAAACAATTAACTAAAAATACATTGTTCATCAATGATTTGGATAAGGTCTGGGATCAATTTGAGAATCAAATCAATGGAAAGCAACAGGTAATCACTTTTGAGCCCAAAGAAACCATTAGATCTCCTCAAGTAAATAAAAAGAGCCCACTTACTATTAGGGATTCTGACAAGGTAGTCAAAACAAATGAAATTGAATTCATCCCGACATTCCCTTCATAAAAATGTTCTCAATATTGAAGAGATCCCTCCTCTTGATGGTCCCAAGCATCTGGTTGTGATGAGAAGGCAGAGAGCGAGGAGAAAAATTGACCAATCCCAGGCACTAGTCGCTAGAGACATACCAATTGAGGTGGTGTAGAAATATCCACAAACCAATCCTTCTAATGAATTAACAAGACTATCATAGTTTGTAGTTTCTTATGCAACCACCACTATTTACAAAGAATTAGAAGTAAAACAATTGGTCAAGGAAAAGAATGACAGAATCCAAAAATTGGAATAGGTGTTGTTAAAGGAAAAACATATTATTGATCATCAGTGGAAAACACAATTGTCACAACTCCAACATAGCTTTGATCAATTGAAATTTAAAAATAAAACTGATAGCAAGGTCAAATATACTAATATTCAACAACTCCAATTCACAATCGAGCAACTGAAGGACAATTCGAAAATTGAAGACTTTATAAAGGAAGAAATGAAATTAAACACCATGTTAGCCTAACAACAAGTAATCTTTTGCTAGAAATTGACAATCATCAATGATCTATGCAGAAAAAGTGTTTCACTCATGAATCAATCATCCAACCTGAGGATGAATTTTGATGGCATTGATGAAAAGATTTCAAAATTCATCACTTGGCAAGAAAACACAGAATGAAGAGCAGAAAATATTCCAGGAATATATGATTCACACGAAGAAATCCTCTTTACTGATTAGGACATAAACCTAAACAAAGCAGAATGGGATATCTTCAGTGTAATGGATATTGCAAACAACATTATTGAAATTTCTAGTAATAATTTGTTTGGTTCCAATCTTATTCAATAATTCCCACCTGGTTTCCTGCCCGATGTCAAAATTTTGATGAAACAATGGTAGGAAAGATCAAAGAGAAAGGAATATAACATTAAGAAACTAGCAAATCTTGATTTGGAAAAATATTGGAAATATCTTGTGAAGACACACAGCCAGTGGCTAATGTTGTAATGCCTTGCTGACACATCCTCTGACATGCTTCCTACACTTTCAGATGTAGTGTACACTAGATAGTTGCACATAAGGCCAAATCAGCCTCCTGAATTGTAGCCAATGATAGATATTTATGAGCTCAAGCAACAAATGGGAAAAGAGACAACATCATACTCCTGAGCTGATCATTCAAACTGATTTTATTTTTTGTCCTATTATCTCTTATTTTAAGGAGAGTTGTTTAAACCTCCTCAACACTTTGTGTATTTTCTATTTTTACATTCCTAGTATTAGCTATATAAACCCTTTCATGTCTTGAATAAAAGGGTCCTGAAATTTTTTAAGGAAGGCTTTGATAATTTGCACTTTTGTACCTTTTAAAATCATATTAATAGAGAGGCTGGACCACAGCTATTTCTTTCATGAGCAAAGTTAATATATATCAGGTACTTCTATCTTTGTATTTTTGTTCTTTTTACATGTGATTAATAGTCATACTTATTTTTAATTGTTTTTTTATTTGTATATTCTAAGTACAATTGAGCATTACTTTACTTTTGAACATGAAAATATTTCCATCTTTTGGTATATGTACAAGACATTCAGTTATTTGTGGTGATATGTGTTTAACCAATTAATTTGATTGATGATTTAATCAAGTTAATTATCTTTAATTTTTTTCACTTCTTTAAGTGTTTGATAACTCTACATTTTCATACACTAAGGATAATCTTTGAAATCCCATACAGGAGAAACATAATTAAGTCTTGGGATATATATATATATATATATATATATATATATATATATATATATATATATATATATATATATATATATATATATATATATATATATATATATATATATATATATATATATATATATACATACATTTTAGCTCGTTATCACTCCCATTTATCAGTCACGTTTAGTTATAAATACCTGACACCCACTAAATTATACTTTTTTTGGAAACTGGTCCCATATTCCCCAGTAAGAGCCACTATTCTAAAAAGAAAATGAATGCTTTTCAAGTTCACAATCGGGTGTTCATCCCTGATGTTCTTGCAGCGATTTTCGAGGCATCAAAATTTTAGTAACTAGAAGGAGGGCTTGTAGACTATGAATGGCATCAAGGTCTAATCCTAAATCCAAAGGCCATCAAAAGAGTCAATCCCCCTCCAAATATCTTTCAACTTCAAGATCAAATTTGAAATCTCCCACTTCAAGATCTAAAGTTGTTAAATAACCGCCTAAATCTCCTAGTATTCCAGAGGCAATCCCACAAAATTATACACCCGAATCACCAAAAGTCTAGACTTCAATTAATAAATTAGAAGAAATATCTATTTCAAAAGAAAAACTATTCAATCGGAACCTTCAGAGGGAACTGTAACTTCTTCTTTACAACTTTCTGGTATACTCACTTGATATCAAAGTGAGAAACTTGGTATTGCTCATTTTTATTTTCCACATCATTCTCGCCAAAGGAAGATCCCTGCATTAGAAACTCAAACCTCCACTACTGATATAACATCATCATCTCCTCCACAAACTCCTTCATTCATTCCTCCTTCATTTCCTTCTTCCCAAATAATCACTTCATCTATTCATATCACTCCAACTCAAACAACTAGTGTTGCCTCAAGAAGTACTATTTCAACGGTTATTTATTCTACTAGTACATCAACCTCTAGAACTACTACAACATCTTCTAATCCTATAGTTCATACAATGGCAGCAAGACCATGGACAAATGCAGGAGTTTTTCAATTGGTAGGACCTATTTATGATTTACCTAAGCACCCAAAGAGATGGATACCTAAGTATAACCCTGATGATGGACTCCCTGGTGAGGAACACCTCCATAATTTCATGCTAGCCATGAATCTCAATGGAGTTTTTGAAGAAGATTGTGTAGTAAGGTTATTCCCTTATAATTTCCAACAATCAGTAGGATCATGGTACTTTTCACTACCATTTGGTACTATAACCAGTTGGGATATATTTGAAGAGAAATTATTGACTAAGTTTGTAGATGATCGCACAACTACTACTCTTATAAATGATCTTTCCAATCTTAAATAAAACTCAGGAGAAAATATCAAAGACATTATTTCTAGATTTAAGAAATTGTTAAACAAAATACCGACTATATCAAAGCCTCATGTTGATGTAAATATTGAATGGTACATATCCTCTCTTCCTTCCAATATTGCAATTTTTGTAGATAGAGCTTACAAATCAACTTTAGTAGAGAACAAGAACAAAGCCCTATCTGTTGAAAAAAGAATACTTGCATTATAAAAAAATAATGATCAGGAAGAAATAAAACCAAATAAGGTTAAATTTAAAGATAAACCAAAGAATAAAGCTCCTAAATATCCTTTTGATCTTGAAGGATTGAAAAATGTCCGTAAATCTATGTCAAATGAAATGGTCGAGATAAAAAAATAGGTAGTTTAGTCTTCTTCTAAAAATGCTTTTAGATATTTCAAGAAAGCGTAAACAAAAAATCCTTAACCACCAAACATCATATCCAATGATGAATCAAATCAGGATGAAGAGAAAGAGGACACCACATTATCTATTGACGAATCTCAGGATGAATAATTAGTTGAAGCACATGGGTTATGCGATTTTATTCTTCCCACATCCAATAATGAAGATGAGCATGAAGCATTACTTGTCGACACCAAGAGTAAAGGTCCTATTGATTCATCACAAACAATACAAAAGCAAAAAACCTCAACCTCTGCTGCTAAAGACAAGGTTATCACTAAAAAATATCCTTCTACATCATCTCAAGTAGTCCCATCTTCTTCAAATTATCCATCTACCTCAAAGACCTTAGTAGTCTCTGAAACCATTGAATACAATATAGTGGAAGACATGAATAAAGTCAAGAAAATATATCTGTGTATGAGATAAGTAATTTGAAACAGCAACCAAATTTTTTGCTCAAATAATTGAATGTAGTTCCTTCCTCTCCTCTACCTACCGTTGTTACATCCAAAGCCTCTAAAGGAGTAGGTAAACCTCATAATGCTGCATCAGAAAATATTGATTCCTTGAATGTTATCTTAATTGGGGATAGATCCAATTCACATTTTCCTCCTTTCCTTATGACTTTTGAAATATTTAATAAGAATTTGCACAATTACTTTAATGACTTATTTAGTTTGTCTTAAATTAAATATTTCACCCGGAAAATCTGTTGTTCACATTGTTCAACTTGCTAGAACCAAATTCAAGGTTTTAGGAGAAATGAATTATTTTCTCATAAGACTCTATTCTAACTCAAAGGTATGTCAAATAATTGATATACTAGTTGTTGATATCCTTATTTTTTATGGTTTCATTCTTAGTAGAGAGTTTTCTAAAAATATTCATGGTTACTTTGCCAAAGACTAATCTCATATGTGGCTTCCTTTCATTGGGAAGCCAAATCAAATTCAAATTTACCGAGAAGAACATATGAAATATTCCTTGACTGATTTTGAAGAAGAGAATGAACCAATGGTCTTTACCAACAATATCCTTGGGAACTACTATGTTGCATCATTCTTGGGTAATTTTAACACATAAGAATCTACCTTTTTAATCAATGTTGTTACTTCTCAAGTCGAATTTGTTTCACAAACATATTTTTCTAAATGTGTAAATATTGTAGAAACATGATTAGATAAATATTTATTTTGGACTTTTTATTTTGATGGCTTTAGATCCAATGATGGTGCAAGAGAAAGTTGTATATTAATAAGTTGAGAAGGAGAAAAAAAAATGTTATCATGTAGATTAGGGTTTTAATGCACAAATAATAACGCTGAGTATGAGGCACTGGTCCAAGGATTGTATAAAGCAATAGATCTGGATGTCAAATATATTCAAGTGTTCAGAGACTCTGAAATCGTTGTAAAACAGGTGTGAAACACCATTCATTGTGTATCTATTCATTTGGAACATTATCAATCTCTCATTCAAGCCCACACTTCTCTTTTTTTGGCATTTAATATTTCTCCAATCCCAAGACTTCAAAATTATAGTGCACACCTTCTAGATAATGTAACATCTAGACTCATGCCACCTAAGGATTATAGTCCAGATAGGTTTTCCATTGAATTAATTTTCGACCATCCATTCCAGAAAATGTCACCAATTGGCATGCATTCAATGATGATGAAGACATTTTAAGCTTTTTAAAATTTGAAGGATCATATGATGATCAAATAATTGATGAGGATGAACATGAGACATAATTGAAATGGAAATTTGAAGAAAATTCTCTACCTAAATCTGTGGTAAAGATTGAATATCTCTTTGACCTAAATAACATATTTAAGAAGGTTACTAACTCCAAACTTCAAATTTCAACTTTGAGGTTTGAACTGGTAAACCTTGGAATTTATCTTAGACCCTGAAACATTAGTCTAGGTATTGGTCTCTCACCTGATGATAAATTAGCTTTCATTCATTTATTAAAAATATATAAGAGTGTTTTCTCTTCCCACATCTACGCAAGTAACTAGCCAATCTGGGTAAACATGTGACAAGAGGATACTAATATGATATTCAACCTCCTAGATGAACTTAAGGAAGTGGAACCAGTGAAAACACAAAAAACACACCTTACACTTCATCATTGACATCCCCAGGAGGTAACACAACCTTCCAAGGCCATGTTCCATGAGGAGGAACTGATTTTTAGCTACTTTGATGTTGAGCCGCAGGCTTGTTAGGGAAAGGTAGCAGCTATAGACCCTATAGGAATGGAATATCCTTGTCAAGGTAGCAGCTAAGGCCCAAACAACGAGTTTCTGCCTATAGCTCCAGGATCTGTGCCACATTTTTAGCCTCTCAGCCCAGGTCACTGTCCAGAACTTCCTGTAACTTCAGGAGATGGTAAATAACATAAAAAAAAACATATAGAGGCAATCACATCAACCGAAACTCATTCGAACCCACCCAACCATGACAGACATTTTGTAAAACACTTCACAAACATAGCATCTACAGGTATGAACAACAGATATAAACAAAGTTGTCTATTTCTTATCTGATAATGGCTAAGAAGCATTGCTCCACTACATCATAAGACATCATAGAATCAATTTTATCATAGATACATGGGATAATTATTTATAAGTGAAAACATGAATAGAGCCATACATCAACACTTATCGAATACTTTCTTAAAACCAGCAAATTACCAATAGAAATGGCATGAATAAAATAAATGAAATAGATACATAAACTAGGATATTTACATATCGAATATCAGATAAATGAGCTCTTCATCACTAAAAACCAACTGGAGATGGGACTTCCACATTCCAACCGACCATAGATGGGTTGAGCGAAGTCTCACTTCATCCAATCACCCCCGTTCCATATTCCAAGCATGAATGTGGGACTTTATCAAATACATAGATCAACACCAAACTAGGGCTCCAGAGACCACACTGTCTCAACCCCAAACCATTCATTCCACCTCATTGTTGCACATCACTAACCATCATGGATTGGTCTCTATCGAAGCTGCTCCAGGGCTTCGGATTGTTTGTTCCAACTAGGGCTTCCAGGACTAGTAACTCAACCCCCACTATTATAGGGCTTGCAGATAGTTTGTCCATCTAGGGCTTTCAGGAATAGTAACTCAACCCACCTAGGGTTTTGAGAGTGTTTTTCCAACCAAGGCTTCCAGGACTAGTAATTCAACCCACAGTTGTCTGCAAGGCTTCCAGAGCATTTGTCCAACCAAGGCATCCAGGAACTAATAACTCAACCCAACAACTAACGGAATCATGAGAACCAACTAGAAAACAATCAATGGAAATAAACCCACAATACCACGGTTGTCCACAAAATAGAAAGGCTAGGAAAATCCACATGCATACCCATGCTTGCCAAAACTAGTGAGGAAAACATACATGCAACTCGATACCTGCACTCAGAACTTGTTGTAGATACTCATCCTGATGTCCTCTTCTTATTTTCTTATTTTCCTTTTCTTTCTTGATCCAAATCTCCAAGTATGCCACACTCTATAATAATTCTCAAAGAATACATTAAGTTCTCAAGAGTATGAGAGAGAGGGAGAGAATAATGAGAAATCCAAAACTAGAAAACCAAGGCTTCCCCATTGATCCTCAGATTTTTTTTTATTAATGAGGCCTCTAGTTTCTTCATTTTCCATTATTTTCCTTCATTTTCCTCCTCGCATGCAACCCATGACCTTTCACCTTCCTTTTCTCTTATTTTCCATTATTTTCTTAAATAAAATGCCAATTAATGTCTCATGTCTTTTCCATTTCCTTTTCCTTTTCCTTTGCCAATTTCCTTAGCCATAATAAACCGAATGAACACCTACTAGGATATTTTTGCCCACAATTCAGCTTGGAATACGTGCTCAATCACCATGGTATTATATATTTTTACAAGTATTTTTACCAGGGTTGTTACATTATTAAAAATGGAGTATAACAACCATTATTGAGGAGTGTGAGTGTCGAGAGTCACTATAATTAGTGATACCTTCTGCGGAAATATTGTACTTTAAAGATAAAAGTGTGCTAGAGATTCTTTTGTAAGATGAATGATGGTTGAAGATACCTTGGATTTATAACAGTTTGATCATGTAAATGTGAAATTCATGGATCATTTATTAATTGTTTCCATTTCCAGAGGTAGTTCATTGCATGAATTGTGCTAACATTGGGCACTTGGTGCATAGTATGTTGCTTCTATATGCAATTGGATGGAAGTTATTGTGAGTGGGAAGGTAGGAAATAGTAAGATCAAGTTTATGATATTGACTAATATTTAGTCTCATATTTCACGCATTGTCTTATTTCCATTACCTTAGTTAAGGAAGGTAAAATCAATAGAAAAGATTACGTTAAGGGAAATGTAAACAGTCACTTATACACAAGACCTGCAATGAATGTGATATATATATATATATATATATACACACACACCTTACACGCAGGACAAAACATAATGATACCATAAGGTGTTTATGAAAAAGAAAAAAGTCATAAAAATAACAACATAGGTGGGATAGTTGGAGAATCACAAGATTAAAATAATAGTAAAACCATAAAAATGAAGACACTCGGAAATAGTGTTGAAAATATGCTCGAAAAGAAAAAAAAAATATTATGGGATTAAAGACGAGTATTGTGACTTCATTGAAAATTTCACAAATTAGATGTTTAGTGAACCAAAAATTACTATAAAATGAGTGGATTATAATGAATTCAGCAAATAAACTAGGCATGTTCGATAGGAATATATGGAGTAGCCTAATAGAGTGGCGAGACCTTAAGATGAAAATTGTTGGTAAATCCATAAAATTAACTTTTTCTAAGGTATGGTCTTACGATATATATATATATATATATATATATATATATATATAGTACGAGATGGTTCATAATTTATGGAAACAAGTATATTAACAAATAGTGTAATAAAGTAGTTGAGGCCCAAAAAATAATCATGGTTGCGTGCAAGAGCAAGGTGTACAAAATATTAAAAAAAAACTACCATAGAGCTAAGTTGAAATAACTCAAGATAATGAGTAAAGGAAATAGTGGATAAAGTGGAAAAAGAGAATGTAAGGTCATATTGCTATATATACCTGAAATTTGAACTTGTCGAAATACCCCCTAATTATTTATGTAGTATTGTGAAATCCCTTATATTGTTGTGGCTTTGTGGAAAAATAAGAAAACAAGTGGCAAAACCACAAGAACAAACTTGACTAAGTCCACCTTGGAGTGAAATTGAAAAAAATATAATAACCATGAAAAATTATTGATGGTATTTATTGTGATATTATGTCAATCATGTTGACCTTGTTGGGACATGTGGATAGTCTTCTGGGTGCAAGTGGAATGCATGAAATAAAATAAGAAGCACATGTTTAGCATCTCATAAAACATGCTAAGGAAGGAGCATAGAATGCATATAAGAGTATATGTACTATAGAAACATTCCACCATTCAGAATAAGTTAAAGTGGAAGTTCTAGTAAAAAAAAATTGTGTAAGAATGAAAGAAGAAATTTCTTAAATATGGAAATGAGGAAACATTGAGGACGGTGTTTTATTTAAAAGGGGGAAGATGTAACACTCTACTTCTTAAGGAGTTACATGAAACTATTACTAGGGTTAAAAGATGGGGACTTATGTCATTATGTAATTACTGTATTATTATTTGAGGTAATAAATAAATTTCTTGGAAAGGTTAGGAAAGAGCATGAGAGTTTAGAAGACTTCTTTCTAGCTTAGGAAAAAATTTGTTAGTGGTTAAGTCCAAGATTGACCTTCCCTAAAAGATCTCCTAAAAATCCCCAGGGGAAAAGTAAAAGATATTAAATTAACATAATAGGAGAGAAAGGTTATGTTAATCATTTAGTTGGAGAGAAATACTAAGCTTAATTGGAATAAATAATTTTGGGAGAGAAAAATGTGTTTTAATGAAAAATAACGTATATTTTTCAAAGCAAAACTAAAACAAGAAGACCTAGGAAAAAAATTTTGCAGACCTTAAAAGCAAGACGTAGCTAAAATCTGCAGAGGAAGAAAAACTATAAAGAAAAAACATTCTGAAATCAGGGGGAAGGCCAAAGGGGAAGGCAAGATAAGTCTAAGCTAAGGGGGACTATGGAGATAGTTCATGGTTGAGTGGAACACATTTTTTCCCCATAATGGGAATCGAAGCCATATGAGAATATGCATAGTTCTCAACAAAGTAGTAGAATGGAATGAGATTTATCAGTTGGAAGAAGAGAGGTCAAAGCTCAATCTCTAATTCAAGTGAAGAAATTCATTAATTTCCAACCAAATCTCACCAAGGTAGTGCACACACAAGCCACCAAGTGGAGAAGAAGGTACGATCTAGGAGGAGGAGTGCATAATTTAAGTTACTGGAAAGAAAGGGGAGTTGTAGAGTGGTACATGTTGGTGTCCGAGTATGAATAAACTATTCAACCCTTTTTCCACATTAATTTATCAATCCGGGTGTGTAAATTATTTCAAGGCAATGTGCAAGGTATATGAGGGGCAATGGCACAATCCGATATTGATCACAGATTCAAAAATTAAAATAACCAGAACTACTATGACAGTAATTAAAGATAAATTGAAGAATATTAAAATAATTCTCAGCAATTAAAGAAACATACCATAATAGCAATTAAAATACCCAAACAAAAATGCGAAAGAAACACACAGAAATAATGTAACAGCTGATGAGAAGAGTGAGCCGAACTCTCTGACCAAGGCTACGATAAACTCACAACTTACAGATAAAACAACAAAATAGCTTGCATTCAATTGATTAATATTATTCTATTACAAACTTGATCTTTCATACCCTAACCCCATTCACAGACCTGAGACCCTTCATATACAATTGTTCAGAAAACCTTCTTCCAAATCTGACAACTAATATCTACAAATATACAATTTTTTCAATGACCAACCTAGTTGCCGAGAGAAAACCAAGAGAGGTCTAAAATAGATCTGGAGTCACGTTGAAATCTGTTATGCTATTATAGCATATCAAAATAGTGATGTGAACTTGGAGTTGCTTTTGTGACTTGCAGATGCAACCCTTTGACTGTCGAATATGTGGCAATAACAAAATTAGTGCTCATGTAGGAAAAATACCCATGACTATTATTTCATTAATTAAACATTCTAGATAAGACAGTGAAAGGGGGTTTACCTTGTGATTTTAGGGAATTTAACGAATATTAATGATACAAAGAAGTGAAAGAGTGGGTGAAAATGGGAGAGAAAAGTATGCAGATTTGGTACCCAACATTCCCCCCAATTGGTCTATTTGCATGTCCTCATTCAGCTCGTCGTATTTTCAGGTCTAGGTTAGAGTGACTGTGGTTGGCATGAAGTTGAGTGAGGTCGTATTCTGCGACCATCTCTATTCCAGGGGGTTTATACCCTTCTATCAGAACGATATCCTTCTGCCATTATTCACTTACAGTGTATGCTAGAGTATATTGATCTATTGGCAACCAAATGAGGGGGAACTGAAACCTTAGCCCCATCCACCAGACCCCTCATGTTTTAATACATGCAACAAAATGAGGGACTCTTTTTAATGCCCATGTAAAATTGGGTGCTCCAAAAGGTTCCTAGTTTCTGACAACTAATGACGACAACATCCATCTCCTTTGACAACTATCAAGCGCTTCATTGTGGAAAGAAACTACCTGTCTGACACAGAGGTCAGCACACCACTTTTGTGTTGTCAGCATATGTTCTTTATGTCCCTCAATCTGTAAAAAGGTAGAGTGCTTGTTATAAATATTTATTGCCTGACCATGCTCCCTCCTTATCATTAGTGACCTTGTAACTTGATTTTCCTCAAACGTATCAAAGGCCTTCCTCCATTTAACCTGGTTGATAGTGTAGAAGGTGAAGGCTCTTAGGTGAATATCCCCCACAAATGGAATAGGATTTAAGGCCTGGTCATTCTTCAAGAAATAATTATGCATGTAAAGTTCACACATCAAGTGTTGACCCACAACATCATGGATTTTCAAAATACGAAGGAACTGTTTCAAATCCTCAATCTCATGGTTGGTTTCCTTATAAATACTTTCCACGCAAAAGAAAAGGAACTACTCATGAAGTAATAAATCATAAATATGGGCAGGAGGTCTACAGGTCATTTCCTATTGCACCAAGGTAAACAAATTTTCTTTATCTGCTTTCAGCATTTGCGCTTGTTCCTCTAAATCCTCCATCTTACCCTATTGTTTCTCTTGCGGCTCCTATCGTGCTCTATCTAATTGGTCTATATACCTAGTAATAATCCCAACGGCCTGCTCCTGAACCCTCTTTATCTCCTTCTTATGCTCATTTGCAGCAAATTTACATTTCTAAATTTCGACAGCGAGGAAGAACTCTCGGGCTTCAAACAGATGTTCGATAGGGTCATTCTACGTAGCAACAGAGAAAACCTCAACCTTGGGCTTCAGGGCCTTCCATTTATATTTTTTTACTTTTTTCTTAAACTAAGATACTTTCTTCCTCTGTTTCTGAACTTCATCCTTCAGTCGCATGGTCTTGTTAAACTAAAGTTGATACCTTCTTTCGAGAGGTGGTCTCCTACTTTCACATTGTTCTATCCATTCTTAATTAACAGTGAATTCGTCTCCTGGCCCTGCAACAGGTTCAGAAGGCAGTGGTCCACTGTTGATGGCATCAACTGGCTTCTCTACCAAGTCTTATTTACTTCGTTCCCTTTCTTCAGGAGCACTCTCCTCTTATTCTTTCCTTAATTCAGGAATTTCTGTCACCTGGTTAGTGCCTTCATAAGCCATTCTCTGTTACAGGGTTTCTACGAAATTCCCTTCTTCATTTTGAGCTTCAGGATGCCCCTGCTGAGAATCAGCAAGCGATGGGCCGATATTGTCCATATCCCTCCTTGAATCAATTAAATTTAGTATTGGTGGGACAAAAATTTCTTTTATTAAATGCTGGGGAGAATGAAACCCCCTTGCTCCTCTTGGCATCATATTCTGAAAAGGAGAATGGAGAATGTATTTTACCTGATCTTTGTTAATCTTGTCTTCCACCTTTAGTTCCTTTTCTTCCTCACCTCCATCTCTTAATTGGGTCGAGCCTCCTTCATGCATTGCTTCTTTGTCTATGGTCGACACTGGTTCTTATGGAGAAGTGTCAACCCCTAGGGTCGTTCCTTCCATGTTTTGTTGTCCTGACAGAGTCAGCGGTGGTTCTTGTGTAACACCCGTACCTATTTCAATATACACATTCATTTGGTCAGGTGATGTTGTTTCTTACGTAACAACATCACTTGACAGTCCTCTGTCTGGTGTTCCTTATCCCTGTGCTTCATTGATAAAAGTCAATTTTTATGGGAAAGTATCAATTTCATCCTCTATCTCCATGATTCCTTCCTCAATAGGTTTCACAAGCGACGTTGGTTCTTGTGTGCTAGCCTCGACTGTATCACAAATTGCTTCTTCCATTTCCATTTCTTCCGTTTCTTCCTCTTCTTCCTCCATTTCCTCCAGCTCTTCCTCTTCTGCTAAATTAACTAGAGGTGTTGGTTCTTCCTCCATTTCCTCCGACTCTTCCTCTTATGAATTAACTGGAGGTACTGGTTTTTCCTCCACTTCCTTCAGTTATTCCTCTTCTGAATTAACCAGAGGTACTGGTTCTTCCTACATTTCCTCCGACTCTTGCTCTTCTGCTGAATTAGCTAGAGGTGTTGGTTCTTCTTCTCTTTCCTCTAGCTCTTCTTCCTCTGCTAAGTCAGTAGGAGGTGCTGGTTCTTTCTCCCTAGTAGCGATGAAAACTGCTACTTCTTCTTTCGATAGTTCACAGATTTATGCCTAGGGAACTTGGAATCGGGCCATTTCATGCATAACCAACAAACAAATCAGTTTTTGGTTGGTCAGAACTTCTAGCACCTAGTGCGAGCGTCGAGCGGACTATGCCATGAGTTGGAGATGTTTTAATAAAAAGAAAGGCATGTTTAAAGATTGAACCTGTGCCTACGAGAATCGAAGGTGAGCCAAGATTTTGAAATGGTACTTGAAAAAGGTTGTAGACCATCCTTCGCAAGTTATATATTTCATCACAAAGCCTACTACCTCATTCCATCGGTACAGTAAATATTGACGGTCATACCCTGTCCCATACTGAACAATGCTTTCTCCTCCCTATAAAAATAGTTTAGGAAACTCTGGTAGGGGAATCCTCCGAGAAAACCATTGTTGTCATTGCTTTTCTAGCCCACTAACTTCTACAATAGCTTCTTCCGTGACGAGAATTTCTACTCCTCTGACCCGAGAGCGATCCCCAACCAAATTTAGCACAAAATCTGTCGTAATTACATGTCAAATCCCTATAATATATTAAAATAGGTATCCCATACTGCATTAACAAAAACTTACCACACATCTGCATTGTTATGGATCGAAATTGTATCTTCAGGTTCATGCCACACAGCCAGTCCGCCCATCCTGTAGAGACTGTAGTAGCACTCTTGATGCAGTAGACCGTTGGAAGGAGTGACGACTACCAATTTTGGAAAAAACAGCATGGTGAAAAATGAGATGGAATAATGGTAAATACGGTAGGTGATTTCTCGGGAAACGAAGAAAATCATGGCAGATTATGGTAAGTGTGATGAATGAGATGGTAATTATTTCACATGAGTTGGAAAGCACTGCTCGATTAGAAACATGTGCATGTTTCTAATCCCAATACATGTTATTAATTATACAAAATATGGTGAGAATCGTGGAGCATACCAACAGCATGAGGTTTTAATAATGGCTTTGGAATAATCATTAATGTGGTTTAATTACACCATTGTTTAGTTATGACAGCACCCCCCAACTTAAAAATAGTCATACATGGTGTCAGTCTTATCCATGGAATATTTTATTAAATCCATAAGAGTAAAATCGAGAGGTACTTGGTGACCTACCTGAGGGAAGTGACAGTTGACAGAATAATGGCAGAATAATGGTGAAATAATGATGTTGTCAGAGTAAAAAAACTGGTGGAGTAACAACATCAAGGAGTAGCAGAATTGCGGAGTAGAAACATCCAAGGAGTAACAACATCGCAGAGTAGCCGAATCTAAGGAGTAACAACATCACGGAGTAGCAGTGTCAGAGGAGTAACAACATCGCGAGTAACAACATCCAGAGTAACATCATCCAAGGAGTAACAACATCACGAAGTAGCGACATTCGAAGTAACAAAATCCAAGGAGTAACAACATCACGGAGTAGCAACATCTGAAGTAACAGCAACGAAGGAGTAACAACATCACGAGTAGCAGCATCCAGAGTAACAATATCTAAGGAGTAGCACCAACCAAGGAATAGTGGCATCACAGAGTAGAAGCATCCAAGGAGTAACAACATCATGAGTAGCGAAATCCAACGAGTAACAACATCACGAGTAGCAGCATCCAAGGAGTAAGAGCTTCACGAGTAGCAGCATCCGGAGTAACAATACCCAATAATTAACAGCATACGATACTTAGAATATTTCTGGGAATAGCAAAAATAGCGGAGTAACATCATCCAAGGGGTAATAGCATTCGATACTTAGGAAACTTCCAACTCCGTAGAATTTCACCTTAGTAGTAGCTCCTGCAAAAAGACAACAAGTTAATAGTAACAATATTTATTATTATTATTATTATTATTATTATTTATTGTTTTATTTTTTTATTTTTATTTTTTTCTAAATATTGATGCAAATGAGAAATTCTCTGCACTAATAAGCTTCAGACCAGATTTCTCAGAGAGATGTTTAATGAAGGCATCCTTAGAGGTTGGACGATGGTACAGTTTCAGGCGATGCCCATTTACTGTGAAAGAGGCACGTGTATCATTAATTTTGATCAGTCGTACTTTTCCATTATCAAATACAGCATGCACTTCGTAAGGCCCCATCCATCAAATGCAAACATTTCCTTTAAAATCCTTAAAACGAGATTCATAAAGTAATGTCCAATATCCTCTATGAAACACCTTTCTTTTGATAAATTTTTCATGCCATTCGTCCTCTGCTGTTGAATAGAAGTAGTCCTCTGGCCATCCATTAAACGGATTTCATCTAATTCATTAAGCTGATCCAGCCGATGTTTTTGAGCATCTGACAGGTCCAACCCTACTTCAAGAGTTGTTTTGAGTGTACTGATTTCAAATTCTATTGGAAAAAATGAGGATTTCCCATAAACCAACTCAAATGGTGAAAACCAAGTTGTATTTTTCCATGTTGTTTTGTATGCCGAGAGAGCTGTAGGAAGCTTTTGAGCCCAATCCCGACGATGGTGTGCCACAGTCTTTGTTAAGATATTTTCCAATACCTTGTTTGTACTTTCTATTTGTCCATTCGCTTGGGGGTGCTATGGAGATGTCACCATGTTCTTGACCACATATTTCTGCATAATCATCACTATCATGTGTGACGTTAATTTTTCTCCTCCATCTGAAACAATCTCCCTTGGAGTCCCGTAACGAGCAAAAATATCTTCAAATATAAAATATGAAACCACTTATATTGTTGCTTTCGCAATAGCCTTGGCTTCTACCCACTTAGTTACATATTTGGTGCAAACAAAAATGTGAACCTTTTGCTAGGAAGGTGGGTTAAGAGGCCCAAAAAAATTGATAGCCCACTTCTCAAAAGGTTCGAGGACTACCTGGGGCTGCAAAGGCATTTCATCAGATCGAACAGGCTGCCCCACGCATTGGCAACTATCGCACCTTCAAACATAATTTTGCACATCCTAGAAGATAAAAGGCTAGTAATATCCCATTTGTAACACCTTATGGCCTGTTATTTTATCTGAAAAATGCCCTCCAAAAGGGCTATCATGGGCAGCCTTCAACACTTCATAGATATCATCCTTAGGTACACAGCACCGAACATCCTTATCGGCTTCTGTATCAAAAAGGTATCCTACCATTAAGGAATATCGGGAACTATGATGAATAATTTTCTGCTATTACCTGTATGACAAATGGCGGGGCACCTTCCGTGTAGCAAGATAGTTAGAAATATCTGCATACCATTGAGGATTAGTAGAAATTGCGAAAAGATGCTCATCCAGAAAACTACCTTCTATGGGTGTGCCTTCATCATTATTATCCATTTTGGACAGAAAATCAACAACTATGTTATCCTTTCATGGTTTATCTACTATTGTAATATCAAATTCTTGAAGCAATAGCAACCATCTTGTAATGCAACCAGGAGTGATAGGTGTATTCATCAAATACCTTATTGCTGCGTGATCAGTATGTACAAAAGTAGGATATCCGGTGATTAATGTCAGAACTTGTTGATAGCATTGATGACAGCTAGGATTTTTTTTCAGTCACCGTGTAATTTAACTTAGCAGGAGTCAAATTCTTGCTGACGTACTAAACTACATACGGTGTCTTGTCTACCTGTTGTCCTAAAACTGCTTCTACTCCTGGCTAAGAGGCATCAGCATGTATATGAAATGGTAATGCCCAATCAGGTCCTCGAAGGATCGGACCTTTGCAAACGAGTCCCTTGATCTTCACAAAAGCTGCTTCATAGTCCTCTATCCACAAACAATTTGCATCTTTTGTTAGCAATTGAAAAAGTGGATGTGTTATTTTAGAAAATATTTCTATAAAGTGTCTATAATAACCAGCGCAAATGATAAAGGTACGTACCTGTGTGGGTTTCTTCGGTACGGGGAAGTGCAGTATTACCTCTACTTTGGCCGAATCAACTTGAATTCTAGCAACAAAGAGAAAATGTCTCAATACTCTTCCTTCTTCCCTCATCATGTGTCATTTAACTGTACTTAGAGACACATGTGTTTGTTTACATCTTTCGAGTAATTTTTCTAGATTTTCCAATCCTTCTTCAAATGAATTCCCATATGGAGTAAAATAATCCATATATATTTCAACACTGTCATCAACTAAATCAGAAAAAAAATTCCCAAAATTTCCCTCTAGAATGTCGCAGGCGTGTTACACAGACCAAATGGGAGAACCCTGTATGCAAAGTTCCCCCATGGGCATGTAAAGGTTGTTTTATCTTGGTCCTCTAGGGCTATCTGGATTTGATTGTACCCGCTAAACCCGTCTAGGAAGGAGAAAAACTTCTTCCCAGTGAGGGTGTCGAGGACTTGGTCAATGAATGGCAAAGGGAAATGGTCTTTTTGAGTTGCTCTGTTTAGCTCCCTACAGTCCACGCAGATCTACCATTTACCATTCTTTTTAGGAACGATAGCCAACGGAGACACCCATTGGTTGTTCGAGATGGGGTAAATAAATTCTACATCCAGTAATTTGTGAAGTTTGTCAATGACAATGTCCTTTAGAGCGGGATTCATTCTCCATTGGGGCTGTCTCACAGGACGAAAATCTTCCTTAATGTAAATATGATGAGTACATAAACTAGAAGGAATCCCCTTCATGTCGGTATAATCCCAAGTGAAGGCTTCCTTATGGTTTTGAAGAACTTTTAGGAGCTGCTTTGTCTAGGATTCTGAAAGATTCAGGTTGATGTTCAGTGTTTTACCTGGTTTAATTTCAATAGGAATACTATCATGGGATGAATTTGCAGGGATGTTTTCAATTTCATCTTCTAGTTCAATATTTTCCTACGTTTCACAGCTCATGGAAGATTCTAAAATTTAACAAGTTGAGTCATAAATAGAATAGGTATAATTAATAAAAGTGTTAATGGTATCGTCCTCAGTTTTTGTTTTGAATTGAAGGGATTGCCCAATGGTAAGAAATGGTCTAATTTCTTCATTTTCAGGTTTGGATTCTTCCATTGGTAGAATTTTTCTCTTGGCTAACGGTTTCTCTGATGGGCTTGGTTCTGCTAGAGGATAGAGAGTGAGGTTCTTTATAACCGTCCAATTTGATATAACCATATGTCCAGATCGACACCCAATATAGGCATCCGTGGTTGCGAGCCAAGGTCTTCGTAAAACCAAGGGATGACCACTGATTGGAGACCGTTTCTGTAATACAAGGAGGTCCACGAGATAGTGCCATGAGTCCAGCGAAATAGTAACATCTTCCAACTTCCCTACTGGTTTAATTGTTGACCTATCTTCCAATTCCAAGATAGTAGGGGCTAGCTTGATGTTTCTAAGACCTAATGCATTCATTGTTTTGGAGGTAATGACATTTATGGAAGCACCCAAATCTACCAGTACGTTTGGGATTTCAACCCCATTAATTTGTACATTAGAATTGGGTTCCCTGGGTCCCCATATTTTTCAGGCATGGTTTTTCCAAGCATGATGTCTGATAGTCTACCCATCACATTTATGGTCAACAGATCCCTTGATTTCTTCCCAGTTTTCTTAGAACAATATTCTCTGAGAGTTTTTGCGTATATAGGTACACCCCTCATAGCTTGGAGCAGGGGTATTTTAACAAAAAGATTTTGTACTTCTCCTAGAAAGTCAAATTCTACTTGACGGCTCTATTTACTCAGGGTCAACATTTTGGGATATGGTGGATTGACTAGACGACCCTGGTTAATAGTAGTTTAGGGAGGTGTTTGATTTATAATGTTTTGGTCTGGTTTATCGCCAACTGTTTTTGGTTTTGGTTCTGTAACTTCATTGTCAACCTATTTGATGATAATAGGTGAATTTGGAGCATTCACTACTTGCCCAGATCGTAATTTTATCTCATTAAGTCCTGTGGTAGAAATGCTATATGATGGAAGGTTAAGAGTGTCAACTTGTTGAACCCCTTTATTATTAGGATTCGGGTTGGGTTAGATAAGAAGTTGAGGTCTAAGAGATGGATTACCTGGAGGTAAATTGGAAGGAAAATGCAGTTATTATTGTGGAATGGATTGGGGAAACTATCTAGTACGAGAGGGTCCATGCCACTTCTTAGCCCATGAAGGATTCAAACTAGTTTGGGGAACCCATTATTGCTAGGGTGGATATTGATATTAAGACCACATTGGTGAAAAAGGTACAGACTGGGGACCGATATTAAAATTATTAAAATACTGAGATGGGTCCTGAGGCATACATGTATTCATATTTGGTGGTCGGGGCTACCATGGCTTCTTCGGTTCCATGAAGTACAGTTGATCCACTACACTCTCTTCACTTTCTCCTTGAAAATTTGCCTTCAATCTTGGAAAGGAAGGGCACAAGCTGGTTGCATGGGCCTGTTCGCAAATTGCACAGGCTTGAACTGTGTTCAATGGGCATTCTTTCAGTGGATGCTTCTTTCTGCACTGACGGAAAAATATAGCCATAGCCTTTTCCAGCTCCATTTGTTTATGTTTCGCTTACAAAGTGTCCATCTAGGCAGATAATGTACTTAGGATATCAGTCCTAAGGTTATTCAGTAGATTTATGATTTCCGCCTTTGTGACCCCTCCACCAGAAGTTTTTTATGACTGAATTCCTTGTCCATTTCTTGCAGCCCCTCGCGAACAGTGAATGCACAACCCATAGATAGTGTCGAAGTCTTCCTTCTATATGTCCCCCTTTCCTACTATGTTTAAGAGTTGTAGAGAATTTTCCCTCAATGCCCAGAGAAGAATGATATTTAGAATAACTTTTTCCAGGTCACTATGGCCTGACCTCTGCAGTATGTATTTAAATCGTTCCACACAATCTTCCATATTCTCATCTTCTTTCTACACAAACTTAAAAATCACCTTCTTGATGTCACGGGATTTACAGTAATCCTGGTATATCTCCAAAAATACTTCCTTCATCACATACCATGAGGATATAGTCTTTCCCCCTAAACCCATGAACCATCGCACGGTTGCTCCCTTTAAAGTAGCAGGAAATATCTTTAATTTCTGAGCATCAACGATATAGTCATACCCCCGACAGACAATATAAAATTCAAAGAGGAATGTATTCGGGTCCTCAGAGGAAAGCCCGTGAAAATTAGGAAAAGTTGTTAAAGGTATAGGTTTCATTGGTGCATCACCTGTGATGTTTCCAATTAGGAAATCAATAGAGGAATTTGTAGGTGCCATAAATATCCTCCAATACTCACCCGGGATTTCAACTAGTTCTGCAACTGATAATTGGGGTGATTCATTTGCAGGAGGTTTCACAGCACTCCCTCGGTCTCATGGTGATTCCAACTCCTTCAGGAGTACTTCTTCCCAATTGGAATTTCTCAATTCCTCTAATCCCTTGCTTGCAATTTCTTCTCCTTCTACCAACAATAGGGGTGTTCCTTCTACTGATACTTTATTTAATTCTTTTTCTGCCATTGAAAGCGTCTTCTCTCGTACCGTGGATGGCACTGGCTGCTCAACCGACTGCCCCTCAGACTTCATCTGAATCCTTACCTTGACAACATCATGAGAATATGCTTCTGATTCAGCCTTTGTGATGATCTCCTAGATATATGTATTCCTTCCCAGATCCCTTCCTTTCTTTAGGGGTTTTCCTCCACCCCTCTTATTCGAATATTTGTTCATACAATTGGTGGGAAGAAATCATCAAAATAATGGTATTTCTCAGGACCTGGAGTAGGACAAATAAATTCCTCCCCAGGATGAGAGATTGGATTCAAGCAGAAAATCAAACATACTTAAAACAAATGAAAGTTGGGTCAAAACATAAAATCACACAAACTTGAAAAGTTATGGTTCAGGACCTGAAGTAGGGTACTCCAATACCCTCCATAAGACGAGAATTTGGCCCCTAGGAAAGAAATCAGAAAATAAGAAAGCAGAATACTACGATAAGGACTTAGAGTAGGGTAACAAATTCCCTCCCTAAGACGAGAGGTTGATCTCTAAAAAAAATAATCGAAAAGAAAAAAACAGAACACTACGCTAGGGACTTAGAGTAGGGTAACAAATTCCCTCCATAAGACAAGAGATTGATTTCTAAAAAAATAATTGAAAAGTAGAAAAACAGAACACTACGCGCAGGACTTAGAGCAGGGTGACAAATTGCCTCCCTAAGACGAGAGATTGATCTTTGGATCAATTATGGATCGTGTTCTTGCACCTTGTTAGTCTTCCCCAACAATGGCGCCAAAATGTTGGTGTTCGAGTGTGAATAAACTATTCAACCCTTTTTCCACATTAATTTATCTATCTGGGTGCATACATTATTTCAAGGTAACACACACGGTATATGTAGGGGCAATGGCACAATACGATATTGATCACAGATGCAAGAATTAAAATAACCAGAACTACTGTGACAGTAATTAAAGATAAATTGAAGGATTATAAAATCATTCTCAACAATTAAAGAAACATACCATAACATTAGTTAAAATACCCAAAAAAAAATGTGAAAGGAACACACAGAAATAATGCAACACCTGATCAGAAGAGTGGGCCCAACTCTTTGACCAGGGCTGTGATAAACTCACAGCTTACAGATAGAATAGCAAAATAGCTTCCATTCAATTAAATTAACAGCCTTCTGTTACAAACTTGATCTTTCGTACCCTAACCCCATTCACAGCTTTGAGACCCTTCTTATACAATTGTTTAGAAAACCGTCTTCCCAATCTAACAACTAATATCCACAAATATATAATTGTTACAACGGCCAACCTAGTTGCCGAGAGAAAACCAAGAGAGTTCTGAAATAGATCTGTAGTCGGGTTGGAATCTGTTATGCTATTATAGCATATCAAAATAGCATTGAGAACTTGGAGTTGCTTCTGTGACTTGTGTCAGATTTTTTGATAAATCCTTAACACAAAACAGAGGAATTTGTTGCCTCTTTCAACACAGAGATTTTATTAACAAAACTTGCAGATGGAGCATTAAAAAAATACACAGTGTGGAGTGAAAACTCTATTTTTCATTAACAAACTTTAGCTAATACATTCTTCAAAACTGTTTTTCTGGTTTTTCTCCATACGCTGCTCCACTACACTTTCTTGCACACACTATCTATACTCTTCTCACACACTCTGCATATGCTCTGCATACAACATGTTCACATACTATCTTTCTATTGTAAACACACACACACACACAGATATACATATATATATATATTTACAATACAGATCATAAAATAAAATTATCCTAAGTTTAAACTATATAAAAAAATAAAAGTTATGTCGTAGTGGTACATAAGACCATATAAAAAAAAACATTTACAAACTCCAATGCGATGGGTTTATCGCATCGAACAACGCACCAGATTACGTCAACATCAAATGATGCGATAAAAAAACGCGAAAGCCTTTGCGATGGTTTATCACATCAAACTTCGCGCCGGCTGACGAGGCAAAAAAACAATGCGACGATGCGCTATTGATTGAGGAAGATGGCGAGTTGGCAGTGGTGGGGTTTGCTTATTGCGCAATTGTGAGGAAGGGATGACGTAAGCAACAAGTTCATGCGATGAGACGCTATTGGCTGCGGGGAGGATGAGCTGTCAGAGGTGGGGTCGCGCTATTGCGCAATTGCAAAGGGAGGTGACATAAGCATCGGGGCTTGCGATAAGCACCTATTGGCTGCGGTTGGTTTTACATGGCATTGGCGGGGTCCACACATCGTGTGGATGTGAACGGTAGATGTGGGAGGTTTTTAATTCAAATGAATGGCGCGGTGGTTGCGGGTAGGTGAATAGGTTTATGGCGCGAGGTTTTGCGTGGTTCAAACCATGATTTTCATATCAGGAAGGACTGCGATGGTCCGGCTATTTGCAGGGTTTGAAGAACAAAATTTCAAAGAACAGGTTGAGTGCAAAACCAAACAATTTCTACTAGTGTGTCATTTAACTTCACATCAAAATTGTTGTTTTGTTCTACTATTTTAGGTTGCAGTTGGGAGTAATTTCCAACAACTTGCAGATGCGACCCTTTGACTGGGGAATTTGTAGCAATAACAAAATTAGTGTTTGCATAGGAAAAATCCCCATGACTATTATTTCATTAATTAAACATTCTAGATAAGATAGTGAAAAGAGATTTACCTTGTGCAATTAGAGCATTTAACGAATATTAATGATACAAAGAAGAGAAAAAATAGATGAAAATGGGTGAGAAAAATATGCAGATTTGGTACCCAAGAATCCCTGTTGCAAAAGCCATAAAAAAACAAATGAATTTAAAAAAAAGGATAACAAAACGAATTTCAAAATAAGAAAATAAAGGAATCGAATTGGAGAAAAAAAGTGAAAGTATTATATCGGAAGAGCACCGCTCCATTTTCATCGTAACCTACAAGGATTAGCGAAAATAAGTGGAGCAAAATATAAAGGGAGTCGAAAAATAATACAAAAATTTATTAGGAAATTACCCTGTTGTGTCTTGTTAAATCTTAATCTCCTAAATAGAACCGGGTTCCTCGGAGAGAGAACCTCCCGCCATACTAACAGGCATAAACATTATGAAAGTAGATTACTTTCCGGCTTCACGACGAATCGACCTAGTAAAGTACCATAGAGAAAAAAAAAACAATTTTACCTGTATCAAGAAAATGGATATGACCGCACGCTCATACCCGAGGGAGTTACAAACTGAGGGATGCGTTTTCTGGAAATTGGTATGGAGCTATTTTCAGGTGGAAACCCTGAGATTATTAGTCTTGCAAACCTGTAAAATGTGAAACCAATGAGTGAGATTATACATAAATTGCTGAGTGTCGAAAGGAGAACCTGAAGGAGATTGATTCCAAATCTACCTAGAAGAGTTGTCTGGGGCGCCATCTCGATCCCCAAGAGGAGATGATACTCATTCAAGTCGGAAGTCCTAATAAAACCAGATAGGGCTTTGTCACCACTGAATCAAATTCCCTCGTTTACTTCATTATAAATTCTAACCAAAATGAACTTATGAATGACACCATTCTAATACGTTGTTCTAAAGAGTTTGTCGATGAAATGAAATAGAGCTACAAGTAGAGGGTTTCACCTTCATCATATTTAGAGGGCCATAGCATAACCACCACGAACAACATCGTGGGGCATTCCAACACCTGGAAGAGGGGCAACGATTTAGAGACAATCTCTTCAGGATTGAACAACTGGAGTTAAAAAAAAATATGGAAAAGGTACTGTAAGTAGAGGAAAATAAGTGAACCTGAGGAATGGCACCAGCTATTCATATTTTTCCTTTCAAAAACGTTTGGTGAAGTGAAGGAGAAAATCCCATGGAAACCACTCGCTCAATGCCAAAGACATGAAGATTGTCGATCATAACGAATCAATGGGAAGAAATCACCAACATAGACTAATTCCTAAATTACAGAGGAGAGGAGAAAGGAAAGTAGAAGAAACAATATAGCAATATACCTAAGGAAGCTTTGACGACCTCTGTAAAACCCTGGTGGAACCAGGTGGCACAACGCTCGGGTCGCTAGCGGAAGCAACAAGCGAAGGATCGGGTTAGACTCTTGGAAAAACAAACCTAACTCCATCTTTCCCGTACATACAAGCATACAATAAGTCCTACGGGTATTTCAAACCCATTTTGTTGTTAATAATGTTCATAGCAATAGTAGGGGAAGTTAAGGAATTTTGAATAACCAAATGAAGGTTAAGTTACGGTGTTGTATTTATATACAGAGAAGCAAAACCAAAGTATTAATGGATGCATCCGAACCATCTAAACAATGAACAAGAAAACACACGAGTGGTATATCGTAATCACTATGAACAAGGTTGACCCGTGGGACTAATAAGGGTACAAAGTAACCCCACGTAGGAATTATGAATTATATGATACATTACGAGTAAAATGAACAAGGTAAATATAATTAGCACCCTCTGAGGTATATAGACTCTGACCATTGAATGAAAATGTCAATGATAGCATAAAATAGTAAATAGGAGGGTGATGATATGTAACCATGGCCAAATATATATATAGTAGGGATTATGAATTATATGATACAGTACGAGTAAAATGAGCAAGGTAAATATAATTAGCACTCTCTGAGGTATATAGACTCTAACCATTGAATGAAAATGTCAATTCACTATGATAGCATAAAATAGTAAATAAGAGGAGGGTGATGATATGTAACCATGGCCATATATATATGGAAAAATGTACTTCATGAATTTAGGATTGAAGAATAGTTTGACTCATTAGAGGCCATGTAATATTAATATAATGTAAAATCATATCTGTGCAAGTGAACGTTGGTACTACTTATTGCTTTTGAGAGGGCTATGCAACTCATACTGAGTCAACTAATAAAGTCATCGCCCATATAGTTAGAGGACTGTCGGGGAATAGGAGTAATGAGGAAGAATAAAAAAGACTATTTCCTCGTATATTCTCCTTTATTAAGATACTTCTCATGTTTGCTATAAATGGATATTAATAAATAATTTGATTAGAAATTGGGAAACTCAGGTTTCTCACAACAGAAATGTATTTTTTCAAATATGTGCATAAAACGATTTTTTTAGATTTTGGAGACTATAATCTTTTTTGTAATTAATGTTTCAAGAAACTCTTTTCCAAACTCAACTTTATCAAATATATAAATACCTTTGAGTTAAAAACATTAAAAATATTACAATAACCTTGAAAATCAATTTACCAGTATTGCTTAGAAGATCTGTCTTGTTTCAAAATGAACCATTATAACATTCTTATGCTCGTAATTGTTACAACTACATTGTTAAGTTTAAAAAGCATTTGAATTATAAGTTCTTCCCTTTTAATCAAGAAAATTGACTAGAGCTTTTGACAAAAGTGCGAGAACAAATAACCAAAAACCATTGTTGCTTTGCAATATAGAAACACGGTATTATTTTCCAATTCTTCAGATTTCAACCTTCAAAAAATTATAAAATTAAAACAAATATATATAACAATAAAATTTAAAATTTAATTATCAATTATAATTTATATAAACCAAACTATAATTTTTTATTTTTTTATTTAACAATCCTATTAATTCTCTACACCTTTTTAGGGCAACGAGAGTACTCAAACTGACCACGTTGGGATGCATTCTTATTCGGCCACTTCCACACGATGCAAGAGTTCCCCTGCTGATTAAGCTAGACAAAGCTGACTGCCGTCGACATATTTGATTTGGCATTAATGACCCAAAATTTACGCTCTTTTGCAAGGAATTCAATCAATTGTTGCTTGAAGTGGCAATGTTATGAAATTTGTTTGAGAAGGTAAAGATGGCTCAATAAATATTATTTACTTACTTCCCTATATAACACAGGTGGTAATCATGACAATGAGTATGCATTGACGTCTGTGATTCCAATCAAACATTTCACGTCTGAAGTGTATTCTCCATGCCATGCCTGGTCATCACTGTTTGCGTAAGCCAACGCTGTAAATTTTGTCGGCACGGATTGCCCTTCGACATAATTACGTCTCACCTTTTAATATTTAATTATAAATTGTATTTCGAGTGATCCTTTAAATTTTTAGGCAGATTTTATATTTTTATGTAAAATTATCAGAAAAAAAAAATGTGGAAAACCATTAAAATGTAGAATATTTAAAGTTCATGTTTTTAGTGTTATTATTGGAAAGAAGAAGGCCACCGAATCATGATGGACTCATAAACATTATTTTAAAGTTCAATTTATTATTATTTGAAAATTAATTAGAAGGGAAATGGGAAGAAATAGCAATAAGTGAAAGATCTGAATTTTTTATATAACTAGTCTAGATCGATTTTAACTCTGGATCTATCAACGGCCAAGAGGGATCAAATCTCTCTAAATTGAATCCTCTTTTTTTAGTGCAAAATATGAGGAAAGATTTTCACCTCAAGAGATTTGATCCCTCTCAAGGCTTGAGAGATCCGGAGTTAAGATGGATCTAGGTTCGTTTGTGTGCGACCAAGGAAAATCTATTAAAGATATGAATTTTTTCATCAATAATATGTAAATATATCTAATATTAATATAATCATTTTAAATATGCTAAATATGTTTAAGATTAACCTCGTCATTTTAATTTTAAAATTTCTTAGTTACCTCGGTTTGATGAGATGATAAATATTGTAATAACTTTAATGATAAAAAAAGATGAAATACAAATTTTGCATGTGAAGTGACAATATTAATGTTGAATGATAGAAAATGTGAATAATAAGAATGCTTTCAATTTCAAATAGTCTTCATCGTGATCAATCTCAAACTATTTTCTTCTACTATTTTTATTGTCACCTTTTTAGATTTGTCATCTTTTCATATTGTAAACCATTTAAATATTTAGCTCGAGTTTTGCCAAATTCATATATTATGAATTTCCTTTTGATAAAATTGTGATTTATAAGATCATTACTTTTCATCAAATATAATTTATTAATTTAGTAAGTTGTAACTTTATAAATAAAATTTATATGAATGATTATGAGGATATTTTAGAGAAGATATTATGATCTATGACTCTAAAAATGTCTTTGAAAACCATGATTTTGAGAAGTATAGATCTCTAAACATTACACCATCTTTATTAGATTTTGATTCCAGCATTATGATCCTATTTAAAACTTCCAAATTAGTAACTACTTTATTTGCATCCTTTGGTAACTCTTTGGGTAGATCTTTATAGGTAAACTTTGAAGAAATCAAATAAGAAAAAGTTCAATGGACTAAAATATTGGATTATAAAAACACAACATTTATATGTATGTCATCTATAAAATTTTATCTTCAAATTAAAAAAGATAAAAAGAAGGCCATGTGAGTTATTACTTGAAAATGTTCAAAATTATTTATGTTTATACATTTACCTTCATATAAAGAAGAAAATATTAGAAAAAAAGAAATAAAAAAATAATGAAAAAATACAAATAAGCTATCATAGGTTCAAATGAAAGAAAATTAGAGAAACTCACATTGATAGGGTGATATTTTTCATAAAACTTTGACATTATTTAAAGGAATAAAATGGCTTTATACACAAATGACATGTAAGTATTAGTTGCAATAATTTTTAAACGGGGTTAGATAGAGGTCAAAATAAAGAAGATTAAAAGGTGTTAGATTGAGGTCAATGTCTAACGACACGTTATCATTTGTTAGGTGTGATTATTTTTTTATCTTTTATTTATGTTATGTTTACTATATGAATTTTTATGAATTTATATGAGAAACCATCAAATACTAAAAAAAACCTATCAAAACATGATTTAGTTTTCTCAAATTAACTACGCGTAGGTCACTAAGTTAAAATCTCAAAGAACAAAAGATCAAAGCTCCATTAACTAAATGCAATGTTTTAGATTCTAACAAAATTCTTTTGATAAAATATACGAATTTTTTTTTTATTAATTAACTTGAAATTTTAATATTAACAAAGGTAAGATTAGAAATTTATTTGTAGAAGCAATCGGTATTAAATTATATATCAAAATGATATTGATGTTAATGAATATCTATTAAGACATTAGGAAAGAAGGGTAAGAGATTATTTAGATTGCTTTACCTTTTATTTATGTGATTAAAAAGCATTAAGAAATGTGTTCAAGAGTTTTTAAGACTTAGAAGGTTAAAAACATTGGTATTATGATATATTTCTTAAAATTATGATATAATTTAGGTAAAGTGTGGTTTTTTAAAAGAATTTTTTTTTAATATTTCTCTTTCTGGGTGTTACAAAGATTACAAATTATTTCATTCTTTAGTGTTTTGAGAATTTGAACGCCCATTTTCCTATATCAACCAATGATTTAGTCAAAATTTGGCATCTTTGTAGCATCATCACGTGAACCACTAGTGTTTTTAGATAGAGTAATCTCAATGTGGGAGAGACTCACTTCTATAAGGAGGATAAGATTGAATTTATTTCCTTTAATTTTGACAATATAAATTACTTTAGATTTCTCTATCTTTCTGCATTTCTATAAAAGTGTTGTGTCCCTAATTTCCATATTCATATAAGATATCAAGAATGATGAGAGTCTCAAATAGGAGAATTTTATTATCCCATAACCAAAGATGAACTAAGTTACATTTATTTTCAATGTCGTAATTACAAGCTTTCAACCATCCATTTATTATTTTAATGATATAGTTCCAATTGAGCTTGTGATGAATATCAGTTCTAGGATAGTTGTATAAAAGAACTTCCTCCAAACCATTTTTGCCCTATTTGAAAGCATTAGTTTTTTTTTTCTAAGTAAAACTGATCTATTAACAAGTGGATAAAATTACAACGAGACCGAAGTCAGAGACTACTGCCTTGGAGGTAGAAAATTCAGGAAAAAACAGAGTAGTAGACTATCGAAACCCACGCAGGGGTGCAAAGCTAGATTTTTCCAAGAAATGCTTTGACCCAGAAGGAACAAAAGGGGGCCAGAAAGTTTCATAGCTACCAGAACAGAAAAAAACCCAAAAAGTTGGGTGACACAAACAGAGAAAAGACCAAGCAACAAACCCATTAATCATCAGGAGTCTCCTCCACAATCCCGCACCAGCCGGTGGCGCGCATGTCACAAGCAAACCCTTCGTGAGAAGCCGGGGGACCAGGTTCAGCAGAGAGCATTTCTTCATCTGGAACTGAACTTACAGGGCAAGACGGAGGCTGCGACGGGACACTGCCACTGCCTAGACTGAAATTTGAGAACTGGGTGTCAGGAACTGCAACATTCGCCTCAGGAACGGCCGGCTGCGAGCTGGACTCCCCTGGCAAGATATTTTCAAGAAAAACCACTGAGAGAATGGCGGTAATCCGAGGGCGGTTGAGGGAACTGTTGAAGATGAAACGAGTAGTGCCCATAGTAGGAGCAGAGGAGGCTGGAGGGCGATGCGAATGGGGATCCCAGAATAGGCGGAAATCTTGAGAGTGCCCCTGACCGCTTCGAGTCCTGGGGTAGTGGCTCGAGCCCTCGCCAAAGGAGGAAGAATCCGGAGAGGGGCTGGAATGAACATGAGAGGGATGACTTCGAGAGCTACCTCTTCTGCTCTGCAAACAGTGTTGAATCCGCGGCATTGTGAGAAGAAGCAGGGTCCAGAACGCAACTAGGACAACTGAGAAAGCCAGCCGAGGGTGGCCCGAGCTCGGATGAAGTCGCAGCACCAACGCAAATTTCCCTGGAGGATGAGCCTCCCTCTGCACAGAACACAACAAACACTGATAGACGCTCTCCCAACGATGCATACAAAAACTTATGGCGCCAATGCAATTATGTAAGAAAGCCGAGACCAGGTGATATTTAACCTGTTGCGTTTGGTAGCCATCCACCACGAGACAGGCCTCAACTCGCACCAAGTCCGTCCTTCCCATACCAAGAAAATCTGTCTCCTTAACTGCTCCCATGATGAAAATCTCGCCGGAGCATGCGGAGGCAGGATTCGTCACAGCCGAAGTTGAGCGAGTGCTAAAGTTTTTAGAGCCCATGGCGTTGGAAGGAGGGGAGTTTAAATGATGCATGCCATTGCGCAGATGGCCATTTAACGCAGCATATCAGTTGGGAAGATGTCGGCAGGGCTTGCCACCCCTCCGTCCCATCCCATTAACTCTCCATTGAAGCACCCGCATCCAGGGATTTGAAAGCATTAGTTGGGATTGTTTTTGTATTTAATTATCATGACCATTATTTTTTTAGTATTCATAGAAATACCCATATTAGAGAAAAAATCCTTGAGAATTCATAGTTTCATACTGAGTTCATAATGATTCCTCGCCATAAGATAAATATAGCAAAATAAGAAATACTAATGATGGTTATTTTAGTGAGAGTTGGGCCCACACAAAATTCATCTTCCAAACAATCTTCTAGCTTGTAAATTCATATGCCAAAAAGGATAGGTACTAGACAACGGTGTTTCTTTTCTCCTATATTATAGATAATTTCTTCCATCCAATCCTCATTTTCATTATTGTTATAGTTATTATCTCAAAAAATACCTTTACCACTTCAAATCTATTCCAAAGGTTAGCACTAATTAGTGTGTCAAAAACTTTCCTAAAAACAATGAAACAAAAAAAGGGTTATGTTTTATTATTACGGTGGTCCTCTACAATTCTCATGGCCTTTTCTCTCTTTTTTCATAGGTTTCTATCCATATGTTCTTATTTACCGTAATATTTCCATATATATTTGCTATAATGGGGCTAATAATAAAGGTCCTATAATTAGAATGGTTGATTTTGTCTCATTTTTAAAACACTTACAATGAGGCTTTAATTCCAACATTTAGGAAAATCTTGCTTGACTACTAAAATAAAGAGATTATGTATGTGAGAGATGAGGATATGCGCTCATATTTTTATGATTTTATTTTAGTAGAATCATTTCTCATTAAATTTCCTTTTTATAGGTCATGCAATCACAAATTTTATTTATTATAGAAGGGTTTTATCTTTTGTAAAAATGTTTGGAAAATTATCCATGACAATAAAAGATTCATATAGTTTTTTTATGGTAGGAATTCCAATGCCTCTGGGAATTATATTATTTTTTTAGTTGTACAAGTCAAAATTCATCTCTAAAATTACTAAGGATCTAGACAGGTGCAATTTTTTTTTCTTTCTATTTATATAGTACATTTCCTCATTTTAATTAGGGATATGTATCTACTTTGTTTGAATTTTATGGACAAATTAGAATTGTCCCTATTGGCTTTTCGAAAAAAAATTGGCTTATTATCATTAAAGGGCTGGTTATTCTAACATCTCAAAAGATAACTTGTTAATAGAGATAAAGTGGGTTATCATAAAATTATGTTAAAATTCCTCAATATTATTATATGAATAGAGATTTAATTCACTATTTAAATGCTTTAAAAAATATCATGTGCATTTGCTTATCACAATTCTCTTAAATATAGCTTTTTGCATGATTAATTGGATCTATGATCATACCTAGACTCGACTCGTTGTCATTTAAAAGGTCAAATTCATTATCTGGTTTGATACATAAACATGTAACATCACATAATATTAGACATTTTATCCTACATAGATATAAATAATCTGGTTAAGTTCGATCACTTCATTAGTCCATCTAGATCTAGAGACTTATGGAGCTTTATTATCTTGGAAAAAAAAAAAATTATGATTTAGGTCTTAAGAGCTTTTTGTATTTTAGTTATACCAAGGTCACTAGATGATGGGTGGGAATAAATAATTGCTTAAAAGAGTGGCTTGATTAGTTTTAATTATGATATTAAACTGTCCTCACATTATGATATTACGTTCATTAGATGATGGGTGGGAATAAATAATTGCTTAAAAGAGTGGTTTGATTAGTTACAATTATGATATTAAGTTATCCTCACATTATGATATTACGCTCATTTCAAAGATTTTCAATGTCTTGTTCCAATATTATTTTATAGAAAGAAGTTATTCAGATTGTTTTTATGTTATTCTAATATAAAGTGTAATATAATATGCAAAGTAACAAATTTCAAATCATTTTAACAAATATCTAAAATTTCCATCCATATGTATTTGTTGTGAGTGTATTTCATATGAAGCTAAATGTAATGAGAAATGTCGACGTTAATGTTACAAGTTATGCTTCCAATTTCTTCATAAAAAGACTTCTTATTCCATGCTAGCCACAACAATACATCTTGACATTAATGTTACAAGATAAAAGGACTTCTTATTCCATGCTAGCCACAACAATACATCTTGACATTAATGTTACAAGTTATGCTTCCAATCTCTAGCCACAACAATACATCTTGACATTAATGTTACAAGTTATGCTTCCAATCTCTTCATAGAAAGACTTTTTTTCATGTTAGCCATAATACCAATCCTTCCGTATTAAATACTTTTGATTCAACATTATCCTAGATTTCAACTATTTCAACTAAATATCTATAAACAATTTTAGTCAATATCCAACTTAATATTAGCACTTTGCTCCATGAAAATCCTTCTATATAATGAGAGTAGATATAGAAGGTTCCATATTCTTATTAGTCCGTCCCCTCCGGGGCTGGCAGGGACTATTGTAATCGTCTCTCAGCTCTTTTATCTTTAAACAAGAAAGTATAGAAATCTTTAAACAACTCAAAACTAGATATTCAGATGAAAGAAGAATGAAGGTTGCGCGTCGGCCATCGACGCAAAAACTAGATATTTAGCTGAAATGACGGTTCCACGACAGCGTTTGTCTTTTGAGATTAAAATTTTGAGTAACATATACAACCGTTTCAAAAGCTATGCCAGTTCAAAGGAAATACCATGGAAATAAAGCTAATTTCTCTGCTTTCCCTATGTTTTTAAATTATAAACTTTTCAAAGTTTCTTCTTAATAAATACATTGCGATCTGGTTACAAAAAAATAGATATATTGCAATCCTTTCTGGATGGCGCTCACACGTCAAATTGTCTGGTTCCAAAAGTCATAGAACTTGGTTCCACAGCTTCCAAATTCCTGTTGCCATCGTAATTAAAAACACATTTTGGATAACTGGATATCTATTCAATGCCAAATATCATCCTCCCATAGTGGCCCGCAGAAAACCTCAGTCTCGGGATAGCCATTCACAGCATCCGCATACATGAAATCTCCATACATATGGTTCTGCAGGATTCCATGTTCAGCCAGAGTAAAATGCTCTACGAAGAAACCCAGATCTCCAAAAACATCGTTGTGATACGGGAAGTTTTCTATATCAAACGTCACCAAGGTCGCTCCAGAGTCCCCGTCGGCACTTAATTCGCCTTGCTTATTTGAGTCCAGCTGTACAGTACTGCTGTTTTCATCGGTGGGCTTCATATTATTATCTGTTTGCTCCTTCAATCTAATTTCGTCTTTCAGATAATCTGTAACCACGTTCAGCTTCATGCCGCCCTCGACGTAATTCATAGCAGTATGGATATCTTCTGGATTATTGTTGATGTTGTCCGCACTATCGATCTTGTCGAGCACGGCTATGAGATCACAGTCATGCCCCAGTATTCCGCTATTACTTCGCTTCGCGTCTGGCGAAGCCAATCCGCTATTCAAATGTTCATCTCTCCCTCGCTTTCTCTGAAAATTTTGAGAGAATGTGGCCATCTCTGAGAACAAATGCTGTCAGAAAAACGTAACAGATATAACACTGAGACTCCTGTTTGTATCAGTGTTGCCCGTTAATGCAAGGAATGGAGTTATTAATATTTTCAACTACGCAGCACTCATTGTCACTGTTTTATGATATATAGATAGGTGGCAGTTGATAGACCACAAGAAATGGAGATCAACGTTTTTTGTTTAATAAATGTGAATGAGAGGACTCAAACTGACCACATTATTCAGTCGCCGCACTTGACCTGCTGATTAATGCTGCCAAAGCTGTCTACCGTCTTTTGCAATGAATTCAATGCATGGTTGTTTGAAGTGGCAATGTCGGTTAATATCCGAAATTTGTTCCAGAAGGTAAAGATGATTTAATAAATATCTTCAACTTAGGGCACACATTTGCCTAGCAGTCGGGACAAATATGTTTAATAGTATTTTGACATTGACGCTGACTTCCGAAATTGACGGCGAGTTAGCAATCACAACCATCATCACCGACCTTTACAACGCTGGTAGTAATCTTGACAATGCGTATGCTTCAAAGTAGACTCCATCTTGTTCTGTGCTTCCAAACTTTCCACGTGGTAAGTGTATTCGCCATGGCATCCCAGGTCATCATGGTTGCGTAAGCCCAGGCAGTAAATTTTGTCGGCACCAGATTGCCCTGGAGATGTCAATGCTTTCGATAAACACCCACTTTAAAGGCTAATTTATAAATCTGTGAAAACCAGTTAAGATGGAGATAAATCGGAAAGAAACAAACGTGCGATTTTTTTGGAAAATTTTAAGTTCTATTTTTTAATTTCATTTGTTTAGAATTTTTTAGAGATTTATTGACATTACCAGTTTTATATATGAATTTTTCACAATTATATTTCAGAGATTTTTGAGGCTGCTGAATTTATATAATGAAAAAATTAAATTAAATAAAACAAGTTAAAATTTAGCAAACAAATTTTAAATTCCAACCAAAAACTCTAAAAAACTAACCTTAAATATTACTGTACAAAAAATAGTACAAAATGAAAATTTTATATTTTAGCTAAACATAAAAGAAATATACAAAATGAAAAATTTATTCTTTTAGCTAAACATATATATAAAAAAATTATTATAAAATTAAATATTAAGTTTAAAATTTTAATTTCAATTAAATTTAAATAATTGATAAAAAATATTATTAAATATAATTCAAAATATTTTCTGAGAAAAAATTTATTTTAAATATCATCATTATCTCGTGCAGCTTTTGGAGTGCAAAATAAGACTTTTCATTTATTAAAAGTTGATCTTCGGGAAGATGAGGGAGTGAAAGCTTACGAACAAGTATCTTTTGTGAGGTTTTGAAACAGATTCGATATGTCAAGTGAAATCTTGTATTTTTAATGGCTACCCTATCGAGGAATGACTCACTCTTAGAAAATATTTTGTGGATTTTGAAGATAACTATTAAGTTTTGATATACTCATTCATCACAATTTCCTGGCAAAAAAATTCAAAAAAAGATTTTATGATTGTATTAATTATTATTAGGACATTTCATGGGATGGATTGATGGAACGAAAGGTTGTTACGTATAATCATGCACATGTTTTTAAATAAGAAATTAATTTTTTTGAGTTAAATATACCAACTTTATAGCAGATATGTTTATTTTTAATTGCAAATCAATTTTAGAATGAGTAGATAATATATTTACTTTGTAGGAGATTTTAAGGACATACTAGAGCATAGTTATAGGATTTTAGTTATGTAATATTGTTTTATTTATTTGAGGAAAGTAATTAAAATATTTTTAGCCATTAGTTGTAATCTTAGCTATGTAAGGGAGTATGAGGAATATAGGTGTTTTTTCTAGTTTGATGCTCAATTCCTTTAATTGTGATCTGTTATATTTCTACCCAAATTTAAACAATAGCAATCAAGTTAAATTGAAAAATCGCAAACTTAACAGTTTCGTAATTTCGCAACTTTTCCAACTTAACAATTTTTACTTCGCATTTTTCTCCACTCACATCAATCGCACATCGCAACACTTGGCATATTCCAGTTCAGCAGCGGCATTTCGCAAACTTTGGGGTTTACTGCTGATCGCAAGATATTAAACTTGCGATACAACGATGTCACATATCACAAATTTTATGTGATCTACCATTGCACTTCGGGGATTGCAACAATTTACGAATGATGTTTAACAAATAATAAAAGAATGTCGAAATGCGATTGCGATTTGTACGGATTGCTACGCGGTGAAACCCTTGGTTTTAGTCAATTTTCTTTGGTTTTGCCCGGTCTCAAGGTTTCACGAATAAACACAGAAAAGGTTTAAATGATTTTAAGTTTACAAAAATTTAAGGAGAAATGCGTTCAAGTGTTTAAGTAGTCCAGAACATTAAAACTTTGGAATTCAAAAGGAAAAGTATTTAACTTTGTCAACTGATATTTCCAATGAGAACGTATAAACACAAAATAATACCCAATTTTGCTGAGAATGACTTTTTGCATAGATGCTGAGAGTAATTTTCCCTAGCAACATAAATTTGCACACTTCGCTCAATCAATTAATCACTAAAACATAAATTACAGAGGTAGGCCCTTCTTGGCTAGATTACATCAGTTTCTGCTCTCTAGCTCTCTAACTCTCAAACTCTAATGATTTTCTCTTTCGCTCCACACCATGTATTCTATCATTACATTTCTTTTTATTCAACAAATCCTATTCAACTGCATTTGACAGCTCAATCCCTATTTTTATCAAATTAACAATTAAATCCCTATTCTAAAGAATTGCTGCAAATCTATTTAACAAACTTGTCTCATATTCTAAAAATGTATCAATTATTACAATAATTGGACTTTAAAAGTAAATTTCAAAGATCCAACCCTCTCCACTAAAAGATAATTTGACCACTTAGGTCAATGAAATTCATCTAATGTGATTCTCCTACATCACACTCATGGGGAGCAAAAAAATTGCTCATCAAACTTTTAGGATTTACTCCATATTTTTGTAATTCCGCTGTTGTCAACCAACTGGAATCTTCCATTGGTTGTCCCTTCCATTTGACTAGATAATGAAAATAAACCCGTCCTCTGGTTCTTTTAGATACTCTTCTCTCCAGAACAACTTCCACCTCTTTCTTAATTGTCTTTGGCTTTTGTTCTTCCCAATTTAAAGTCTGAACTTCATCTTCTGTAGGCTCATCCTGTAGCTCTGACTCTGTTTCCTAGTATGAATAAAAATTTTCAACATTTAAGATAGGTGATATTCCAATCGCTTTTGGAAATTCAATCTCATAAGCATTGGTTGAAAATTTTCTCATAATTCTACACAGTCCTATCCTTTTCATCTTTAATTTTTTGTAAGTCATAACAAGAAACCTTTCTTTTCTCAGGTACACCATGACTAGATCACCCACTTGGAAATATTTTTCTTTCCTCTTCATATCAACTCTCTGTTTGTATTTGCCACTGCTTTCCTGCAATTTGTCTTTGACATCTTCCTGTAGTTTTTGCATTTTTTCTACAAACTTTTCAGCCTTTGCACTCCTTATCTCTTGTTTTTCTAAATTTCCGAGCTCATACATCCCTCTTGGATTCATCCTAAAAACAATATGGAATGGAATCATCCCAGTACTTCGATTGGGAGTATCATTATAAGAAAACTCAGTCTGAGCAAGTGCTAAATCCCGTTGCTTAGTATTTTTATACATTAAGCTCCTCGATACATTTCCCAAGCATTTATTCTCTACCTCGGTTTTTCCATCTGTTTGATGGTGATAAGCTGAACTGAAACTAAGGTTGATACCTAGTTTCTTCCATAGATTTCTCTAGAAATGCCCAACAAACTTGGTATACTTATCAGATACAATACTTATAGCAAATCCATGTAACCTTACAACTTCTGAAAAAAACAGATTAGAAATATGTGTTGCATCACTATTTTTCTTGCATGCAATGAAATGAGCTATTTTAGAAAACCTATCCACCACAACATAAATGGAGTCATTTCCTCTTTGATTTTTTGGCAAACCCAAAACAAAATCCATACTAACTGCATCCCATGGCCGGTTTGGTATTGGTAATGGCTGATACAATCCTGTATTTTGGCTTCTCCCCTTAACATGCAGACAAATCTTTCATTTCTCAACAAATCTCTTAACATCAATTTGCATCTTTAGCCAATAGTAAAAGGCATTTACCTGAGAAAAAGTCTTGTCTTTTCCAAAGTGTTCAGATAATCCTCCACTGTGTTTCTCCTTAATTATGTTTTCCCTTATAGAACATTTGGGAATACATAGTTTATTACTTTTGAATAACAAACATCCTTGGATAAGATAATCCAACCACTGGCTTCTATTATGAACTACTAGATTTTTCACAGCTACATAAATTTCCTTAAATTCTTTCTCTTCCTTATACATGTCAACCATTTCTTCAAATCCTACAACACCAAATTTTAATTCTTGCATGATTAAATTCACTCTCCTCAAAGCATCAACAACTTTGTTCAACTTACCGCTTGTATGCTTAATCACAAAAGTAAAACTCTTCAAAAATTCTACTCATTTGGCATGTTTTTGGTTCAATTTTGGCTGGTTGTTTATAAAATGTAATGCATGGCTATTAGAATATAATACAAACTCTTTTGGTAACAAATAATGTCTCCATTTTTTCAAGGCTTACATATAGCATAAAAATATTCATACAAACCATTGTTTGTTTTGAAGGAAGTCTTCCACTCATCCCCTTCTCTAATCCTTATTTCATGATAGCCACTCTTCAAATCTATCTTAGTAAAATATTTTGATCCACTCAAGCAATCCATTAAATCATCCATGCATGGTAAAGGAAAACGATACATGATGGTGATTTTGTTTATGGCTCTGGAATCTGTGCACATGTGCCATTCACCACCTTTCTTTGGAATGAGTATTGTTGGTATAACACATGGACTAAGGATCTCTCTTATCAACCCCTTATCCATCAACTCTTGCACTTGTCTTCCAACTTATGCATTTTCTTGAGGAGTTAACATGTCTGCTGCTTTATTCGACAAACTTGTTCCAGGTATTAAATCAATGTGATGACTAATACTCCTGATTGGTGGTAATGCACTTGGAAACTCATCCACAATAATATTAGCAAAATCATTCAACAGATTTCGGATTTCTTCAGATAAAACTTCTAAATATTTGGAAGTTAGAATTACCTTGGGTCTTCCTATAACAGCAAAATGCATCTCCTCATCCTTCTTTACTTCTTGCAATAGTTATTTCCCACTCATCATCATAAAAATGTTTCCAGGTACTTCTTTGTCAGCTTCATCCTTCAATGGCAGCAGTGTGTGTTTGTTTCCATCCTTCTCCAGAGAATAAGCGTTTCTTCTGCCATCATGTATGGCTTTCCGATCAAACTTCCATGGTATTCCCAGCAATATGTGACATACATCCATCGGCATTACATCACATAATATAACATCCTTATAAGTACCAATCTGGATCTCTACCTTAAATTGTTATGTCATAATAATCTGATGTCCTTTTTGTAGCCATGATACCTTATAAGGAGTAGTGTGTACTATTTTTACCAATCCCAACTTGTCCACCATCTCTTCAGAAAAAAGGTTATCAATGCTTCCACTTTGCCACATTTTCCCTTGGACTTGCACACAGTCCTGAATAGATTCTTCCTCTGAGCTAGCTCTCCTACTTATTTTTCTGGTTTAAGCAATACCCTTTTCAATAAAAATGATTCTCTTACTTCGGGTGGTTCCTCTTTACCTACAATCCGAGGATTTTCTTCCTTTGTTTCAATAACATTCACATTTCTCTGAGTTGTTGACTTATTATGAGGATGGTCCCATAACCCATGTCCCCATTCACCACATGTAAAGCACAAAATGTCTCTTCCTTGGCCTCTACCTCTGAGTACAAACCTTCGTTGACTAGAGTCTCCTCTCTGTGGTGATCTGCTACTCAAATCTCCTACTTCATTTTGGGAATGTTGAAATGTCGGTTTGAATGTTCCTCTTCCTATTGCTAAACTCTTTTCTCAATTCCTTTGAATTTTCTTCCTCTGTATCTTCTCTTCTGCTTTTAAGGCTACCTGGTAAGCATCTTCAATTGTCTTCAGATTTAATAGACTGATCTCATCCTGTATATCATACCTCAATCCATTTATATACCTGGCTACTTTCTCAACATCATCCTCTACACGTCCAACTCTAATATTCAACTTATAAAACTCCTCTATAAATTCTTTCAATGTCATCCCTTTTTTTTTCAAAGTCTGTAATTTCTTAAAAAGATTTAACTGATAATCCTTGGGCATGAAATTACTTTTTAATTTGCTTATCATTTTATCCCATCGCTTAATTTTGGGCTTTCCTTTTCTCTGTCTGGATACCTGTAACTCCTCCCACTAGACAATTGTATGACCCTTAATCTAGTAGCTGCACACTTCACTTTCTTTTTGTCTTCAACTTCTTCAAAGTCAAACTACTTGTCTAATGAACTGATCTAGTCCATTAGCTCTTCCACATTGAGATTTCCATCATAAAAAGGTACATACACCGTTAGTCTTTCATTTTCCTAAACCAACATTTTGAGTACTTTAGCTTCTTCATTTTTTGGTTCTTCTTTAGTAGAAGAAGATTCTTTTGTGGCACTGGCATCCCCCTCCTTAGGTGCTCTCCTCTGAGCTATTTCCATCGCTTCCATTCTCGTATGAAGATGTCGAACCTCATCTAGAAAAACTACATTAGTTGTAGGTCTTCCTCGTCATATTTTGTAGGGTGACATCTTGCAAAATAACTCAAATATAATATGGGCTCTGATACCACAAATGATGCACCGGATCTAATTTGGTGCTCAATTCCTTAAACCACGATATTTTATACTCACACGTAGATCCAAACAATAGCAACCAAGTTAAATCGCAAAATCACAAACTTAACAGTTTCACAATTTCACAACTTTTCCAACTTAACAGTTCTCACTTCTTGTTTTTCCCAACTCCCATCAATCGCACATCGCAACACTTGGCATATTCCAGTTTAACAACAAAATTTCACAAAATTTGGGGTTTACCACTAATCGCAAGATGTTAAACCTTCAATATAGTGATGTCGCATTTCAAAAATCTTGTGTGATCTGCCATCGCACGTCGGGGATCGCAACAATTTACGAATAATGTTTAACAAATAATAAAAGAATGTCTAAATGCGATTGTGATCTGTACGAATCGATACGTGGTGAAACCCTTGGTTTTAGTCAATTTTTTTTGGTTTTGCCTAGTCTTAAGGTTTCGCGAATAAACACAGAAAATGTTTAAACCATTTTAAGTTTACGGAAATTTAAGGAGAAATGCGTTCAAGTGTTTAAGCAATCCATAACATTAAAAATTTGGAATTCAAAAGGAGAAGTATTTAACTCTGTCAACTAATATTTCAAATGAGAACGCATAAACACAGAATAATACCCGATTTTTCCAAGAACGACTTTTTGCACAGATGCTGAGAGTAATTTTCCCTAGGAACATAAATTTTCACACTTTGCTCAATCAATTAATCACTAAAATAGAAATTACAGAGGTTAGCTCTTCTTGGCTGGATTATGTCAGTTTCTGCTCTCTGTCTCTCTAACTCTCAAACTCTAATGATTTTCTCTTTCGCTCCACCCTCCTGTATTCTATCATTACATTTATTTTTATTCATCAAATCCTATTCAATTGCATTTGACAACTCAATCACTATTTTTAATAAATTAACAATTAAATCCCTACTATATAGAATTGATGCACATCTATTTAACAAACTTATCTCCTATTCTAAGAATAATAAAAATTTATCAATTATTACAATAATTGGACTTAAAAAAATATTCAAGAGATCCAACCCTCTCTACTAAAAGATAGTTTGACCACTGAGGTCAATGAAATTCATCGCATGTGATGCTCCTGCATCAGAAATATAATTTAGCAGACATTTTAAAGCAATTTAGCTCCCTTTTTTCCAAATTCATATATTGTGAAAAATTTTGACGAGTTTACGAGACTTTTTAGGAGGTCGATAATTAAATTTCATCATATAAATTGATATTGTCATTTTAATTGGTTGTAGCTTATACAACAAACCTATCTCACTAGATCTATTTAACCTAGATAAAAAAAAAATACAAAGTATATTTCCATTGTAATTTTTTGAAGTGTAATTTTTTAAGCATGATGATTATTAGACCAAATTAGATCCATGTAACATCAGATATATCATTCGTTGAGATGAATGAAATCCCTCGAGGTGCAAACCTTATTTTTGGACTATAGAACTTGAGAAAAGGTTTGCACGTAGAGGGATTTGAGCCCTCTCAATTCATGATAGATACGGGGTCAGATGGATCTAAGTTGGTTTCTATCATGCAAGACCACAACAAATATGTGGAACATCTAATTCTTCTGATCATTTTAAATATGTTAAATACATCTAAGATTAATCTGGTCATTTTAATTTTAAATTTCCTTAACTACCTCAATTTGTTGATATGATAAACATTGTTAATAACTTGAATGATGAATATTGATGAAATAAAAATTTTGAATACCAAGTGACAAGGTAACAATGTTGAATGATAGAAAATGTGAATAATAAGAATGTAGTCAATTACAAATACTCGTCATTCTGATCAATCTCAAACTATATTATTCTACTATTCTTATTATCACACATGTTTGTTTTGCCATATTTTTATATCAATCATATGAAAAGGGAGGTTGAAATTGTAGACCATTCAAATCTTTAATTCACGTTATCATAGTAAATTCCATACCATGTCTCTCTTCCTCTCCAATATTAATAGTAGATTTCTCCAAAGTCAATTATTGTGTGTTATGGAATGTTATAGCGTAAGTAAGTTTCAATGGAAATTGTTTTCAATTACATCATTTGTCATTTTAATTGGTTGTAGCTTATACAACAAACCTATCTCACTATATCTATTTCACCTAGATAAAAAAAATACAAAGTATATTTCCATTGTAATTTTTTGAAGTGCAATTTTTTAAGCATGATGATTATAAGACCAACTTAGATCCACGTAACATTGGATCTATCATTCGTTGAGATGAATCAAATACCTCGAGGTGCAAACCTTATTTTGGATTGTAGAACTTGAGAAAAGGTTTGCACATAGAGGTATTTAAGACCTCTAAATTCATGATAGATACGGGGTTAGATGGATCTAAGTTGGTTTATGTCATGCACGACCAAAAAAAATATGTGGAACATCTAATTCTTCTCATCATTTTAAATATGTTAAATACGTCTAAGATTAATCTGGTCATTTTAATTTTAAATTTTCTTAACTACCTCAATTTGTTGATATGATAAAGATTGTTAATAACTTGAATGATGAATATTGATGAAATAAAATTTTGAATACCAAGTGACAAGGTAACAATGTGGAGTGATAGAAAATGTGAATACTAAGAATGTATTCAATTACAAATACTCATCATTCTGATCAATCTCAAACTATATTCTTCTACTATTCTTATTATCACACATGTTTGTTTTGCCATATTTTTATATCAATCATATGAAAAGGGAGGTTGAAATCGTAGACCATTCAAATCTTTAATTCACGTTATCATAGTAAATTCCATACCGTGTCTCTCTTCCTCTCCAATATTAACAGTAAATTTCTCCAAAGTCAATTATTGTGTCTTATGGAATGTTATAGCACAAGTAAGTTTCAATGGAAGTTGTTTTCAATTACATCATTTGAACGCAATGTGACTAACAATGTTAAACGATGGAAAATGAAAGTAATAAGAATGCAATCAATTACTAATAGTTTACATTTTCAAAAAGAAAACGTTTTAGTTAAGTTAATATTTTATTTAAGATGAAAATTCAAGTATTTTATTTGTGGTTGAATTATAGTAACATAGAAATCAATGCACATCATCAATAATTTTTTTTTCTTACACTAAAATCATTGCATCTGATCCAATCAATCAAATAGGATTAGAAATCAACATCTACACCAAAATGAATGCATCTAGTGCTAGTAATCATATATAATTAGGAATCAACATCTACACTGAAATCAATGCATTTAGTGCTAGCAATAAACTAGGATTAGAAATAAACATATACATTGAAACCAATGCATCTAATGTAATAAATCAAATAGGATTATAAATTAACATATTCACTGAAACCAAGCATTTGATGCAAGCAATCAAATATGATTAAATATCAGCATCTACACTAAAATCAATGCATCTAGTACAAGCATGCAAATAGAATTATAAATCAACATCTACACTCAAATCAATGGATCTAGTGCAAGCAATCAAATAGGATTATATATCGACATCTACACAAAAAATCAATGCATATAGTACAAGCAATATTCTTCTCTTTCTCTCCCCCCTTCATATATATGTATATCTCCGTCCATCTCCCCTTATTTATATCTCTATCTCACCCCCTAAACACACACACACTCTCTCTCCATATGTATCTATCTCTCCCTCCATCCCTCTCTACCCCTTCCATCTATATCTTTATCTCCCTCTATATTTCTTTTATTGTCTATCTATATCACCCCACAAACATGCACATTCTTTCTCCATATGCATCTATATCTCCCTCCTTCTTCCTCTCCCTCTCCCTCTTTCTTCCCCTTCCCTCCCTCTCTATCCCCTTCTATCTCTCTTCCCTCCTACTCTCCTCTCTCCCTCTCTCCATCTCCCTTATCACTCCCTCTCTCTCTCTCTCTCCACCTTTCTCTCTCTATGTCTTTCTTCATACCTCCCTCTCTCTCCCCCTCCCTCTCTCCTCCTCTCTCTCAATTCCTCTCTCTATTCATCTCTCTCCATTTATCTCCCACCTCCCTTTGTCTCTCCCCCTAATATCTATTTCTCTATCTCTCTTTCTTTCTTTTTCCTCCAACTTTGTCAGTATCTCCATCCCTCTCTCATTCTCTCTCTTTCTATCTCCCCCTTCTCTTTATCTCTCCTTCTTTGTCTCTCTATATCACCCCCAAAAATACACACTTTCTCTCCATATATCCCTTGTCACTCCCTCTCTCTTTCTCTCCAACTTTTTCTCTATATTCCTTTCTTCTTCCCTCCCTATTTTCCATCCAACTCCATCTCTCTCTCCCTCCATATTTTGTCCACTCTCTCTCTCCATCTCTTCTCCTCTCTCTCATCATTCCTTTATCTCCCTTTCTCTCTCTCTCCTCCAACCCTATCACTATCTCCCTCCCTCTCTCCTTCTCTCGCCCCCGCCCCGCTCCCCTTCCCCTCCTTGAATATTTATTTCTTCCTCTATCTCTCTAACCCTTCTCTCCCACTCTCTCCACTCTCCTTCTCTCTCTCTCCTCACTCCCCCTCTCCTCTCTCTGTCGTTTTATCTCCATCTCTCCCTTTTCAGTGATTTTATGTCTCCACCTCTATCACTCTATGCCTTTATTCTTCCCTCCCATATATATCTAGAGTTAATATATATCCTAATATTTTAATATATAATATAATATAAAAAATTAATATTATATTAAAATTAGCATTATATTAATAGAAAATTATTAACTTTAATAATATTAATATATTAATATTTAATTTTAATAATAATAATAATATATTTAATGATGTTTTTATATATCATGATAACAAAAATTGTAATAAAACTATATAAAAATAATATTTTGAAATATTACAATTTGATTTAGAAATATTTTATGTTTTTAAACATTTTACTATATCTATAATTGATTTTTTTTTTCTTTTAAAAATTCATGTTACAAATATTTAGTTAAAAGAAATATTAAAATAGTTTGGAGCCATTTTATGCAAAATTTAAAGGATTTGTATTCTTTTGTGTTGAATTAACATTTTTTCTTTAATTTAAGAAATGATATTAACCTTATTAAAGAGTAAAGATGCTTAAAATTTTACCTAATTTAAAATTTTAATATGGTAAAAAAAATTGTGGAAAGTAAATTTATGATTCATTCAAATTCAAAACTACTCTATATTGCATATTATAATGTATTATCCATTCAAATTAAAAATATTATTAAAATATATAATAGAGACCCCATTAAAATTAATACTTTAGCGATGTCGGCATGGAAAATGGTTGATCTCTCAAAGAAAGCTTCAAGCACATAATGAATTATGAAATATCACTCAAAAGTAGAGGTAATAAAAATACACAATAATGTATTCAACTGTGTATAAAGAAGAATATATGCACTATTTTATGTGGAGAATGTGCATCCTCAGAATGTTATTTGTGAATGTACGTAATGAATGTACTTACAGACTATCAATGTTTTGTTCTAATATTTTTTTTTTTGAGAAAAATGTTATTGAGATTGTTTTTCTTATAAAATCAATAATTAAAACTGCAAAAGTAACAAATTGTAAAAAAAAAAAAAAAATCTTATTTCCATCTATAAAGAGAAATAAGAGAAATATTGACTTTAGTGTAACTAGATATTCTTCTAATCCCTCCGCGAAAGGAATTCTTATTCCATGTCAACCAGAATACTAATCCTTCTATTTTAAGGTCCTCAAGTTCTACATTATCCTAGGTTTCAACCAAATATACAAAATCATTTGTAGTGAAGATCCAACTTAATATTGGAAATCTACAATAGTTCCAAGAGTGGATATAGAACGTTCCGTATTCTTATTTATTATTTCTTTTCAACTTATATTTATATTTGATTATTTTTCTTATCTTTTTTGTTTTTTTAAGCATTTTCAATTTTTAATTTCTTTTTGCTATTTTTTGAAAATTTTAAACATGTACTCATATTTTTTTCTTTTATGTTCAATGAACTTATTCATTCTTTTTTTTGATGAGTTTGATATCAAATTTACATTCCATACTATTAAGAAAAAATTTCAACATAACCATTCACAACCTTCACACACAAAATCTTGATATATATTTTGATAGTTATGTTAATAAATATATATTAGTTATTTCCTATAAAATAATGGTAAGATATAAATAAATATTATAAATAATAATTGTACGCTACTATTATATTATATGTTAATTAAATTATAATTTGAAATATAACTACTAATATAATGCTATATAATAATATAATATAATATTAATATATAATTATGTCTATAGACATTTTATTGTGAGGTTTTGGTTGGTCACATTGTTGAAATTCGTCGTAGCATTGTAACTTTCCTAATATTTTCCACAACTGATGGGAACCTTAATGTCACTGGCATTGTTGTTTTTTGTTGGAAAATTAATCTCAACTATCGCAGTAAATGAACTAGAAGCAACCATACCTCAGTAAATGTTTTGCATGTTGCTGATTGCATTTGCAGAGAAGGACAAGGTTTGAGCAGAGTACATAACCCATTCTGCAACAGAGTTAAATAATCAAATTCAAAAGGAATTTAATGCATGGTTATTAAATGTGCAAGGGCAAACATTTAATCCGCAAGTTTTGTTTAGTTCACGTAAGTTCTGTAATGTTCAGAAAATGATGTCGGCCCATACTTTGTATTAAATTTGGTCTGTCATGAATTAAATGCGTTAGTATATATGTTTAGATTTTACATGTAAGTCAGTGGTATAAATTAAGTGAAGATAGTGTTGTGTAATGTGGCAGATGTAAGTCTGGAAAGACAAGTAGAGAAAATCGTGGAGCAAATTTTGGTGGGTGCGTGAACACAGTTTTTACTATGTGTTATTCCACAACCCTGGTGAATGTAAATCCAAGTAAGAAGTCTTGTTTTACTTGTGAAGGAGCCGCAACTTATGTATGTTGAAGTTTTAATATAAAGTTTGGTTACTTGCGATATAGTTCTCGAATTTTCACGTATGTGTTTTACCGCAACACTATGTTTTACTCTATTTCACCATGAGTAAAACTAGTTGATTATATTTGCTCCTCTCTATAGTTGCGATTTTAATCTCCGCCACTCTGTATTGAAAATATGATTCATATGATTTGATTTCCGCAACTGTATGGTATGGATTAAGTGAATTCTGCAACTTTGTGTAAACTTCAGTAAATGTGTTGTCTTGGTTAAAGTAATTTCCGCAACATATTCTCCAATAGTGAGAAAGTTTTGACGTAGTAAGAAAAGTTTTACACATTAAGAAATTTATTTACACGGTAAAAATGGCAGAAATATCAAAATCTTGACTAATTCACAAATAGCACAGCTTAATGCCAAAAATTATGATTATTGGGCCATTACAATGAGAGCCCTATTTGCTTCACAAGATATATGGGAGCTAGTGGAACAAGGTTTCCAAGAACCAGTAGATGCAGCAACATTGGTTGCTTTGACAGCAACATAAAGAGATGTGTTGAGAGATAACAAGAAGAAGGACAACAAAGCCCTCTTCTATCTCTTTCAAGTAGTGCATGAGAGTATATTCCCAAGGATTGCAGCAGCGATAAGGTCTAAAGAGATGTGGGATATTATCAAGACAGCCTATCAAGGCATGGAGAAGGTGAAGACAGCAAAGCTACAAATGCTGAGGAGATATTTTGAAACTCTCTATATGAAAGAGTCTGATAACATAAACTCATTCTTCACACATGTGATTGGGTTTGTTACCTAGATAAGGTCTCATGGAGAGACACTTGAGGAAAGAAGAATAGTGGATAAAATCTTGAGAAGTCTATCCTTAAGATTTGATGCCATAGTAGTGGCCATATAAGAGACAAAGGATCTCTCAATATTTTCAGTGGATGGACTTTGTACATCCCTGATGTCTCATGAAAATAGACTGAACAGAACGGTGAACTCCTCATTGGAGCATGAATTCAAGACATATATGTCTTTTGGTCAAGGTAGAGGTCGAGGAAGATCAAAATTCCAAGGAAGAGGAAGAAGCCCACATAGAGGTGGAAGAAGCAGCCTTGCAAGAATAGGTGGAAGGGGCAGCAATCAAAATCAAAGTGAAAGCCCAAGCCAGATTCAAGCACATGGACAAAGGTATGAAAAATCCCAAGTCCAATGTCATTATTGTAAAAAGTATGGGCATTATGCTAATGAATGTAGAGAGAAACAAAATGACATGAATAGGAAAAATGCAAATTTTGAAAAAGAAGATAAGAACCAGAGTAATGTGCTTCTAACATGTAATGTAGCACAAGAAAAACAAGATGATGTATGGTTTTTATACTCAGGTTGTAGTAACCACATGAATAGAAATATAGCAATGTTTGCCAATCTTGATGAGAATGTGAAGTCTGAAGTGACAACAGGGACTGATAGCAAAGTATTTGTCATGGGAAAATGAAGAGTGTCAATATTGACAAGGAAGGGAGAAAAGAAATTTGTGCCAGATGTATATTATGTACCTGACCTGAAATGTAACCTTCTAAGCATTGGACAGCTCGTGAACAAGGGCTACAATGTGTTTTTTAAGAGTGATGTGTGTACTATCATGGACATACCTCCAAGTAAAAGGGTCATTGCAGAAGTGCACAGGACAAAGAATAGGATGTTTCCTCTCAAGCTCAGAACAAACCTGAAGGAAGGAGGTGTGGTAGTAGCAGTCACACAAGAGTTCTTTCAAGAAGAAGTGAAAGATGAAAACTGGTTATGGCATTTGAGATTTGGACATCTCAATTTTGGAGGTTTGAACCTCTTGCATAGAAAAGGCATCGAAAAGGGATTACCACTTATAGAAAAACTAGACAACCTATGTGAAGGATGCATCTTGGGCAAACAACACAGAGAAGCATTCCCAGCAGGGAAGAGTATAAGGGAAAAGGCACCCTTAGAGATTTTCCACTCAGATTTGTGTGGACCAATGCAAATGCCATATTTAGTTGGCAGCCATTATGTTTTGAAATTCATAGATGATTACACTAGAAAGACATGGGTGTATTTTTTGAAATAGAAGAGTGAAGTGTTTGAACAGTTCTACCACTTCAAAGCTCTTGTTGAGAAGCAGAGTGGGCGCTGCATCAAAGTGTTGAGAACTGACAGAGGTGGAGAAAATGTCTCCAAATATTTCCTACGTTTCTGTAGGGAGAATGGCATACAGAAGTAATTTACCAAAAGGTACACACCACAGAAAAACTATGTTGCAGAAAGGAAGAATAGGACCGTCATGGACATGGTCAGAAGTATGTTGAAGGAAAAGAATTTTCCAAATGAGTATTGGGTTGAAGCTGTCAATTGTGAAGCATATATTTTGAGTAGATTCCCAACCAAATCTGTTATGAATAGAGTTTCGAAAGAAGCATGGAGTGGAAAAAAGAAGTTTGTCACTCACATGAAAGTATTTGGATGTGTGGCTTATGCACATGTCCCAGATCAACTAAGGAAGAAGTTGGACAACAAGGGGGAGAAGTGTATCTTTGTTGGATACAGTGACGAGTCCAAGGCTTACAAGATCTATAATCCATCAACCAAGAAAGTTATAATCAACAGAGATGTGTAGTTCATTGAAGAATAATCTTGGGATGGAATCTTAGAGAAAACAGTGAATGTGAAGACATGTGTGTCTCACGAAGAGCAAGAGGAATGCATAGTAGCAAAAAATTCCTCCACGGTGGTTCCTCCTCTACCTACACAAGCATAGAAAAGTACACCACAAGCTAGAAACATAATAGCCTTGAGAAATAAAGGAAGTGCTTCTCCAAGCACACCATAGGGATCAAGAACTCCCTCGAGTTCAAGTGGAACTCCAAGCACACCGAGAAGACCAAAATTCAGAAATATAAGTGAAATATATCATCAAGATGAAGCTAATAGCAGCGCTAGTATAAAGTCATTATTTGCAATATTTTGTCATGTAGATGACCCAATCCATTTTGAAGATGCAGTCAAGGAAGAGAAATGGGTTGCGACAATGAATGAAGTGATAGGAGCAATAGAAAAGAATGACACATGGGAGTTAGTGGACCTTCCGCAAGGTAAAGAAGTCATTGGAGTGAAGTGGGTCTATAAGACCAAGAGAAATGTTGAAGGCAAGATTGAAAGGCATAAAGCAAGGCTCGTTGTCAAAGGTTACAAGCAGTAGCATGGAAGAGACTATGCAGAAACATTTGCGCCAGTCACGAGGATGGAGACAATGTGTACAGTGTTGTCAATTGCAGCACAACAGAAATGGAAAGTCTATTAGATGGACGTAACGTTAGCGTTCTTGAATGGAGTGCTGAAAGAGGAGGTGTATGTTGCGCAACCTCCTGGCTATGAAATAGAAGGCCAAAAAAACAAGGTGTGTAGGTTGTTGAAAGTTCTTTATGGGTTGAAACAAGCATCACGTGCATTGTACATTAGGATAGATGCTTACTTGCTGGAAAATGGGTTCGAAAAATGTGACGGTGAACCTACTCTCTACATCAAACAAAGTGACGGTAAGATTCTTATTGTCATTTTGTATGTAGATGATTTGATTTTTACAGGCAGTGATGATTTTCTCATCGATGATTTCAAAGCAGTCATAAAAAGTGAGTTTGAAATGACTGACTTGGGGTTGTTAAGATATTTTTTGGGCATAGAAGTAAAGCAAACAGAAAATGGAATTTTGATTTCTCAAGCAAGGTATGTAGCAGAAATTTTGGAGAGGTTTAATATGTAGAAAAACAAGCCATCACCAACTCCAACCGTCATGGGGTTGAAGTTGAGCAAGCAATATTGCAGCAGTAATGTCAATTTGACATTATAGAAGAGCATGGCGGGTAGCCTAATGTACTTGACCACAACTAGGCCTGATATAATGCATGCAGTGAGTTTGGTGTTGAGGTTCATGGAGACACCCAAGGAGACACATTGGAAATCAACGAAAATAATTTTAAAGTATGTCAATAAAAAAAAAGAGTATGGCATTTTGTACTCCGCAACTGATGATTTTAGGCTTGTTGGTTACACTAACAGTGATTGTGCAGGAAGTTTTGATGAAAAAAAGAGCACATCAAGATATGTATTTCATTTGCGTTCAGGAGACATTTGATGGGCTTCCAAGAAGCAACCGATAGTATCATTGTCAACAGCAGAAGCTGAGTATGTTTTCGCAACAGTAGCAACATGTCAAGAAGTTTGGATGAGAAGGATATTGTGGGATTTATGTCATGAACAAGATGGAGCAACCACTATTTTCTGTGATAACAATTCAAAAATTTCACTATCAAAGAATTTTATCTTTCACAAAAGGAAAAAGCATAGTGATGCCAAATATAATTTCATAAGAGAATTAGTTAATAACAGTGAGATTGTGTTGCAACATTGAAGGTCAGAAGAACAATTTGCAGATATCTTCACAAAGCCATTAGCACGTGAATTTTTTTTTTTCTCTGAGAGATTGTCAGGGAATGGTCAATGGTAACAATTGTGATTAAGGGGGAGTGTTGGAAAATTAATCTCAACCACCGCAATAAATGAACTGGAAGCAGCCATACCTCAGGAAATGTTTTGCAGGTTGTGGATTGCGTTTGTAGAGAAGGACAAGGTCTAAGCAGAGTGCATAACCCATTCCTCAACAAAGTTAAATAATCAAAGTCAAAATTAATTTAATGCATGGTTATTAAATGTGCATGGGAAAAAATTTAATCCACAAGTTTTGTTTAGTTCACGCAAGTTTTGTAATGTTCAGAAAATGATGTCCACCCATACTTTACATTAAATTTGGCCTTTCATGAATTAAATGTCTTAGTATATATGTTTAAATTTTACATGTAATTCAGTGGTAGAAAGTAAGTGAAGATAGTTTTGTGTAATGTGGTGAATGTAAGTCTGGAAAGACAAGTAGAGAAAATCGTGGAGCGAATTTTGGTGGGTGCGTGAAAATAGTTTTTACTGTGTGCTACTCTGCAACCTTGGTGAATGTAAATCCAAGTAAGAAGTCTTGTTTTACTTGTGAAGGAGCCGCAACCTCCATATGTTGATGTGTGTTGAAGTTTTAATATAAAGTTTGGTTAGTTGTGATATAGTTCTAAAATTTTCACGTATGTGTTTTACCGCAACACTCTGTTTTACTTTGTTTCACCGTGAATAAAACTAGTTGATTATATTTTATCCTCTCTATAGTTGCGATTGTAATCTCTGCCACTCTGGATTGAAAAGAGGATTCATATGATTTTATTTCTTCAACTGTATGGTATGGATTAAGTGAATTCTGCAACTCTCTGTAAACTTTAGTAAATGTGATGTTTTGGTTAAAATAATTTCCGCAACTCCGTGTGAACTTCGTGTGTTGAGGGAAAATCACTTGTCCCCTGTGTCTTTAAAATTTTCTAACATTTTCGTGGTTTTGATAGGCATCATGGGAGTCATTTTTTCTTTATCCTTAGCTACCAACTTCATTTTTTCTTTGTCCTCAACTACCAACTTCAAGTTCAAAGATATCCATTAATCTGGTCTTTCTCATGATCTTATCGTATTCATCTTCAGGCATGCAATTGGGGGAAGCGCTGTGGAGAATGGACATAATTTCAAAATTCTTGAGTAGGCCTTCGACGTTGTTCCTGACCTTAGACGATTTCCTGGACCTGGGGCACAAAATTCCTTACAAAAAATATGTCCACACTAAAGCATCATCGGAAACCTATCCTCTTCATTGTATGTCATCTAACAAACATAACAAAACGAGGGCTTCATCGTTGTTGTAGATAAGGTATCCAATATTAATTTTGGTATATTAATCACATAATTAATGAATCAACAATGATTTCCAAGAAAACTGGTGTTCGAAAAATATTCAATCAATGTCCACCATCCACCAGATCCTCCGCGCATTCCACTGCATCCTTCTTCCCTATTACAACATCTATTAGTAAATAAAAATCACATGCCATCATAAGGACTAGTGATCAAATAATAATAACAATTAAAATATTTATCTGTACTTTCAGATCACATTTAAACCAAAACATTCGAATTGCAGTGCTCTGCAGGGCCACGACATACCAAAATGGAACAACGCTTTCTTTCCAACAATGAGAGCACAAAACCCCTCTAGGGTTTGAAACAAACAATAAAAAAATTGCTGCTATTAAAGATAGGAAAAAAATAAACTACTGGAAACCACAGCTGGTTCTCTGATTGATTGGAGTCGTGACGATATCAATGCAAAGCTTACGATTTCCAAATCCTCCTCCTTCCCCTGCAGAGCAAAGAAGAAAAAGTTTTCACTGTGTCAATTTCTCCAGTATTGGTATATACTCCCTCATTAAAATTTTCCTTTCCTGGTGATTATGGGTTTCATCCTTTCATATCTTCAACTGTGTCTATGTGTTCACACGTGCTGTTAGAACTCCCTCAGGTGAATCTTGAACGGACTGCAAACATCACTCATCTAAGACGAGAACACCCAGTTGTAGTTTCCACGTCACCTAAGTTCTCAATATGGATGGCAAGTGTAACTCTAATTAGGTGATTTTTATTTTGATAAGGAAAAAACACACTAGTGGAGAAAATTTGAACAAAATTTTTTTGATGTCAACATCATGATGGCATATTTGTCAATATTCTTATAATTTTCCTCATTAGAATTAAAACATGAATCCAAAACACTTAGTCTCCATTTGAAAGAAATAATGCATTGAAAATTTCAAAACATGATGGATGATCCATTTAAAACTTAAATGCATCCACCTCTTGGGAACTTGCATTCAACCCTCCTTTGGGTTCTTCCTCGGGAACTTCTTATTTTGGAAACCCATGCCTTAGACCTAATACCTATGAACCAACCTTTACTACACCTTCCCTATGACAGTCATAGTTCACCATGTGCAGTCAGTTCGCCATAGGCAATTCACAGATAGAAACCGAGTTTGTGAGTGAGGTGGATGGTGCTTAACTTATCTTGTTTGGATATGCACGTATATAATTCTCTAGCATTTTCTTGTGTTGTTAGTGGATTATTGATTTATGTGTGCAATGAATTAAGTGAATGACTTGGATTATGTTAGTGGCGTATGTTCACACCCAACAAAAAGGGCATGCAAATCCATAACGATTCCCTTAATTTTAAATGGTGAAGTCAATAAATTCTCAATTATGTCCATTGTAATTTTTTATGTATCTTTCTATTCTTGAAACCTACCAAAAATATTAAGCCAATATAATATGAAGGAAACTTAACTTTGATTATGTCAAACCAATATAATTTTATCATTTTGATCTTCAATTTGTCACTTTGTTGTTGATCAGAATGATAAAAAACTCTAACCTATTATTAAATGAACTGATATCGTTTTACTCATATATAAGTAGTTTCATTATTTTGTTTTACTCATATATTATGTTTGTGGACTCACTTGCATGGCTAATCCTGATAAGGTTACAAACACTAGTTACAGGCTGGAATGTATACACCATCCAAAACCTGAGCATTGTTTATATTTGGTGAGACCACTATTTATTGCACACAATTGTTTATGGTTCAACAACTCTATAGTGGAACATTAAGTCATGTTACATTGGGGATTTAATAATGTAACTTGATTTTCGAATTTACCTACCCCTTGGAAAGTGTCATACTCGATATGAAATTTTATTAGTTTCTCACTGTTATAGCCTTGAAGAATCCATTGGTTAGGTTTTGATGAAACTCTTAGGATATCTTTTTCACATTATTTTGTTAAACATATTTCATAAAATAAGTTATATATGTTTAAAAATGGTGCTTTTTGGAATCGTTTTTAATTTGATGGTTATTATGATTGTGGGAGAATGTGGGAAGGAATAGATAGAGGTTCAAGAATGTAATGAAAGATTTAACCTAAGATAGATAAAGAGAAATAATTAATTAAATAAATTAAATTTATGTATAAAATATTTAGGAATGTAATTGAATAGTTATGAAGATGAAAATTTCTAAGTTTAAAGAGTTTGTTGTCATACATTGTTGGTTGGCTTCTTATTTCAACACTTTTGAGGAGTAAACTATGGAAATTATAGTGGTCGGGTAAAAATTAAGCAATGTCATCAACGAGATGAGACCCTTTGGCAGAGCAAGCTCAACAACCTCAATAATGAACCCTAATTGCACCATATAAAATATGCAATGGCATCTAGGACAGGAGACTTTTTGGGAGAGCAAGCTCAATAAGCTCAAAATCTAATGACGAGGTCATTATGGTTATTTTTTAATAATAGGAAGGAGAAACCTATCTTTCTCATTTAGTAATTCCCTCATAGCCTTTTTTGGACAAGTCTACTTATTATAATTCAAATAGTTATTTGTGTGTAATTTTTTACACAGATTACCCACGAGTAACTATCCAAATCACTATTCCAGATTCCTCATTATTAACCATTATATTGAATGTTTATCATCACATAGAGTAACTTTAGTAAAGGAATAGTAAGTTGCATAACCATTAACAACCACTCTTGTAGTATACTAACATAAATTACATGATTTAACTTTACATCCATTTCATGAATCGTTTAACCATATTAATTAATCACATACTTGACATTATGAACATCACATGAGGAAAGGAATCAACATTATCAAACTCACACAATAATCAATCACATAATTGAACACCAATATACCCTGGAGACCCCGTAGGGTGAAAACTAGCAAATGTTTAACTTTATTATTAAACACCGATGAGGGTTTTCACCCCTCACTCAATGTTTTATAAGGGATTCCATCCCTTAACCATTGTATCAAATATTACAAGGAAATATAATTTAAATACAAAATATCTAGCTAAAATATATTACAATCATTGTGATACATTTACCCACAAATCTTCAATATTCATATCTTGGTGGCATAGTTGTTCCTACAGTGGACCATCATGCAGCTCACACTCATCTGCAGGGACCATTAATCATTTACTTGCCACCATGTTAAGAAAAATCTATGCTTTGTACAAGTCACCAACATTTCCCACTATTGTTGTTGTCAGCATACATTGATGTCAATATTACATGAAGTATTAATCAACCCATTCATAAATATATACTAGTGATGATTCTCCTTCTATTCATGTACATCCATGGCATGCAAGAAAAATATCACGACATGCTTCCTTTAACAACACTGCATATGCATCAGTTATAAGCATGTAACCATCAAAAGATCTGTTGTAGCTCCTAGAGACAGCCTTGAGTTGCAAAAGACCAGTGCCTATGACATCTTAAAATCAGAGGTTAAATGTGAAAAATTGTATGAAATGCCCCTGACAAAATATGGAATAAGAGAGCAATGGTTTTGGTGGTTCATGGATGGAGAAGACCTTGGAGTCGATTCATGTGAATTCCCTATACTGTGAGAGGGCTCAAGAGGATGTGTGGCTTGATGGCTTTTAAATGGGCCAAGTATAAAATGATGAGAATAAATCTTAAAAATATGTAGAGGCGTTGAGAGAGAACGGAGAAGGAACCTAAGAGAGACATGCTTAAGAGATTTAAGAATCTGTCCCCTATGAACTCAGAGGAAACATATCTGAATGAGATATGGACAGCAAAAGAAGTTCATGGAGCACAAATTAAGGGATCGTGACAAGCTTAATACATGAACGTTAACACCCGATCATTATGCATACACGAATTCATGAATAAAATTGCAGACCACCAACAACTACATTACACGAACCATCAAAGCAACATAACATGAAAGATGATTACACATAAAAAAGGAGATTACTAATAACAGAAGGAAACAGATACATACTACTCATTGCTCCATCTGGAATCCAAATAGCACCACTATATTATATTAAGTTTAAACAACTCTCCTAAATATGTGTCTCAGAGCATGGGGAGCACAATCATACAAGACTACAACAAATTTCTTCAAAATGCCAAAACCCTTCTTTCATCTTAGAACTTACTACATATAGAGTTCTCTTTCAGGGTTTACGAACAAATATTCTGTCATGATCGACCCACACAGGTGAAACCAAAATATCCTAACAAACTGTCAGAGCATGCATCAAACAGTCGCTCCTGCAACAAAAATATCAAAACAAAATTGGGTAAAATCGAGATTTTACCAGCAAAACATCACTATCTTAACAGTAAAAATAAACAAACAGTTAGCCATGGAGGCCAAATTCCAGAATCTTTAAAGGAGTCACGAGAAGTGGCTGAGAACAAGCGATCTCCAGACTTCATCATGTAATTCCATCGGCTGATCGACATCCTCCACTGCCTAACTCTCATGATTTCAAATTTCCATTGCGAAATGGTCGGTTGTGTTGTGCATGCTGAACTCTTTAGTGGGGAACTCTTCGAGGGACTGAATAAACCATAATCACCTACTCTACCAAAAATCTTGTTGTATTTGAAAATTGGAAATCGGATTTCAGAGGGGGTCTTAAGTGGTAATCTTTATCAGAGAAGGGGGGTGAAAAATGATGAGAGGAAGGCACATGGATGAGTGAGTGGTAATTGATACCGCCTATTTCAGACCCTCCACCCCCCATGGTTAAGGTTCGAAGGCTAGGGGGGTCCGAAATGTGTTAAGGACCATCAGATGCATTAGGGTGAAGTGGAGGTGACCAAGAGATGCAGAGGTCTTAGAAGTGATGCTATGTGCGAAGACCGGATGGAAATGGCAGAAGTCATGGTGGGACCCGCCCACATTGCAAACCACAAACTTTAACATGAAGTAATAGAGATAAAATATAAACATTAGGGGAAGGAGGGAAGTGACATGGAGGGGAAGTGATGTGGAGGGGAAGTGGGACCTGACCGCAGACCGTAGATTACAAACTTTAAGTTTTAGTTTATAAGTGAGAAGGTAAATTCTTAAATCCACGAAGCGCAATTCAGATTGATTGGAGGACGATGTGTTAGGGAGAAATGGAACCCACTACAAATGATGGGGTTATGATATGTGATATGTATTGGAAACGGTTATGAAGTGGGGCACGATGCTAATGTGGTGGGGACAAACCATCGCATCACAAGTTAAATAAAATAGATTGTGGGCACTTCAAAGGTAAATTCAAACAAATGTGATGTGATATATCGCAAATCGGCCATCGCAGGTTTTAAGTTTTGGTTGCGATGTAAAAGGTTATAATATGCGATCTGCGATGGAGGGTGGGGAGAAAAGGGTGATGTGTCAGGGAGACTGTCCCACTGTAATCGTAAGAGGGGGGATGCGAAAAAGAGGAGGAGAAACAATGATATAGTGGTGAAGGAAGGTAAAGTAAAGAAATGAAGCGGAAAGGCGGAAAATTTAAGGTTTAGTGATTTTCAAGGGAAATGAAATCAAAGGGAGTGCAGCGGGTGGTTGGGTCCCACTGCCATCGCACATCGCACTTCAACATTTTTAACTTTCACCCTTTGTGCCTATCTTGCAACACTTGGGCTCTGCGACTACGATTTTAATCTCCATCGTTGATTGATGCTCGGATGAACGATCCTCACTTCTCCCCTTGCTATGGTTTTTTGACCTTGTCTCTTTGGTTGCACCCGGTCACTTCTTATTTCTTGGTGGAACACTTGCCTCGCGTTCATGACTAGACCTTATTTAGCATTCACGAATCGACCTGAGCATGTGCAGGAATTGACCCAACCTCGTTCAGCACTCTGCCCTTGTTGTTTTTTTGTCTTAATTGTTTCTATATTTCCTTTGTCTTCGCTAATGGTAACTGCTTCTCTGGCTCTACCCTATGATTTTCTTATAGGGACCACTTATCCATGTTATGTGCAGTCACAGGCAAACATTGGCTCCATCTGGGGACAACATGTTGTTCTAAGTGCGTTGAGAACTTGCAGACCTGAATGCCTATGCCTTATTTGGCTGATGGAGTCACAAATGCATACTGTAAGCTTGAATTGAAACTACCATTGAGCTATGCACTGCCAACTGTATAAAACAGAAATCCCTACCATACGTTGAAAATCTTAAATGTTTAAATCCGAACTATGCTGAAATTGGAAACTGAAACACACTTGAAATGAAAACTGCAAAGCAATCTAAAACTAAACTGGAAGGATGCTCATAGTACTTAGATTATTGGCACTCCTGCCCACACCTAATCTGATAAAAAATTATCCCATCAAATAATAATCAGACTTCCAATGTAACCAGTCAAGCAAATGAGTGCTCAACTGAAATTGGCATCCCATTCCTATATGTAGAGAAATGGGTTCAAAACATGGCAACTTATCTCTTCCACTGAATTTCATAGCTCCATTGATGAACCTGGAAAATTCCTCCTTCATTGATGGATGCAATATGCTACCCAAAGGATTATGGTAAACATGCAACATGAGTTTTTATGGAGGATTTGTAACAAGAAAACAAACCTCATTCCAAACTACTGCTTTTCTTGTGCATTGCCATTGATTGTCTTCAAACAACAAGGTTGGCTCTTGTTTCTTCTCCTTTTCCATTATAATCAACTGCATTTTGTGCTCTTCATCTTTTCCTTTGTCATACGGAGGCGTGCAGGGGAGCTACAAATTCTCGATCATCTCAGGTAAAGGTCTTGACTAATAATAATATATTGTGTTTCCTCAAAACCTCATGAAGAACTTAATGATGAATAAATTTTATGATCTTCTTCAAGATTTGCACACTCAGAAGGAATATTTGAGTGACCTTCAATCAAAAAACCTGATTGGTCTTATTTTGGTGAACTTTCTTGTCTTTCATTGGGCACACTTGATTTGTGTTCAATCTCTGAATACAACACTACTGGCTGAAGGTGTTTTTGTGGATCTAGACAATTAAGCTTTGTTGCCCCTACTTCTAGATCACCAGGCTGCTGTTGATTTTTAGTGTTGTCCTATGGGAAATACTCTAGCTCTTCTACTTTTTCATGGATGGTAAGCTAACCTTTCTCTTCTTCAGAATAGGCGGGGGACTGGTTTTCCACGTGCAGTCTAAGAACCACCATGGATCGTCCTTCTTGGATATTAAAGGGAGTGGGCACATTTTCTGTAATGGCTTCTTCGAACTACTCTTCAGGAGGTTTAGGTGGTTTCTAGGGTATAGTTGTGGATCTATCATTTTGGGAAGTATCAGAGCCCTGGTTCGAGGAGGTGAGTGCAAAGGCTTTATGATGGGCAGATTCTTCTAAAGTATTTTTCCCTTACAGGCAGAACTAGAAGGTTTTTTCTCTCTTGATGTCGACTGTTCATCTTGTTCCTACACTCGGGTTCTCTTCCTGGAGGACCTGAGATCATACTTCCTATGAAGTTGAGCTTGCATGAAATGCACAAACTTCCTATAGTATTTGTCAATATCTCGATCTTCTAGGGGGACTTCCTTCTCTTTTGGCTCTTCTTATAGGGCGAGTTCACCTTCTTCATCCTCTGAGTAAGCGAGGAATTGATATTCTTGACTCCTTGTGACTTCCTTGGCTTGCCCCTCCATTTCCCCTTCCAGATATAGAGGAGGTTGGATGTGATCTTGTTGCTCTTTCCTTTCTCGCTGCAACAACTGTAGAGGGGGATTCCGGTACTAGGGATCAAACCCACGGTTTGGAATCATTTGGTTATGACGAGGAGGGGAATTCTTGGACTCCAATTCAATATTCACCAGCTTATTTAATAGTTTCTTGATCATCTTACTCATCTCTTCGATTCTATACTCCTGTGATTCCCTCTCTTGATTAGAGGTAGAAGCCTCCTCCCTGCTCTTTCTTCTGGCTTCTAGCTCTATATTCCCTTTTAATTTACCAATAGAATAAAAATTTTCTTCCACCTCCAATGAATCATTCTGGATTTGATCTAGATATGTGCACTTTCTTTCTCTTAGGGTGAATCCAAACTTAGGTTCGAAATCTCCTGCAAAAACAACCTTAGTAGCTGCTTGGGGAGGCTTTCTCTCGGTAGGGAGATAATTGTAGAGCTTGTTGAACCTCTTTATGAATTCTGTTCCATCCTTATTGTGTCTCTTTTTAAGAGCGTTGAACTCTATGAGGACATATCCATGGTCCCTCTTCTCTCCCCATTTTAGTGTGAATAAATTCTCCATTTCTTCCCAAGTGGTGACTGCATTATTAGCAAGAGATTTGAACCACTTTCGAGCCTCCCCATCCAAGGATTGGATGAAAAGACTCAACACCACATCTAGGTGCTCCACATTCACATTCTCAGCAAAGGCACAAAAGTATTTAATATGTTTTTGGACAGAAGTGATATGTTCCCTGGTGAACCGACGTAAGAGCTTTAGGTAATCTTGAGGCATGTCATGCGATACTTGAGGTAAAGAAAATGGATCATATTTTTTGAGGAGGAATCCGAGTACAACCATGAGGGGCTAGTGGTAATATCTAAGGATGATTTGGTTGTGGTGCAACTAGTATATGCAGGGCAGAGGTTTGGATATTTATCTATAATGAGCATTGGAGCATTGTAACTTCTTTGACTTCCTCAGCCTCTGGAGTAGGGTGCAAGGGAGGGAAAAAAGTATCAGCGGATTCGGCTTCGCCTTTTATGTCTGAACTGGATAAAGAAATGGTTTCTGGAGGATACTCAAGTACGTGGGATGTGGATCCAGGACCATAGATATAAGCTTTATGAGAAGAGGAAGGCGAATCTTCTAGAGAAAATGAGGGTAGCTCATCTTGAATGGGCTGCTCCTCCTTCTAGATTCTCTTAAATATAATCTTTTCAGGATCAGATACATAAGGGTTTCTCTTCTAAGAAGTATCTGATTGGGTATGAGGCCTAGTGTAAGCCAGGATTACACTTGATCTAAAGATTAATAACAGTGAGTTTCCAAGGTGAGGGCTATGCAACTCTCAACCCTTCGTTCTCACCTGATTGAAGGGTGAAGGTAATGTCGTATCCTAGGGAAAATATTTCCTGATTCGTCCCCGACAACAACGCCAAAAAGGTGTTGTAGCTCCTAGAGACAGCCTTGAGTTGCAAAAGACCAGTGCCTAGGACATCTTAAAATTAGAGGTTAAATGTGAACAATTGTATGAAATTCCTCTGACAAAATATGGAATAAGAGAACAATGGTTTTGGTGGTTCATGGATGGAGAAGACCTTGGAGTCGATTAATGTGAATTCCCTATACCGTGAGAGGGATCAATAGGTTGCGTGGCTTGATGGCTTTTAAATGGGTGAAGTATAAAACGATGAGTACAAATATTAAAAGTATGAAGAGGCATTGAGAGATAACAGAGAAGGAACCCACGAGAGACAGGCTTAAGAGATTTAAGAATCTGTCCCCTATGAACTCAGAGGAAACATATATGAATGAGATCTGGAAAACAACAGAGTTTCGTGGAGCACGAATTAAGGGAGTGCAACAATTTTAATACATAAGCGTTAACATCTGAGCATTATGCAGACACGAATTCATGAATAAAATTATAGACCACCGACAACTACATTAAACGAACCATCAAAGCAGCATAGCATGAAAGATGATTACACATAAACAAGAAGATTACTAATAACAGGAGGAAACATACACATACTACTCATTGCTCCATATGGAATCCAAATAACAACACTGTATCACATTAAGTTTAAACAACTCTCCCAAATATGTGTCTCAAAGCACGAGGAGCAGAATCATACAAGACTACAACAAATTTCTTCAAAATTCCAAAACCCTTCTTTCATCTTAGAAGTTACTACATATAGAGTTCCCTTTTAGGTTTTACGGTTGAATATTTTTTCATGATTGACCCACACGGGTGAAACCAAAATATCCTAACAAACTTTTAGAGCGTGCATCAAACAATCACTCCTGCAATAGAAAAATCAAAGCAGAATTGGGTAAAATCGGGATTTTACAAGCAAAACCTCACTATCTTAACAGTAAAAATAAAAAAAACAGTTATCCAGAGAGGCAAAATTCCAGAATCTTCAAAGGAGTGGCGAGAAGTGCCTGAGAACAGGCGAGTGGTCTGGACTTCATCATGTAACTCCATGAGCTGATCGGCATCCTCCACTCCCTAACTCATGATTTCAACTTTTCGTTGCGGAACGATCGATTGTGCTGTGCATTCTGAAATATTTAGTGGGGAGCTATTGGAGGGACTGAATAAACTGTAACCACGTTCTCTACCAAAACTCTTGTTGTATTTGAAAATTGGAAACTGGATTTCAGAGGGGGTCTTAAGTGGTAAGCAGTATCGGAGAAGGGGGTGTGAAATGATGAGAGGAAGACACGTGGAGGAGTGAGTGGTAATGGATACCACCTATTTCGGACCCCCCCCCCCCATAGTTAAATTTTGAAGGCCGTGGGGGGCGGGGGGTCCGAAATGTGTTAAGGGTCATCGGATGCATTAGGGTGAAGTGGAGGTGATGGAGAGATGTGAAGGGTCTAACAGTGATGGGATGTGCGAAGATCAGATGGAAATGGCAAAAGGCATGGTGGGACCCTCCCGCATCGCAAATCGAAAACTTTAGCATGAAGCAGTAGAGATAAAATCTAAATGGTGTGAAGTGTGAAGTGCGAGGGGGAGGTAAGTGACATGGAGGGAAGGTGGGACCCGCCCGCATCGCAAATCGAAAAATTTAACATGAAGAGGTAGAGATAAACTCTAAACGGTGCGAAGTGCGAAGCGCGAGAAGGAGAGAAGTGACGTGGAGGGGAAGTGGGACCCAATTGTAGCCCGTAGATCACAAACTTTAAGTTTTAGTTTATAAGCACAGAGGTAAATTCTTAAATCCACAAAGTGCGATTTGCATTGATTGGAGGACGATGTGTCAGGGAGAAATGGAGCCCACTGCAAACGGCAGGGTTCTGATATGTGATATGTATTGGAAAATGCTGTGAAGTGGGGCGTGCAACTGATGTGGTGGGGACGAACCATCACATTGCAAGTTAAAGAAAATACATTGCGGGCACTTCAAAGGTAAATTAAAACAAATGCAATGCGATATATTGCAAATCGGCCATTGCAGGTTTTGAGTTTTGGCTGCGATGTGAAAGGTTATAATATGGGATCTGCGACGGAGGGTGGGGAGAAAAGGGTGACGTGTCAGGGGGATTGGCCCACTTTAATCACAATCGGGGGGATGGGAAAAATCGGAGGAGGAACAATGATATAGCGGCGAAAGAAGGTCAAGTAGAGAAATGAAGCAGAAAGGCGGAAAGGTAAGGTTTAGTGACTTTCAAGGGAAATGGAATGAAAGGGAGTGTGGCAGGAGGTTGGGTCCCATCGCCATCGCACATCGCACTTCGACATTTTTAACTTTTACCCTTTCTGCCTATCTTTCAACACTTGCGCTCTGCGAATGCAATTTTAATCTCTGACATTGACCGATGCTCGAATCAATGATCCTCACTACTCCCCTTATTTTGGTTTGCCGACCTTGTCTCTTTGGTTGTGCCCGATCACTTCTTATTTTTTCATGGAACACTTGCCAAGCATTCACGACTAGACCTGCTTTAGAATTCATGACTCAACCTAAACACGTGCACGAATTGACCCAACCTTGTTCAGGACTTTTCCCTTGTTGTTTTTCTGTCTTAACTGTTTCTCTGATGCCTTTGTCTTCGCTAATGGTAACTGCCTCTCTACCTCTGCCCTATGATTTCCTTACAGGAACCACTTCTCCATGTTATGTGTAGTCACAGGCCAACAGGGTCTATATAAAATATATATCTGAACATTAACCAATATTTCTCTCGCATAAGCACACATTCTTGTAAGAAAAATCTCTAAAAATGTCCAAATATTTCTTTAAAGGAAACTAATAGATCAGTTATGAGCTTCGTGCATGTGAAATACATAAACTTTATCAAAATAACTAATCCTTTAACTATTACTTTTGGTGGAAAGAAAGGGGAGTTGTAGAGTGGTACATGTTGGTGTCCGAGTGTGAGTAAACTATTCAACCCTTTTTCCACATTAATTTATCAATCCAGGTGTGTAAATTATTTCAAGGTAATGCACAAGGTATATGCAGGGGCAATGGCATAATCTGATATTGATCACAGATTCAACAATTAAAATAACCAGAACTATTGTGACAATAATTAAAGATAAATTGCAGAATTATAAAAGAATTCTCAGCAATTAAAGAAACATACCATAACAACAATTAAAATACCGAAACAGAAATGTGAAAGCAACATAGAAATAACGCAACACCTGATGAGAAGAGTGGGCCTAACTCTCTGACCAAGGCTGCGATAAACTCAAAGCTTACAGATAAAACAAAAAAATAGCTTGCATTCAATTGATTAATAGTCTTCTATTACAAACTTGATCTTTCATACCCTAACCCCATTCACAGACCTGAGACCCTTCATATACAATTGTTCAGAAAACCTTCTTCCCAATCTGACAACTAATATCTACAAATATACAATTTTTACAATGACCAACCTAGTTGTCGAGAGAAAACCAAGAGAGGTCTAAAATGGATCTGGAGTCACGTTAGAATCTGTTATAATGTTATAGCATATCGAAATAGTGATGTGAACTCAGAGTTGCTTTTGTGACTTGCAGATGCAACCCTTTGACTGTCGAATATGTGGCACTAACGAAATTAGTGCTCGTGTAGGAAAAATACCCATGAGTATTATTTCATTAATTAAACATTCGAAATAAGATAGTGAAAGGGGGTTTACCTTGTGCGTTTAGGGAATTTAATGAATATTAATGATACAAAGAAGTGAAAGAGTGGGTGAAAATGGGAGAGAAAAGTATGCAAATTTGGTACCCAATATCTCCCCCCAATTGGTCTATTTGCATGTCCTCATTCAGCTCGTCATCTTTTCAGGTCTGGGTTGGATTGACTGTGGTTGGCATGAAGTTGAGCGAGGTCGTATTCTGCGACCATCTCTGTTCCAGGGGGTTTATACCCTTCTATCAGGACGATATCCTTCCACCATTATTCATTGACATTGTATGCTGGAGTATACTAATCTATTGGCAACCAAATGAGGGGGAATTGAAACCTTAGCCCCATCCACCAGACCCCACAAGTTTGAATACATGCAACAAAATGAGGGACTCTTTTTAATGCCCGTGTAAAATCGGGTGCTCCAAAAGGTTCCCGGTTTCTGACAGCTGATGACGACAACATCCATCTCCTTTGACAACTGTCAAGCGCTTCATTGTGGAAAGAAAATACCTGTCTGACACAGAGGTCAGAACACCACTTTTGTGTTGTCATCATATGTTCTTTATGTTCCTCAATATGTAAAAAGGTAGATTTCTTGTTATAAATGTTTACTGCCTGACCATGCTCCCTCCTTATCATCAATGGCCTTGTAACTTGGTTTTCCTCAAAAGTATCAAAGGCCTTCCTCCATTTAACCTGGTTGATAGTGTAGGAGGTTAAGGCTCTTAGGTGAATGTCGCCCACAAATGGAATAGGATTGAAGGTCTAGTCATCCTTTAAGAAATAATTATCCATGTAAAGTTTGCACATCAAGTGTTGACCCACAACATCATGGATTTTCAAAATACCAAGGAACTGTATCAAATATTCAATCTCATGGTTGGTTTCCTTATAAATACTTTCCACGTAGAAGAAAAGGAACTACTCATGAAGTAATAAATCATAAATATGGGCAGGAGGTCTATAGGCCATTTCCTATTGCGCCAAGGTAAACAAATTTTCTTTATCTGCCTTCAGCATTTGCGCTTGTTCCTCTAAATCCTCCATCTTACCATGTTGTTTCTCTTGCCATTCTATCGTGCTCTATCTAACTGGTCTATATACCCAGTAATAATCCCAACGGCCTGCTCCCAAACCCTCTTTGTCTCCTTCTTATGCTCATTTGTGGAAAATTTACATTTCTAAATTTCGGCAACAAGGAAGAACTCTCAAGCTTCAAACAGATGTTCGATAGGGTCAGTCTACGTGGCAGCAGAGAAAACCTCAACCTTGGGCTTCAGGGCCTTCCATTTATATTTGTTTACTTTTTTCTTCAACTAAGCTACTTTCTTCCTCTGTTTCTGAACTTCCTTCTTCAGTCACATGGTCTTGTTAAACTGAAGCTGATACATTATTTTGAGAGGTGGTCTCCTAATTTCACATTTTTCTATCCATTATTACTTAACAGTGAGTTCATCTCCTGGCCCTGCAGCAAGTTCAGAAGGCAGTGGTCCACTGTTGATGGAATCAACTGGCTTCTCTACTAGGTCTTATTTACTTGGTTCCCTTTCTTCAGGAGCACTCTCCTCTTCTTCTTTCCTTAATTCAGGAATTTCTGTCACCTGGTTAGTGCCTTCAAAAGCCATTCTCTATTACAGGGTTTCTACCAAATTCCCTTCTTCATTTTGAGCTTCAGGATGCCCTTGCTGAGAATCAACAAGTGATGGGCCGATATCGTCCATATCCTTCCTTGAATCAATAAACTTTAGTATTGGCGAGACATAAATTTCTTTTATTAAATGCTGGGGAGAGTGAAACCCCCTTGCTCCTCTTGGCATCATAGCCTGAAAAGGAGAATGGAGAATATCTTTTACCTGATCTCTGTTCATCTTGTCTTCCACCTCTGCTTCCTTTTCTTCCTCACCTCCATCTCTTAATTGGGTCAAGCCTCCTTCATGCATTGCTTCTTTGTCTATGGTCAACAATGGTTCTTGTGGAGAAGTGTCAACCCCAAGGGTCATTCCTTCGATGTTTTGCTGTCCTGACTGAGTCAGCGGTGGTTCTTGTGTAACACCCCTACCTATTTCAATATCCACATTGATTTGGTCAGGTGATGTTGTTTCTTATGTAACAGCATCACTTGACAGTACTCTAGCTGGTGTTCCTTCTCCCTGTGCTTCATTCATAAAATTCAATTTCTGCGGGACAGTATCAATTTCATCCCCTATCTCCATGATTCCTTCCTCAATAGGTTGCACAAGCGACATTGGTTCTTGTGTGCTAGCCTCGATTGTATCACAAATTTTTTCTTCCTTTTCCATTTCTTCCAGTTCTTCCTCTTCCGTTGAATAAACTAGAGGTGTTGGTTCTTCCTCCATTTCCTCTGATTCTTCCTCTTTTGAATTAACCAGAGGTACTATTTCTTCCTCCATTTCCTTCAGTTCTTCCTCTTCTGAATTAACCGAAGGTGCTGGTTCTTCCTACATTTCCTCCGACTCTTCCTCTTCTGCTGAATTAGCTGGAGGTGCTGATTCTTCTTCTCTTTCCTCTGGCTCTTCTTACTCTGCTAAGTCAGCAGGAGGTGCTGGTTCTTCCTCCCTAGTAGCGATGACAACTGCCACTTCTTCTTCCAATAGTTCACAGAGTTATGCCTAGGCAACTTGGAATCGGGCCATTTCATGCATAACTAACAAATGAATTAGTTTGTGGTTGGTGAGAACTGCCAGCACCTGGCGCGAGCGCCGAGCGGACTATGCCATGAGTTGGAGATGTTTTAATAAAAATAAAGGCATGTTTAAAGAGTGAACCTGTGCCTATGAGAACCGAAGGTGAGCCAAGATTTTGAAATGGTACTTGAACAAGGTTGTAGACCGTCCTTCACAAGTTATATATTTCATCACAAAGCCTACTATCTCATTCCATCGATACAGTAAAGATTTACGGTCATACCCTGTCCCATACTAAAAATTGCTTTCTCTTGCCTATAAAAATAGTTTAGGAAACTCCGGTAGGGGAATCCTACGAGAAAACCATTGTTGTCCTTGCTTTTCTAGCCCACTAATTTTTGAAATAGCTTCTTCCGTGACGAGAATTTCTACTCCTTTGACCCAAGAGCGATCCCCAACCAAATTTAGCACAAAATCTGTTGTAATTACATTGTCTAATCCCTATAATATATTAAAATAGGTATCCCATACTGCATTGACAAAAACTTGCCACACATCTACATTGCTACGCATCGAAATTGTATCTTTAGGTTCATGCCGCACAACTATTCCGCCCATCCTGTAGAGATTGTAGCAGCACTCTTGACGCAGTAGACCGTTGGAAGGAGTGACGACTACCAATTTTGGAAAAAAAAACATGGTGAAAAATGAGATGGAATAATGGTAAATACGACAGGTGATTCCTCAGGAAATGAAGAAAATCATGGCAGATTATGGTAAGTGTGCTGAATGAGATTGTAATTATTTCACATGAATTGGAAAGGACTACTCGATTGGAAACATGTGTATGTTTCTAATCCCAATACATGTTAATAATTATACAAAATAAGGTGAGAATCGTGGAGCATACCAACAACACGAGGTTTTAATAATGGCTTTGGAATAATCATTAATGTGGTTTAATTATGCCATTGTTTAGTTATGACAACACCCCCCCAACTTAAAAATAGTCATCCATGGTGTCAATGTCTTATCCATGGAATATTTTATTAAATCCATAAGAGTAAAATGGAGACGTACTTGGAGGCCTACCTGAGGGAAGTGACAGTTGATAGAATAATGGCAAAATAATGGTGAAATAATGATGTTGTCAGAGTAACTAAACTGGTGGAGTAACAACATCAAGGAGTAGCAGCATCGCGGAGTAGAAACATCTAAGGAGTAACAACATCGCGGAGTAGCCGAATCCGAGGAGTAACAACATCATGGAGTAGCAGTGTCCGAGGAGTAACAGCATCTCGAGTAACAGCATCCAGAGTAACATCATCCAAGGAGTAACAACATCACAAAGTAGCAGCATCCGAAGTAACAGAATACAAGGAGTAACAACATCACAGAGTAGCAACATCCGAAGTAACATCATCGAAGGAGTAACAACATCACGAGTAGCAACATCCGGAGTAACAGTATCCAAGGAGTAGCACCAACCAAGGAATAGTGGCATCACGAAGTAGAAGCATCCAAGGAGTAACAACATCATGAGTAGCATAATCCAATGAGTAACAACATCATGAGTAGCAGCATCCAAGGAGTAAAAACTTCACAAGTAGCAGCATTCGGAGTAACAGTACCCAATAATTAACAGCATCCGATACTTAGAATATTTCTGGGAATAGCAACAGTATTGGAGTAACAGCATCCAAGGGGTAATAGCATTCGATACTTAGGAAACTTCCAACTCCGTAGAATTTCACCTCAGTAGTAGCTCCTGCAAAAATGCAACAAGTTAATAGTAACAATTATTATTATTATTATTATTATTATTTATTGTTTTGTTTATTTATTTATTTATTTTTAAATAGCGATGCAAATGAGGAATTCTCTACACTGATAACCTTCAGACCAGATTTCTCGGAAAGATATTTAATGAAGGCATCCTTAGAGGTTAGACGGTGGTATAGTTTCAGGCGATTCCCATTTACTGTGAAAGAGGCACGTGTATCGTTAATTGTGATCAGACATACTTTTCCATTATCAAATACAGCATGCACTTTGTAAGGCCCCGTCCAGCAAGTGCAAATATTTCCTTTAAAATCCTTAAAACGGGATTCATAAAGTAATGCCCAATATCCTCTATGAAACACCTTTCTTTTGATAAGTTTATCGTGCCATTTCGTCCTCTGCTGTTGAATAGAAGTAGTCCTCTAGACAACCATTGAACGGATTTCATCTAATTCATTAAGCTAATCCAGCCGGTGTTTTTGGGCATCTGGCAGGTCCAACCCTAATTCAAGAGTTCTTCTGAGTGTACTAATTTCAAATTCTATTGGAAAAAACAAGGATTTCCCATAAACAAACTCAAATGGTGAAAACCAAGTTGTATTCCGCCATGTTGTTTTGTATGTCGAGAGAGATTTAGGCAGCTTTTGAGCCCAATCCCGACGATGGTGTGCCACAGTCTTTGTCAAGATATTTTCCAATACCTTGTTTATACTTTCCATTTGTCCATTTTCCTGGGGGTGCTATGGAGATGTCACCATGTTCTTGACCCCATATTTATGCATAATCATCGCTATCATGTGTGACGTTAATTTTTCTCCTCCATCTGAAACAATCTCCCTCGGAGTACCGAAACGAGCAAAAATATCTTCAAATAAAAAATCTGAAACCACTTGTATTGTTGCTTTCGCAACAGCCTTGGCTTCTACCCATTTAGTTACATAATTGGTGCAAACAAAAATGTGAACCTTTTGCTGGGAAGGTGGGTTAAGGGGCCCAAAAAAATTGATAGCCCACTTCTCAAAAGGTTCAAGGACTCCCGGGGCTACAAAGGCATTTCATCGGATCGACCGAACTGCTCCACGCGTTGGCAACTATCGCACCTTCAGACATAATTTTGCACATCCTGGAAGATAAAAGGATAGTAATATCCCATCTGTAACACCTTATGGCCTGTTATTTTAACTGAAAAATGCCCTCCACAAGGGCTATCATGGGCAGCCTTCAACACTTCGTAGATATCACCCTTAGGTACACAGCGCTGAACCTCCTTATTTGCTCCTGTATGAAAAAGGTATCCTACCATCCAAGAATATCGGGCACTATGATGAATAATTTTTTGCTATTACCTGTATGACAAATGGCAAGGCACCTTTTGTGTAGCAAGATAGTTAGAAATATCTGCATACCACGAAGGATTAGTAGAAATTGTGAAAAGATGCTCATCGAGAAAACTATCTTCTATGGGTGTGCCTTCATCATTATTATCCATTTTGGACAGAAAATCAGCAACTACGTTATCCTTTCATGGTTTATCTACTATTGTGATATCAAATTCTTGAAGAAATAGCAACCATCTTGTAATGCAACCAGGAGTGATAGGTTTATTCATCAAATACCTTATTGCTGTGTGATCAGTATGTACAAAAGTAGGATACCCAATGATTAATGTCAAAACTTGTTGATAGCGTAGATGACAGCTAGGAATTTTTTTTCAGTCACCGTGTAATTTAACTTAGCAGGAGTCAAATTCTTGTTGACGTAGTAAACTACATGCGGTGTCTTGTCTACCTGTTGTCCTAAAACTGGTTCTACTCCTGGCTGAGAGCATCAACATATATATGAAATGATAATGCCCAATCAGATCCTTGAAGGATCAGACCTTCGCAAACCAGCCCCTTGATCTTCACAAAAGCTACGTCACAGTCCTCTATCTACAAAAATTTTGCATCTTTTGTTAGAAATTGAAAAAGTGGATGTGTTATTGTAGCAAAAATTTCTATAAAGTGTTTATAATAACCAGTGCAACCGATAAAGGTACGTATCTGTGTGGGTTTCTTCGGTACAGGGAAGTGCAGTATTACCTCTACTTTGGAAAAATCAACTTGAATTCTAGCAACAGAGAGAAAATGTCTCAATACTATTCCTTCTTCCCTCGTCATGTGTCATTTAACTGTACTTAGAGACACATGTGTTTGTTTACATCTTTCGAGTATTTTTTCTATATTTTCCAATCCTTCTTCAAATGAATTCCCATATGGAGTAAAATAATCCATATAGATTTCAACACTGTCATCAACTAAATCAAAAAAAAATTCCCAGAATTGCCCTCTAGAATGCCGCAAGCGCGTTACATAGACCAAATGGGAGAACCTTGTATGCAAAGGTCCCCCATGGTCATGTAAAGGTTGTTTTATCTTGGTCCTCTAGGGCTATCTAGATTTGGTTGTACCTGCTAAACTCGTCTAGCAAGGAGAAAAACTTCTTCCAAGCCAGGGTGTTGAGGACTTGGTCAATGAATGGCAAAGGGAAATGGTCTTTTTGAGTTGCTCTGTTTAGCTCCCTATAGTCCATGCAGATCCACCATTTACAATTATTTTTAGGAACGATAGCCAACGGAGACCCCCATTGGCTGTCCGAGATGGGGTAAATAAATCCTACATCTAGTAATTTATGAAGTTTGTCCATGACAATGTCCTTTAGAGCGGGATTCATTCTCTGTTGGGGCTGTCTCACAGGACGACAATCTTCCTTAATGTAAATATGATGAGTACATAAACTAGAGGGAATCCCCTTCATGTCGGTATAATCCCAGGTGAAGGCTTTCTTATGGTTTTGAAGAACTTTTAGGAGCTGCTTTTTCTAGGATTCTGAAAGATTCGGGTTGATGTTTAGTGTTTTACCTGGTTTAATTTCAATAGGAATACTATCATGGGATGAATTTGCAGGGATGTTTTCAATTTCATCTTCTACTTCAATATTTTCCTATGTTTCATAGCTCATGGAAGATTCTAAAATTTAACGAGTTGAGTCATAAATAGAACATGTATCATTAATAAAAGTGTTAATGGTATCGTCATCAGTTTTTGTTTTGAATTGAAGGGCTTGCCCAATGGTAAGAACTGGTCTAATTTCTTCATTTTCAGGTTTGGATTCTTCCATTGGTAGAATTTTTCTTTTGGCTAATGGTTTCTCCGATGGGCTTGGTTCCGCGAGAGGATAGAGAGTGAGGTTTTTTATAACCGTCCCATTTGATATAACCATATTTCCAGATCGACACCCAATATAGGCATCCGCGGTTGTGAGCTAAGGTCTTCCCAAAATCAAGGGATGACCACTGAATGGAGACCGTTTTTGTAATACAAGGAGGTCCACAAGATAGTGCCATGAGTCCAACAAAATAGTAACATCTTCCAACTTCCCTATTGGTTTAATTATAGACTTATCTTCCAATTCCAAGATAGTAGGGGTTGGCTCGATGTTTCTAAGACCTAATACATTCATTGTTTCAGAGGTAATGACATTTATGGCAGCACCCAAATCTACCAATACGTTTGATATTTCAACCCCATTAATTTGTACGTTAGAATTGGGTTCCCTGGGTCCCCATATTTTACAGGCATGGTTTTTCCTAGCATGATGTCAAATACTCTACCCATCACATTTATGGTCAATGGATCCCTTGATTTCTTCCCAAGTTTCTTAGAAAAATATTCTTTGAGAGTTTTCGCGTATATAGGTACAACCCTCAGAGCTTGGAGCAGGGGTATTTTAACAAAAGGATTTTGTAATTCTCCCAGAAAGTCGAATTCTTCTTGACGACTCTTTTTACTCAGGGTCAACATTTCGGGATATGGCAGATTGACTAGACAACCCTGGTTAATAGTAGTTTGGGGAGGTGTTTGATTTATAATGTTTTGGTCTAGTTTATCCCCAACTGTTTTTGGTTCTGGTTCTGTAACTTCATTGTCAACCTATTCGACGTTAATAGGTGAATTTGGAGCATTCACTACTTGCCCAGATCGTAAGTCTATCTCATTAAGTCCTGTGGTATAAATGTTATATGATGGAAGGTTAAGAGTGTCAACTTGTTGAACCCCTTTATTATTAGTATTCAGGTTGGGTTAGATAAGAATTTGAGGTCTAAGAGATGGATTACCTGGAGGTAAATTGGAAGGAAAATGAAGTTACTATTGTGGCATGGATTGGGGAAACTGTCTAGTACGAGAGGGTCCACGCCACTTCTCATCCCATGAAGGATTCGAACTAGTCTGGGGAACCCATTGTTTCCATGGTGGATATTGATATTGAGACCACATTGGTGAAAAAGGTACAGATTGGGGACCCATATTAAAATTATTAAAATACTGATATGGGTCTTGAGGCATACATGTATTCATATTCGGTGGTCAGGGCTGTGATGGCTTCTTCAGTCCCATGAAGTACAGTTGATCCACTGCACTCTCTTCACTTTCTCCTTGAAAATTTGCCTTCAATCCTGGAAAGGAAGGGCACAAGCTGGTTGCATGGGCCTGTTCGCAAATTGCATGGGCTTCAACCGTGTTCAATGGGCATTCTTTCAGTGGATGCTTCTTTCTGCACTAAGGGAAAAATATAGCCATAGCCTTTTCTAGCTCCATTTGAATATGTTTCGCTTGCGAAGTGTCCATCTAGGTAGATAATGTACTTAGGATATCAGTCCTCAGGTTATCCAGTAGATTTACGATTTCCGCCTTTGTGACCCTTCCACCAAAAGTTTTTGATGACCGAATTCCTTGTCCATTTCTTGTAGCCCCTCGCGAACAGTGAATTCACAACCCACAAATAGTGTCGAAGTCTTCCTTTGATATGTCCCCATTTCCGACTATGTTTACGAGTTGCGGAGAATCTTCCCTCAGTGCCCGGGGAAGAATGATATTCAAAATAACTTTATCCAGGTCACTATGGCCTGATCTCTGCAATATGTATTTAAATCGTTCCACACATTCTTCCATATTCTCATCTTCTTTCTGCACAAACTTAAAAATCACCTCCTTGATGTCACGGGATTTATAGTAATCCTGGTATATCTCCAAAAAAACTTCCTTCATCAAATACCATGAGGAGATAGTCTTTCCCCCTAAACCCATGAACCATCGCATGGTTGTTCCCTTTAAAGTAGCAAGAAATATCTTTAATTCTTGAGCATCAACGATATAGTTGTAACCCTGACAAACAATATCAAATTCAAAGAGGAATGTATCGGGGTCCTCAAAGGAAAGCCCATGAAAATTAGGCAAAGTTGTTAAAGGTATGGGTTTCATTGGTGCATCACCTGTGATGTTTCCAATTAGGAAATCAATAGAGGAATTTGTAGGTGCCATAAATATCCTCCAATACTCACCCGGGATTTCAACTGGTTCTTTAACTGATAATTGGGGTGATTCATTTGCAGGAGGTTTCACAACACTCCCTCAGTCTCATGGTGATGCCAACTCCTTCAGGAGTTCTTCTTCCCAATTGGAATTTCTCAATTCCTCTGATCCGTTGCTTGTAATTTCTTCTCCTTCTTCCGACAACAGGGGTGTTCCTTCTACTGATACTTTATTTACTTCTTCTTCTTCCATTGAAAGGGTCTTCTCTCGTACTGTGGATGGCACTAGCTTCTCAACAGACTGCCCCTTAGACTTCATTTGAATCCTTACCCTGACAACATCATGAGAAGATGCTTCTGATTCAACCTTTGTGATGATCTCCTGGATATATGTATTCCTTCCCAGATCCCTTCCTTTGTTTAGGGGTTTTCCTCTGCCCCTCTTATTCAAATATTTGTTCATACAATTGGTGGGAATAAATCATCAAAATAATTACAGTTCTCAGGACTTGGAGTAGGACAAATGAATTCCTCCCCAGGACGAGAGATTGGATTCAAGCAGAAAATCAAACATACTTAAAAGAAATGAAAGCTGGGTCAAAACATAAAATCACACAAACTTGAAAATTTATGGTTCAGGACCCGAAGTAGGGTACTCTAATACCCTCCATAGGACGAGAATTTGGCCCTTAGGAAAGAAATCAGAAAATAAGAAAGCAGAATACTACGCTCAAGACTTAGAGTAGGGTAGCAAATTCGCTCCCTAAGACGAGAGGTTGATCTCTAAAAAAAATAATTGAAAAAAAAAAAAAAAAACACTATGCTAGGGACTTAGAGCAGGGTAAAAAATTCCCTCCCTAGGACGAGAGATTGATTTCTAAGAACATAATTGAAAAGTAGAAAAAAGGAACACTATGCGCGGGACTTAGAGCAGGGTGACAAATTGCCTCTCTAAGACGAGGGATTGATATTTGGATCAATTATGGATCGGGTTCTTGCACCTTGTTATTCTTCCCCAGCAATGGCGCCAAAATGTTGGTTTCCAAGTGTGAATAAACTATTCAACCCTTTTTCCACATTAATTTATCAATCCGGGTGCATACATTATTTCAAGGTAATGCACAAGGTATATGCAGGGGCAATGGCACAATACGATATTGATCACAGATTCAAGAATTAAAATAACCAGAACTACTGTGACAGTAATTAAAGATAAATTGAAGGATTATAAAAGCATTCTCAACAATTAAAGAAACATACCATAACAATAGTTAAAATACCCAAACAAAAATGTGAAAGGAACAGAGAAATAATGCAACACCTGATCAGAAGAGTGGGCCCAACTCTTTGACCAGGGCTGCGATAAACTCACAGCTTACAGATAGAATAGAAAAATATCTTGCATTCAATTGATTAACAGCCTTCTGTTACAAACCTGATAGACTTTCGTACCCTAACCCCATTCACAGCTTTGAGACCCTTCTTATAAAATTGTTTAGAAAACCGTCTTCCCAATTCGACAACTAATATCCACAAATATATAATTGTTACAACAGGCAACCTAGTTGCCGAGAGGAAACCAAGAGAGTTTTGAAATAGATCTGCAGTCGGGTTGGAATCTGTTATGCTATTATAACATATCAAAATAGCATTGAGAACTCGGAGTTGCTTCTGTGACTTGTGTCAGATTTTCTGATAAATCCTTAACACAAAACAAAGGAATTTGTTACCTCTTTCAACACAGAGATTTTATTAACAAAAATTGCAGATGGAGCATTAAAAAAATACACATATTGTGGAGTGAAAACTCTGTTTTTCATTAACAAACTTTAGCTAATACATTCTTCAAAACTGTGGTTCTGGTTTTTCCCCATACGCTGCTCCACTGCACTTTCTTGCACACACTATCTAAACTCTTCTCACACACTCCGCATACACTCTGCATACAACATATTCACATACTGTCTTTCTATTGTAAACATATATATATATATATATATATATATATATATATATATATATATATATATATATATATCTACAATACATATCATAAAATAAAATTAACCTAAGTTTAAACTATATAAAAAAATAAAAGTTATGTCGCGGTGGTACATAAGACCATATAACAAAAAACATTTACAAACTGCGATGTGATGGGTTTATCACATCGAACAACGTGCTAGATTACGTTAGCATCAAACGATGTGATAATAGAACGTGAAAGCCTTTGCGATGGTTTATCACATCAAACTTCCCGCTGAGTGACGAGGCAAAAAAACAATCTGACGATGCGCTATTGATTGAGGAAGATGGTGAGTTGACAGTGGTGGGGTTTGCTTATCACGTGGTTGTGAGGAAGGTATGATGTAAGCAGCAAGTTCATGCAATGAGACTCTATTGGCTGTGGGGAGGATGAGCTGTCCGAGGTGGGGTGGCGCTATTGCACGATTGCAAAGGGAGGTGACGTAAGCACCGGGGCTTGTGATAAGCACCTATTGGCTGCGGTTGGTTTGACATGGCATTGGCGGGGTCTACACATCATGTGGATGCGAATGGTAGATGTGGGAAGTTTTTAATTCAAATGAATGGCATGGTGGTTGCGGGTAGGTGAATAGGTTTATGGCGCAGGTTTTTGCGTGGTTCAAACCACGATTTTCATATCAGGAAGGACTGCGATGGTCCGGCTATTTGCAGGCTTTTAAGAACAAAAATTCAAAGAACAGGTTGAGTGCAAAACCAAAACATTTCTGCTGGTGTGTCCTTTAACTTCACATCAAAATTGATGTTTTCTTCTACTATTTCAAGTTGCAGTTGGGAGTAATTTCCAACAACTTGCAGATGCGACCCTTTAACTGGAAAATCTATGGCAATAACGAAATTAATTCTCGCATAGGAAAAATCCCCATGACTATTATTTCATTAATTAAAAATTCTAGATAAGATAGTGAAAAGAGACTTACCTTGTGCATTTAAAGCATTTAACGAATATTAATGATACAAAGAAGAGAAAAAATAGGTGAAAATGGGAGAGAAAAATATGCAGATTTGGTACCCAACAATACCTGTTGCAAAAGCCATAAAAAAAACAAATGAATTTAAACAAAAGGATAACAAAACGAATTTCAAAATAAGAAAATAAAGGAATCGAATTGGAGAAAAAAAGTGAAGTATTATATCAGAAGAGCACCACTCCATTCTCATCGTAACCTACAAGGATTAACGAAAATAAGTGGAGCAAAATATAAAGGGATTTGAAAAATAATACAAAAATTTATTAAGAAATTACCTTGTTGTGTCTTGTTAAATCTTAATCTCCTAAATAGAACCAGGTTCCTCGGAGAGTGAACCTCTCGCCATACTAATAGGCATGAACATTATGAAAGTAGATTACTTTCTGGCTTCATGACGAATCGACCTATTAAAGCACCATAGAGAAAAAAAACAATTATACCTGTATCAAGAAAATGGATATGACTGCACACTCATACCCGAGGGAGTTACAAACTGAGGAATGCATTTTCTGGAAATTGGTATGGAGATATTTTCAGGTGGAAACCCTGAGATTATTTGTCTTGCAAACCTGTAAATTGTGAAACCAATGAGTGAGATTATACATAAAATGTTGAGTGTCGAAAGGAGAACCTGAAGGAGATTGATTCCAAATCTACCTAGAAGAGTCATCTGGGGCGCCATCTCGATCCCCAAGAGGAGATGATACTCATTCAAGTTGGAAGTCCTAATAAAACTAGATAGGGCTTTGTCACCACTGAATCAAATTCCCTCCTTTACTTCATTATAAATTCTAACCAAAATGAACTTATGAATAATACCACTCTAATACGTTGTTCTAAAGAGTTTGTCGATGAAATGAAATAGAGCTACAAGTAGAGGGTTTCACCTTCATCATATTTAGAGGGCCATAGCATAACCACCACGAACAACATCGTGGGGCATTCCAACACCTGGAAGAGGGGCAACGATTGAGAGATAACCTCTTCAGGATTGAACAACTAGAGTTAAAAAAAAGAAGGAAAAGGTAGTGTAAGTAGAGAAAAAATAAGTGAACCTACGGAATGGCACTGGCTATTCATATTTTTCCTTCCAAAAACGTTTGGTGAAGTGAAGGAGAAAATCCCTCGGAAACCACTCGCTCAATGCCAAAGACATGAAGATTGTCGATCATAACGAATCAATGGGAAGAAATCACCAACATAGACTAATTCATAAATTACAGAGGAGAGGAGAAAGGAAAGTAAAACAAACAACATAGTAATATACCTAAGGAAGCTTTGACGACCTCTGAAAAATCGTGGTGGAACCAGGTGGCACAACGCTCGGGTCGCTAGCGGAAGCAACAAGTGAAGGATTGGGTTAGGCTTTTGGAAAAACAAACTCTAACTCCATCTTTCCCATACATACAAGCATACAATAAGTCCTACGGGTATTTCAAACCCATTTTGTGGTTAATAATGTTCACAGCAATAGTAGGGGAAGTGAAGGAATTTTGAATAACCAAATGAAGATTAAGTTACTGTGTTGTATTTATATACAGAGAAGCAAAACCAAATTATTAATTGATGCATCCAAACCATCTAAACAATGACTAAGAAAACACACGAGGAGTGGTATATCCTAATCACTATGAACAAGGTTGACCGGTGGGACTAATAAGGGTACAAAGTAACACCAGGTAGGAATTATGAATTATATGATACACTACGAGTAAAATGAACAAGGTAAATATAATTAGCACTCTCTGAGGTATATAGACTCTAACCATTGAATGAAAATGTCAATTCACTATGATAGCATAAAATAGTAAATAGGGGGGTGATGATATGTAACCATGGCCAAATATATATATATATATATATATATATATAGTAGGAATTATATGATACAGTATGAGTAAAATGAGCAAAGTAAATATAATTAGCACTCTCTGAGGTATATAGACTCTAACCATTGAATGAAAATGTCAATTCACTATGATAGCATAAAATAGTAAATAGGAGGAGGGTAATGATATGTAACCATGGCCAAATATATATACATATATAAGGAAAACATGTACTTCATGAATTTAGGATTGAAGAATAGGTTTGACTCATTATAGGCCACGTAATATTAGTATAATGTAAAATCATATATGTGCAAGTGAATGTTGGTACTGCCTATTGCTTTTGAGAGGGCTATGCAACTCATACTGAGTTAATTAATAAAGTCATCGCCCATATAGTTAGAGGACTGTCAGGGAATAGGAGTAATGAGGAAGAATCAAAAAGACTATTTCCTCATATATTCTCCTTTATTACGATACTTCTCATGTTTGCTATAAATGGATATTAATAGATAATTTGATTAAAAATTGGGAAACTCAGGTTTATGACAACGGAAGTGTATTTTTTCAAATATGTGCATAAAACCATTTTTCTAGATTTTAGAGACTACATTTTTTTTTTAATTAATATTTCAAGAAACTCTTTTCCAAACTCAACTTTATCAAATATATAAATACCTTTGAGTTAAAAGCATTAAAAATATTACAATAACCTTGAAAATCAATTTACTAGTATTACTTAAAAGATATGTCTTATTTCAAAATGAACCATTATCACATTCTTATGCTTGTAATTGTTACAACTACATTGTTAAGTTTAAAAAGCATTTGAGTTATAAGTTCTTCCCTTTTAATCAAGAAAATTGACTAGAGCTTTTGACAAAAGTGCGAGAACAAATAACCAATAACCATTGTTGCTTTGCAATAGAGAAACACGGAATTTTTTTCCAATTCTTCAGATTTCAACCTTCAAAATTATAAAATTAAAACAAATATATATAACACTAAAATTTAAAATTTAATATATCATTATAATTTATATAAAACCAAACTACAATTTTTTTATTTTTTTATTTAACAATCCTATTAATTCTCTTCACCTTTTTAGGGCAACGAGAGGACTCAACCTGACCACGTTGGGATGCATTCTTATTCGGCCACTTCCACACGATGCAAGAGTTCCCCTGCTGATTAAGCTAGACAAAGCTGACTGCCTGTCGACATATTTGATTTGGCATTAATGACCCAAAATTCACGCTCTTTTGCAAGGAATTCAATCAATTGTTGCTTGAAGTGACAATGCCGGTTCACATATGAAATTTGTTTGAGAAGGTAAAGATGGCTCAATAAATATTATTTACTTACTTCCCTATATAACACTGGTGGTAATCATGACAATGAGTATGTATTGACGTCTGTGATTCCAATCAAACATTTCACGTCTGAAGTGTATTCTCCATGCCATGCCTGGTCATCACTGTTTGCGTAAGCCAAGGCTGTAAATTTTGTCGGCAGGGATTGCACTTCGACATAATTACGTCTCACCTTTTAATATTTAATTATAAATTGTATTTCGAGTCATCCTTTAAATTTTTAGGCAGATTTTATATTTTTAATGTAAAATTATCAGAAAAAAAAAGTGGAAAACCATTAAAATGTAGAATATTTAAAGTTCATGTTTTTAATGTTATTATTGGAAAGAAGAAGGCCACCGAATCATGATGGACTCATAAACATTACTTTAAAGTTCAATTTATTATTATTTGAAAATTAATTGAAAGGGAAATGGGAAGAAATAGTAATAAGTGAAAGATCTGAATTTTTTATATAACTAGTCTAGATCGATTTTAACTCTGGATCTATCAAGGGCTAAGAGGGATCAAATCTCTCCAAGTTTAAACCTCTTTTTTGAGTGCAAAATATGAGGAAAAGTTTTCACCTCAAGAGATTTGATCCCTCTCAACGCTTGAGAGATCCGGAGTTAAGATGGATCTAGGTTGGTTTCAGTGGTGTGCGACCAAAGAAAATCTATTAAAGATATGAATTTTTTCATCAATAATATCTAAATATATCTAATATTAATATAATCATTTTAAATATGCTAAATATGTCTAAGATTAACCTCGTCATTTTAATTTTAAAATTTCTTAGTTACCTCGGTTTGTTGAGATGATAAATATTGTAATAACTTTAATGATAAAAAAAGATGAAATACAAATTTTGCATGCAAAGTGACAATATTAATGTTGAATGATAGAAAATGTGAATAATAAGAATGCTTTCAATTACAAATAGTCTTCATTGTGATCAATCTCAAACTATTTTCTTCTACTATTTTTATTGTCACCCTTTTAGATTTGTCATCTTTTCATATCATACACCATTTAAAATAGCTCAAATTTTTCCAAATTCATATATTATGAATTTTCTTTTGATAAAATTGTAATTTATAAGATCATTACTTTTCATCAAATATAATTTGTTAATTTAGTAAGTTGTAACTTTATAAATAAAATTTATATGAATGATTATGAGGATATTTTAGAGAAGATATTGTGATCTATGACTCTAAAAATGTCTTTGAAACCCATGATTTTTAGAAGTGTAGATCTCTAAACATTACACCATCTTCATTAGATTTTGATTCCAGCATTATGATCTTATCTAAAACTTCCAAATTAGTAACTACTTTATTTACATCCTTTGGTAACTTTTTGGGTAGATCTTTATAGATAAACTTTGAGGAAACTCAAATAAAAAAAAGTTCAATGGCTGAAATATTGGATTATAAAAACACAACATTTATGTGTAAGTCATCTATAAAATTTTATCTTCAAATTAAAAAAGAAAAAGAAGGCCATGTGAGTTATTACTTGAAAATGTTCAAAATTATTTATGTTTATACATTATTAGGAAAAAAAAAATCCAAAAAATGAATGAAAAAATACAAATAAATTATCATAGGCTCAAATGAAAGAAAATTAGAGAAACTCACATTGATAGGGTGATATTTTTCCATGAAACTTTGACATTATTTAAAGGAATAAAATGGCTTTATACACAAATGACATGTAAGTATTAGTTGCAATAATTTTTAAAAGGGGTTAGATAGAGGTCAAAATAAAGAAGAAGAAAAAGAGTTAGATTGAGGTCAATGTCGTTATCACTTGTTAGGTGATTATTTTTTTATCTTTTATTTATGTTATGTTTACTATATAAATTTCTATGAGAAACCATCAAATACTTTAAAAAAACCTATCAAAACGTGATTTAGTTTTCTTAATTTAACTACGGGTAGGTCACTATGTTAAAATCTCAAAGAACAAAAGATCAAAGCTCCATTAACTAAATGCAATGTTTTAGATTCTAACAAAATTCTTTTGATAAAATTTACGAAATTTTTTTTTTCATTAATTAACTTGAAATTTTAATATTAACAAATGTAAGATTAGAAATTTATTTTTAGAAGCAATCGGTATTAAATTATATATCAAAATGATATTGATGTTAATGAATATCTATTAAGACCTTAAGAAAGAAAGGCAAGAGATTATTTAGATTTCTTTACATTTTATTTATGTGATTAAAAAGCATTAAGAAATGTGTTCTAGAGTTTTCATGACTTAGAAGGTTAAAAATATTGGTATTATGATATATTTTCTAAAATTATGATATAACTTAGGTAAAGTGTGGTTTTTTAAAGAAAATGTTTTTTTATATTTTTTTTTGGGGGTTACAAAGATTACAAATTATTTCATTCTTTAGTGTTTTGAGAATTTGAACGCCCATTTTCCTATATCAATCAATGATTTAGCTAAAATTTGGCATCTTTGTAGCATCATCACGTGAACCACTTGTGTCTTTAGATAGAGTAATCTCAATGTGGGAGAGACTCACTTCTATAAGGAGGATAAGATTGAGTGTATTTCCTTCAATTTTGAAAATATAAATTACCTTAGATTTCTCTATCTTTCTGCATTTCTATAAAAGTGTTGTGTCCCTAATTTTCATATTCATATAAGATATCAAGAATGATGAGAGTCTCAAATAGGAGATTTTTATTATCCCATAACCAAAGATGAACTAAGTTACATTTATTTTCAATGTCGTAATTACAAGCTTTCAACCGTCCATTTATTATGTTAATGATATAGTTCCAATTGAGCTTGTGATGAATATCAATTCTAAGATATTTGTATAAAAGAACTTCCTCCACGCCATTTTCGCCCTATTTGAAAGTATTAGTTGGGATTGTTTTTGTATTTAATTATCATGACCTTTATTTTTTTAGTATTCATAGAAATACCCATATTAGAGAAGAAATCCTTAAGAATTCATAGTTTCATACTGAGTTCATAATGATTCCTCACCATAAAATAAATATAGCAAAATAAGAAATACTAATTATTGTTATTTTAGTGAGAGTTGGGCCCACACAAAATGCATCTTCCAAACAATCTTCTAGCTTGTAAATTATTATGCCAAAAAGGATAGGTACTAGACCACTGTGTTTCTTTTCTCCTATATTATAGATAATTTCTTCCAACCAATCCTCATTTTCATTATTGTTATAGTTCTTATCTCAAAAAAGACCTTTACCACTTCAAATCTATTCCAAAGGTTAGCTCTAATTAGTGTGTCAAAAACTTTCCTAAAAACAATGAAACAAAAAAAGGGTTATGTTTTATTATTACGGTGGTCCTCTACAATTCTCATGGCCTTTTCTCTCTTTTTTCATAGGTTTCTATCCATATGTTCTTATTTACCATAATATTTCCATATATATTTGCTATAATGGGGCTAATTATAAAGGTCCTATAATTAGAATGGTTGATTTTGTCTCATTTTTAAAACATTTACAACGAGGCTTTAATTCCAACATTTAGGAAAATCTTGCTTGACTACTAAAATAAAGAGGTTATGTACGTTAGAGATGAGGATATGCCCTCATATTTTTATGATTTTATTTTAGTAGAATCATGTCTCATTAAATTTCCTTTTTATAGGTCATGCAATCACAAATTTTATTTATTACAGAAGGGTTTCATCTTTTGTAAAAATGTTTGGAAGATTATCCATGACAATAAAATATTCATATAGTTTTTTAATGGTAGGAATTCCAATGCCTCTGGGAATTATATTATTTTTTTAGTTTTACAAGTCAAAATTCATCTCTAAAATTTCTAAGGATCTATAGACAAGTGCAATTTTTTTTTCTTTCTATTTATATAGTACATTTCCTCATTTTAATTAGGGATGTGTATCTACTTTTGTTTGAATTTTATGGACAAATTAGAATTCTCCCTATTGGCTTTTCAAAAAAAAATTGGCTTATTATCATTAAAGAGTTGGTTATTCTACTTTTTCTTTTTATATAACATCTCAATAGATAATTTGTTAATAGAGATAGAGTGGGTTATCATAAAATTATGATAGAATTCCTCAATATTATTATATGAATAGAGATTTAATTCACTATTTAAATGTTTTAAAAAATATCATATTTATTTTTTCAAAAAATAAAGTGCATTTGCTTATCACAATTCTCTTCAATAAAGTTTTTTGCATGATGAATTGGATCTATGATCATACCTAGACTCATTGTCATTTAAAAGGTCAAATTCATTATCTAGTTTGATACATAAACATGTAACATCACATAATATTAGAAATTTTATCCTACATAGATATAAATAATCTAGTTAAGTTCGATCACTTCATTAGTCCATCTAGATCTAGAGACTTATGGAGCTTTATTATCTTGGAAAAAAAATTATGAGTTAGGTCTTAAGAGCTTTTTGTATTTTAGTTATACCAAGGTCACTAAATGATGGGTGGGAATAAATAATTGCTTAAAAGAGTGGCTTGATTAGTTGTAATTATGATATTAAACTATCCTCACATTATGATATTACGTTCATTAGATGATGGGTGGGAATAAATAATTTCATGATGGGTGGGAATAAATAATTGCTTAAAAGAGTGGTTTGATTAGTTACCATTATGATATTAAGTTATCCTCACATTATGATATTACGTTCATTTCAAAGATTTTCAATGTTTTGTTCCAATATTATTTTATAGAAAGAAGTTATTCAGATTGTTTTTATGTCATTTTAATATAAAGTATAATATAATATGCAAAGTAACAAATTTCAAACCATCATAACAAATATCTGAAAATTCCATCCATATGTATTTGTTGTGAGTGTATTTCATATGAAACTAAATGTAATGAGAAATGTCGACGTTAATGTTACAAGTTATGCTTCCAATTTCTTCATAAAAGGACTTCTTATTCCATGCTAGCCACAACAATACATCTTGACATTAATGTTACAAGTTATGCTTCCAATCTCTTCATAGAAAGACTTTTTTTCATGCTAGCCATAATACCAATCCTTCTGTATTAAATACTTTTGATTCAACATTATCCTAGATTTCAACTATTTCAAACTAAATATCTATAAACAATTTTAGTCAATATCCAACTTAATATTGGCACTTTGCTCCATGAAAATCCATAACAGTTCAGAGAGTAGATATAGAAGGTTCCATATTCTTATTAGTCCCTCCCCTCCGGGGCTGGCAGGGACTATTGTAATCGTCTCTCAGCTCTCTTATCTTTAAACAACAAAGTATAGAAATCTTTAAACAACTCAAAACTACATATTCAGATGAAAGAAGAATGAAGGTTGCGCGTCGGCCATCGATGCAAAAACTAGATATTCAGCTGAAATGACGGTTCCACGACAGCGTTTGTCTTTTAAGATTAAAATTTTGAGTGACATATACAACCGTTTCAAAAGCTATGCTAGTTCAAAGGAAATACCATGGAAATAAAGCTATTTTCTCGGCTTTCCCTATGTTTTTAAATTATAAACTTTTCAAAGTTTCTTCTTAATAAATACATTGCAATCTGGTTACAAAAAAATAGATATATTGCAATCCTTTCTGGATGGCGCTCACACGTCAAATTGTCTGGTTCCAAAAGTCATAGAACTTGGTTCCACAGCTTCCAAATTCCTGTTGCCATCGTAATTTAAAAAACATTTTGGATAACTGGATATCCATTCAATGCCAAATATCATCCTCCCATAGTGGCCCGCAGAAAACCTCAGTCTCGGCATAGCCATTCACAGCATCCGCATACATGAAATCTCCATACATATGGTTCTGCAGGATTCCATGTTCAGCCGGAGTAAAGTGCTCTAGGAAGAAACCCAGATCTCCGAAAACATCGTCGTAATTCGGGAAGTTTTCGATTTCAAACGTCACTAACGTCGTTCCAGAGTCCCCGTTGGCACTTAATTCGCCTTGCTTATTTGAGTTCATCTGTCCAGTACTATCGATGTTGTCCGCACTATCGATCTTGTTGAGCACGGCTATGAGATCACAGTCATACCCCAATATTCCGCTATTACTTCGCTTCGCGTCTGGCGAAGGGAAGCCAATCCGCTATTCAAATGTTCATCTCTCCCTCGCTTTCTCTGAAAATTTTGAGAGAATGTGGCCATCTCTGAGAACAAATGCTGTCCAAAAAACGTAACAGATATAACACTGAGACTCCTGTTTGTATCAGCGTTGCTCGTTAATGCAAGGAATGGAGTTATTAATATTTTCAACTACGCAGCACTCATTGTCACTGTTTTATGATATACAGATAGGTGGCAATTGATAGACCACAAGAAATGGAGATCAATGAGAGGACTCAAACTGACCACATTATTCCAACCCGATGCATCAGTCGCCGCACTTGACCTGCTGATTAATGCTGCCAAAGCTGACTACCCTCTTTTGCAATGAATTCAATGCATGGTTGTTTGAAGTGGCAATGTCGGTTAATATCCGAAATTTGTTTCAGAAGGTAAACATGATTTAATAAATATCGTCAACTTAGGGCACACATTTGCCTAGCAGTTGGGACAAATATGTTTAACAGTATTTTGACATTGACGCTGACTTCCGAAATTGACGGCGAGTTCGCAATCACAACAATCATTCACCGACCTTTACAACGCTGGTAGTAATCATGACAATGCGTATGCTTCAAAGTAGACTCCATCTTGTTCTGTGCTTCCAAACATTCCACGTGGTAAGTGTATTCGCCATGGCATCCCAGGTCATCATGGTTGCGTAAGCCCAGGCAGTAAATTTTGTCGGCACCAGATTGCCCTGGAGATGTCTATGCTTTCGATAAACACCCACTTTAAAGGCTAATTTATTAATCTGTGAAAACCAATTAAGATGGAGATAAAGCGGAGAGAAAGAAAACCAATTAAGATGGAGATAAAGCGGAAAGAAACAAACGTGCGATTTTTTTGGGAAAATTTTAAGTTTTATTTTTTAATTTCATTTGTTTAGAATTTTTTTAGAGATTTATTGACATTACAAGTTTTATATGTGAATTTTTCACAATTATATTTCACAGATTTTTGAGGCCACTGAATTTATATAATGAAAAAATTAAATTAAATAAAACAAGTTAAAATTTAGCAAACAAATTTTAAATTCCAACCAAAAACTCTAAAAAACTAACCTTAAATATTACTGTACAAAAAATAGTACAAAATGAAAATTTTATATTTTAGCTAAACATAAAAGAAATATACAAAATGAAAAATTTATTTTTTTAGCTAAACATATATATAAAAAAATTATTATAAAATTAAATATTAGGTTTAAAATTTTAATTTCAATTAAATTTAAATAATTGATAAAAAATATTATTAAATATAATTCAAATATTTTCTTAGAAATAATTTATTTTAAATATCATCATTATCTCGTGCAGCTTTTGGAGTGCAAAATAAGACTGTTCATTTATTAAAAGTTGATCTTCCGGAAGATGAGGGAGTGAAAGCTTACGAACAAGTATCTTTTGTGAAGTTTTGAAACAGATTCGATATGTCGAAGTGAAATCTTGTATTTTTAATGGCTACCCTATCAAGGAATGATTCACTCTTAGAAAATATTTTGTGGATTTTGAAGATAACTATTAAGTTTTGATATACTCATTCATCACAATTTCCTAGCAAAAAAATTCAAAAAAAGATTTTATGATTGTATTAATTATTATTAGGACATTTCATGGGATGGATTGATGGAACGAAAGGTTGTTACGTATAATCATGCACATGTTTTTAAATACGAAATTAAGTTTTTGAGTTAAATATACCAACTTTATAGCAGATATGTTTATTTTTAATTGCAAATCAATTTTAGAATGAGTAGATAATATATTTACTTTGTAGGAGATTTTAAGGACATACTAGAGCATAGTTATAGGATTTCAGTTATGTAATATTGTTTTATTTATTTGAGGAAAGTAATTAAAATATTTTTAGCAATTATTTATTTGAGGAAAGTAATTAAAATATTTTTAGCGATTAGTTGTAATCTTAGTTATGTAAGGGAGTATGAGGAATATAGGTGTTTTTTTCTAATTTGATGCTCAATTCTTTTAATTGTGATCTATTATATTCCTACCCAAATCTAAACAATAGAAATCAAGTTAAATTGAAAAATTGCAAACTTAACAGTTTCGTAATTTCGCAACTTTTCCAACTTAACAATTTTTACTTTGCGTTTTTCCCAACTCACGTCAATCGCACATCGCAACACTTGGCATATTCCAGTTTAGCAGCGACATTTCGCAAACTTTGGGGTTTAATGTTGATCGCAAGATGTTAAACTTGCGATACCGCGATGTCTCATTTCGCAAATTTTATGTGATCTGCCATCGCACTTCGGGGATTGCAACAATTTATGAATACTGTTTAACAAATAATAAAAGAATTTCGAAATGCAATTGCGATTTGTACGGATCGCTATGCGGTGAAACCCTTAGTTTTAGTCAATTTTCTTTGGTTTTGCCCGGTCTCAAGGTTTCACGAATAAACACAGAAAAGGTTTAAATGATTTTAAGTTTACAAAAATTTAAGGAGAAATGCATTCAAGTGTTTAAGCAGTCCAAAACATTAAAACTTTGGAATTCAAAAGGAAAAGTATTTAACTTTGTCAATTGATATTTCAAATGAGAACGCATAAACACAAAATAATACCCGATTTTGCCGAGAATGACTTTTTGCATAGATGCTGAGAGTAATTTGCCCTAAGAACATAAATTTGCACACTTCACTCAATTAATTAATCACTAAAACATAAATTACAGAGGTAGGCCCTTCTTGGTTGGATTACATCAGTTTCTGCTCTCTGGTTCTCTAACTCTCAAACTCTAATGATTTTCTCTTTCGCTCCACACCATGTATTCTATCATTACATTTCTTTTTATTCAAAAAATCCTATTCAACTGCATTTGACAGCTCAATCCCTATTTTTATCAAATTAACAATTAAATCCTTATTCTAAAGAATTGCTGCAAATCTATTTAACAAACTTGTCTCATATTCTAAAAATGTATCAATTATTACAGTAATTGGACTTTAAAATTAAATTTCAGAGACCCAACCCTCTCCACTAAAAGATAATTTGACCACTTAGGTCAATGAAATTCATCTAATGTGATTCTCCTACATCACACTCATGGGGAGGAAAAGAATCGCTCATCAAACTTTCAGGATTTACTCCATATTTTTGTAATTCGGCTGTTGTCAACCAATTGGAATCTTCCATTGGTTGTCCCTTACATTTGACTAGATAATGAAAATAAACCTGTCCTCTGGTTCTTTTAGATACTCTTCTCTCCAGAACAACTTCCACCTCTTTCTTAATTGTATTTGGCTTTTGTTCTTCCCAATTTAAAGTCTAAACTTCATCTTCTATAGGTTCATCCTGTAGCTTTGACTCTGTTTCCTGGTATGAATACAAATCTGCAACATTGAAGATAGGTGATATTCCAACCCCTTTTGGCAATTCAATCTCATAAGCATTGGTTGAAAATTTTCTCATAATTCTACACAGTCCTATCTTTTTCATCTTTATTTTTTTGTAAGTCATAACAATAAACCTTTCTTTTGTCAAGTACACCATGACTAGATCACCCACTTGGAAATATTTTTCTTTCCTCTTCATATCAACTCTATGTTTGTATTTTCCACTGCTTTTCTGCAATCTGTCTTTGACATCTTCCTGTAGTTTCTGCATTTTTTCTACAAACTTTTCAGCCTTTGCACTCCTTATCTCTGGTTTTCCTAAATTTCTGAGCTCATACATCCCTCTTGCATTCATCCCAAAAACAATATGGAATGGACTCATCCCAGTACTTTGATTGGGAGTATCATTATAAGAAAAATCAGTTTGAGCAAGTGCTAAATCCTGTTGCTTAGTATTTTTATACATTAAGCTCCTCGATACATTTCCCAAGCATTTATTCACTACCTTGGTTTTTCCATCTGTTTGATGGTGATAAGCTGAACTGAAACTAAGGTTGATACCTAGTTTCTTCCATAGATTTCTCTAGAAATTCCCAACAAACTTGGTATACTTATCAGATACAATACTTATAGGCAATCCATGTAACCTTACAACTTCTGAAAAAAACAGATTATAAATATGTGTTGCATCACTATTTTTCTTGCATGCAATGAAATGAGCTATTTTAGAAAACCTATCCACCACAAGATAAATGGAGTAATTTCCTCTTTGAGTTTTTGGCAAACCCAAAACAAAATCCATACTAACTGCATCCCATGGCCGGTTTGGTATTGGTAATGGATGATACAATCCTGTATTTTGGCTTCTCCCCTTAGCATGTAGACAAATCTTTCATTTCTCAACAAATCTCTTAACATCAGTTTGCATCTTTGGCCAATAGTAAAAAGCATTTACCTGAGAAAAAGTCTTGTCTTGTCCGAAGTGTCCAGATAATCCTCCACTGTGTTTCTCCTTAATTATGTTTTCCCTCATAGAACATTTGGGAATACATAGTTTATTACTTTTGAATAACAAACATCCTTGGATAAGATAATCCAACCACTGGCTTCTATTATGAACTACTGGATTTTTCACAACTGCATAAATTTCCCTAAATTCTTCCTCTTCCTTATACATGTCAACCATTTCTTCAAATCCCACAACACCAAATTTTAATTCTTGCATGATTAAATTCACTCTCCTCAAAGCATCAACAACTTTGTTCAACTTACCGCTTGTATGCTTAATCACAAAAGTAAAACTCTTCAAAAATTCTACCCATTTGGCATGTTTTTGGTTCAATTTTGGCTGGTTGTTTATAAAATGTAACGCATGGCTATCAGAATATAATACAAAATCTTTTGGTAACAAATAATGTCTCCATTTTTTCAAGGCTTACATATAGCATAAAAATATTCATACAAACCATTGTTTGTTTTGAAGGAAGTCTTCCACTCATCCCCTTCTCTAATCCTTATTTGATGATAACCACTCTTCAAATCTATCTTAGTAAAATATTTTGATCCACTCAAGCAATCCATTAAATCATCCATGCATGGTATAGGAAAACGACACATGATGGTGATTTTGTTTATCGCTCTGGAATCTGTGCACATGTGCCATTCACCACCTTTCTTTGGACTGAGTATTGTTCGTATAGCACATGGACTAAGGATCTCTCTTATCAACCCCTTATCAATCAACTCTTGCACTTGTCTTCCAACTTTTGCATTTTCTTGAGGAGTTAACATGTATGCTGCTTTATTCGACAAACTTGTTCCAGGTATTAAATCAATGTGATGAATAATACTCCTGATTGGTGGTAATGCACTTGGAAACTCATCCACAATAATATTAGCAAAATCATTCAACAGATTTCGGATTTCTTCAGACAAAACTTCTAAATATTTGGAAGTTAGAATTACCTTGGGTCTTCCTATAACAACAAAATGCGTCTCCTCATCATTCTTGACTTCTTGCAATAGTTCTTTCCCACTCATCATCATAAAACTCTTTCCAGGTACTTCTTTGTCAGCTTCATCCTTCAATGGCAGCAGTGTGTGTTTATTTCCATCCTTCTCCAGAGTATAAGCGTTTCTTCTTCCATCATGTATGGCTTTCCGATCAAACTGTCGTGGTATTCCCAGCAATATGTGACATACATCCATCGACATTACATCACATAATATAACATCCTTATAAGTACCAATCTGGATCTCTACCTTACATTGTCCTGTCATAATAATCTGATGTCCTTTTTGTAGCCATGATACCTTATAAGGAGTAGGGTGTACTATTTTTACCAATCCCAACTTGTCCACCATCTCTGTAGAAACAAGGTTATCAATGCTTCCACTTTGCAACATTTTCCCTTGGACTTGCACACAGTCCTAAATAGATTCTTCCTCTGAGCTAGCTCTCCTGCTTCTTTTTCTGGTTTAAGCAATACCCTTTTCAATAAAAATGATTCTCCTGCTTCGGTTGGTTCCTCTTTACCTACAATCCGAGGAATTTCTTCCTTTGTTTCAACAAAATTCACATTTCTCTGAGTTGTTGACTTATTATGAGGACGGTCCCATGACCCATGTCCCCATTCACCACATGTAAAGCACAAAATGTCTCTTCCTTGGCCTCTACCTCTGGGTACAAACCGTCCTCGACTAGAGTCTCCTCTCTGTGCTGATCCACTACTCGAATCTCCTACTTCATTTTGGGAATGTTGAAATGTGGGTTTGAATGTTCCTCTTCCTATTGCTGAACTCTTTTCTCGATTCCTTTGAATTTTCTTCCTCTGTATCTTCTCTTCTGCTTTTAAGTCTACCTAGTAAGCATCTTCAATTGTCTTCAGATTTAATAGACTGATCTCATCCTGTATATCATACCTCAATCCATTTATATACCTGGCTACTTTCTCAACATCATCGTCTACACGTCCAACCTTGATATTCAACTTATAAAACTCCTCTGTATATTCTTTCACTTTCATCCCTTTTTGTTTCAAAGTCTGTAATTTCTTAAAAATATTTAACTCATAATCCTTGGGCATGAAATTACCTTTTAATTTGCTTATCATTTTATCCCATCGCTTAATTTTGGGCTTTCCTTTTCTCTATCTGGATACCTGTAACTCCTCCCACCAGATAGTTGTATGACCCTTAATCTGGTAGCTGCACACTTCACTTTATTTTTGTCTTCAACTTCTTTAAAGTCAAACTACTTGTCTAATGAAATGATCCAGTCCATTAGCTCTTCCACATTGAGATTTCCATCGTAAAAGGGTACATACACCTTTAGTCTTCCAGTTTCCTAAACCAACATTTTGAGTACTTTAGCTTCTTCATTTTCTGGTTCTTCTTTAGTAGAAGAAGATTCTTTTGCGGCACTGGCATCCCCCTCCCTAGGTGATCTCCTCTGAGCTATTTCCATCGCTTCCATTCTTGTACGAAGATGTTGAACCTCATCCAGAAAAACTGCATTAGTTGTAGGTCTTCCTCGTCATATTCTGTAGGGAGACATCTTGCAAAATAACTCAAATATAATATGGGCTCTGATACCACAAATGATGCACCGGATCTAATTTGGTGCTCAATTCCTTAAACCATGATATTTTATACTCCCACGTAGATCCAAACAATAGCAACTAGGTTAAATTGCAAAATCGCAAACTTAACAGTTTCACAATTTCACAACATTTCCAACTTAACAGTTCTCACTTTTCCTTTTTCCTAACTCCCGTCAATCGCACATCCCAACACTTGGCATATTCCAGTTTAGCAATGACATTTCACAAAATTTGGGGTTTACCACTAATCGCAAGATGTTAAACTTGCAATATAGTGATGTCGCATTTCAAAAATCTTGTGTGATTTGCCATCGCACTTCGGGGATCGCAAAAATTTACGAATAATGTTTAACAAATAATAAAAGAATGTCTAAATGTGATTGTGATCTATACGGATCGATACGTGGTGAAACCCTTGGTTTTAGTCAATTTCTTTGGTTTTGCCTGGTCTTAAGGTTTCGCGAATAAACACAGAAATTTTTTAAACCATTTTAAGTTTACGAAAATTTAAGGAGAAATGCGTTCAAGTGTTTAAGCAGTCCAGAACATTAAAAATTTGGAATTCAAAAGGAGAAGTATTTAACTCTGTCAACTGATATTTCAAATGAGAACGCATAAACACAAAATAATACCCGATTTTTCCAAGAATGACTTTTTGCACAGATGCTAAGAGTAATTTTCCCTAGGAACATAAATTTTCACACTTTGCTCAATCAATTAATCACTAAAATAGAAATTACAGAGGTTGGCCCTTCTTGGCTGGATTACGTCAGTTTTTTCTCTCTGTCTCTCTAACTCTCAAACTCTAATGATTTTCTCTTTCACTCCACCCTCCTGTATTCTATCATTACATTTATTTTTATTCATAAAATCCTATTCAATTGCATTTGAAAACTCAATCTCTATTTTTACTAAATTAACAATTAAATACCTATTATATAGAATTAATGCACATCTATTTAACAAACTTATCTCCTATTCTAAGAATAATAAAAATTTATCAATTATTACAATAATCGGACTTAAAAAATATTCGAGAGATCCAACCCTCTCTACTAAAAGATAGTTTGACCACTTAGGTCAATGAAATTCATCTCATGTGATGCTCCTGCATCAGAAATATAATTTAGCAGACATTTTAAAGCAATTTAGCTCTTTTTTTTCCAAATTCATATATTGTGGAAAATTTTGACGAGTTTACGAGACTTTTTAGGAGGTCGATAATTAAATTTCATCATATAAATTGATATAATTGATTTTTTATTTTAATTGGTTGTAGCTTATACAACAAACCTATCTCACTAGATCTATTTCACCTAGATTAAAAAAAAAATACAAAGTATATTTCCATTGTAATTTTTTGAAGTGCAATTTTTTAAGCATGATGATTACTAGACCAACTTAGATCCATGTAACATCGGATCTATCATTCGTTGAGATGAATCAAACCCCTCGAGGTGCAAACCTTATTTTTGGACTATAGAACTTGAGAAAAGGTTTGCACGTAGAGGGATTTGAGCCCTCTCAATTCATGATATATATGGGGTTAGATGGATCTAAGTTGGTTTCTGTCATCCGCGACCACAACAAAGATGTGGAACATCTAATTCTTTTGATCATTTTAAATGTGTTAAATACATCTAAGATTAATCTGGTCATTTTAATTTTAAATTTGCTTAACTACCTCAATTTGTTGATATGATAAACATTGTTAATAACTTGAATGATGAATATTGATGAAATAAAAATTTTGAATACCAAGTGACAAGGTGAAAATGTTGAGTGATAGAAAATGTGAATAATAAGAATTTAGTCAATTACAATTACTCGTTATTCTGGTCAATCTCAAACTATATTATTCTACTATTCTTATTATCACACATGTTTGTTTTGTCATACTTTTATATCAATCATATGAAAAGGGAGGTTGAAATCGTAGACAATTCAAATCTTTAATTCACGTTATCATAGTAAATGCCATACCATGTCTCTCTTCCTCTCCAATATTAAAAGTAGATTTCTCCAAAGTCAATTATTGTGTGTTATGGAATGTTATAGCGTAAGTAAGTTTCAATGGAAATTGTTTTCAATTACATCATTTGTCATTTTAATTGGTTGTAGCTTATACAAAAAACCTATCTCACTATATCTATTTCACCTAGATAAAAAAAATACAAAGTATATTTCCATTGTAATTTTTGAAGTGCAATTTTTTAAGCATGATGATTATAAGACCACCTTAGATCCATGTAACATTGGATCTATTATTCGTTGAGATGAATCAAATACCTCAAGGTGCAAACGTTATTTTGGATTGTAGAACTTGAGAAAAGGTTTGCACATAGAGGTATTTGAGACCACTCAATTCATGATAGATACGAGGTTAGATGGATCTAAGTTGGTTTATGTCATGCATGACCACACAAAATATGTGGAACATCGAATTCTTCTCATCATTTTAAATATGTTAAATACATCTAAGATTAATTTGGTCATTTTAATTTTAAATTTTCTTAACTACCTCAATTTGTTGATATGATAAAGATTGTTAATAACTTGAATGATGAATATTGATGAAATAAATTTTTGAATACCAAGTGGCAAGGTAACAATGTTGAGTGATACAAAATGTGAATACTAAGAATGTAGTCAATTACAAATACTCGTCATTCTGATCAATCTCAAACTATATTCTTCTACTATTCTTATTATCACACATGTTTGTTTTGCCATATTTTTATATCAATCATATGAAAAGGGAGGTTGAAATCGTAGACCATTCAAATCTTTAATTCACGTTATCATAGTAAATTCCATAACGTGTCTCTATTAATAGTAAATTTCTCCAAAGTCAATTATTGTGTCTTATGGAATGTTATAGCACAAGTAAGTTTCAATGGAAGTTGTTTTCAATTACATCATTTGAACGCAATGTGACTAACAATGTTAAACGATGGAAAATGAAAGTAATAAGAATGCAATCAATTACTAATACTTTACATTTTCAACAAGAAAACGTTTTAGTTAAGTTAATATTTTATTTAAGATGAAAATTCAAGTATTTTATTTGTGGTTGAATTATAGTAACATAGAAATCAATGCACATCATCAATAATTTTTTTTTCTTACACTAAAATCATTGCATCAAATCCAATCAATCAAATAGGATTAGAAATCAACATCTACACCAAAATGAATGCATCTAGTGCTAGTAATCATATATAATTAGGAATCAACATCTACACTTAAATCAATGCATCTAGTGCTAGCAATAAAATAGGATTAGAAATAAACATATACATTTAAACCAATGCATCTAATGTAATAAATCAAATAGGATTATAAATTAACATATTCACTGAAATCAAGCATTTGATGCAAGCAATCAAATATGATTAAATATCAACATCTACACTAAAATCAATGCATCTAGTACAAGCATGCAAATAGAATTATAAATCAACATTTACACTCAAATCAATGGATCTAGTGCAAGCAATAAAATAGAATTATATATCGACATCTACACAAAAAATAAATGCATCTAGTACAAGAAATATTCTTCTCTTTCTCTCCCCCCTTCATATATATGTATATCTCCGTCCATCTCCCCTTCTTTATATCTCTATCTCACCCCCTAAACACACACACACACTCTCTCCATATGTATCTATCTCTCCCTCCATCCCTCTCTACCCTTTCCATATATATTTTATCTCCCTCTATATTTCTTTCATTGTCTATCTATATCATCCCACAAACATGCACATTCTTTCTCCATATGCATCTATATCTCCCTCCTTCTTCCTCTCCCTCTCCCTCTCTCTTCCCCTTCCCTCCCTCTCTATCCCCTTCTATCTCTCTTCCCTCCTACTCTCCTCTCTCCCTCTCTCCATCTCCCTTATCACTCCCTCTCTCTCTCTCTCCACCTTTCTCTCTCTATGTATTTCTTCATACCTCCCTCTCTCTGCCCCTCCCTCTCTCCTTCTCTCTCTAAAGTCCTCTCTCTATTCATCTCTCTCCATTTATCTCCCACCTCCCTTTGTCTCTCCCCCTCATATTTATTTCTCTATCTCTCTTTCTTTCTTTTTCCTCCAACTTTGTCAGTATCTCCATCCCTCTCTCATTCTCTCTCTTTCTATCTCCCCCTTCTCTTTATCTCTCCTTCTTTGTCTCTCTATATCACCCCCAAACATACACACTTTCTCTCCATATATCCCTTGTCACTCCCTCTCTCTTTCTCTCCACCTTTTTCTCTATATTCCTTTCTTCTTCCCTCCCTATTTTCCATCCAACTCCATCTCTCTCTCCCTCCATCTCTCGTCCACTCTCTCTCTCCATCTCTTCTCCTCTCTCTCATCATTCCTTTATCTCCCTTTCTCTCTCTCTCCTCCAACCCTATCACCATCTCCCTCCCTCTCTCCTTCTCTCGCCCCCGCCCGCTCCCCTCCCCGAATATTTATTTCTTCCTCTATCTCTCTAACCCTTCTCTCCCACTCTCTCTACTCTCCTCCTCTCTCTCCTCACTCCTCCTCTCCTCTCTCTGCCGTTTTATCTCCATCTCTCCCTTTTCACTCATTTTATGTCTCCACCTCTATCACTCCATGCCTTTATTCTTCCCTCCCATATATATCTAGAGTTAATATATATCCTAATATTTTAATATATAATATAATATAAAAAATTAATATTATATTAAAATTAAAATTATATTAATAGAAAATTATTAACTTTAATAATATTAATATCATAATATATTAATATTTAATTTTAATAATAATAATAATATATTTAATGATGTTTTTATATAACATGATAACAAAAATTGTAATAAAACTATATAAAAATAATATTTTGAAATATTACAATTTTGATTTAGAAATATTTTATTTTTTTAAACATTTTACTATATCCATAATTGATTTTTTTTTTCTTTTAAACATTCATGTTACAAATATTTAATTAAAAGAAATATTAAAATAGTTTGGAGCCATTTTATACAAAATTTAAAGGATTTTTATTCTTTTGTGTTAAATTAACATTTTTTCTTTAATTTAAGAAATGATATTAATTTTACTAAAGAATAAAGAGGCTTAAAATTTTAGGTAATTTAAAATTTTAATATGGTAAAAAAATTTTTAAAAAGTAAATTTATGATTCATTCACATTCAAAAATACTCTTAATTGCATATTATAATGTATTATCCATTCAAATTAAAAATATTATTAAAATATATAATAGAGACCCCATTAAAATTAATACTTTAGCGATGTGGGCATGGAAAATGGTTGATCTCTCAAAGAAAGCTTCAAGCACATAATGAATTATGAAATATCACTCAAAAGTAGAGGTAATTAAAATACACAATAATATATTCAACGGTGTATAAAGAAGAATATATGCACTATTTTATGTGGAGAATGTGCATCCTCAGAATGTTATTTGTGAATATACGTAATGAATGTAGTTACAGACTATCAATGTTTTGTTCTAATATTTTTTTTTGAGAAAAATGTTATTGAGATTGTTTTTCTTATAAAATCAATAATTAAAAGTGCAAAAGTAACAAATTGTAAAAAAAATAAAATCTTAACATATGTTTAAAATTTCCATCTATATGTATTCATTGGGAGGGTATTTCATATGAAGCCAAATGTAAAGAGAAATATTGACTTTAGTGTAACTAGATATTCTTCTAATCCCTTCGCGAAAGGAATTCTTATTCCATGTCAACCAGGATACTAATCCTTCTATTTTAAGGTCCTCAAGTTCTACATTATCCTAGGTTTCAACCAAATATACAAAATCATTTGTAGTGAAGATCCAACTTAATATTGGAAATCTACAATAGTTCCAAGAGTGGATATAGAACGTATTCTTATTTATTATTTCTTTTCAACTTATATCTATATTTGATTATTTTTAAGCATTTTCAATTTTCAATTTCCTATTGTTATTTTTTGAAAATTTTGAACATGTACTCATATTTTTTTCTTTTATGTTCAATGAACTTATTCATTCTTTTTTGATGAGTTTGATATCAAATTTACATTCCATACTATAAAGAAAAAATTTCAACATAACCATTCACAACCTTCACACACAAAATCTTGATATATATTTTGATAGTTATGTTAATAAATATATATTAGTTATTTCCTATAAAATAATGGTAAGATATAAATAAATATTATAAATAATAATTGTACGCTATTATTATATTATATGTTAATTAAATTATAATTTGAAATATAACTATTAATATAATGCTATATAATAATATAATATAATATTAATATATAATTATGTTTATAGACATTTTATTGTGAGGTTTTGGTTGGTGACATTGTTGAAATTCGTCGTAGCATTGTAACTTTCCTAATATTTTCCATAACTGATGGGAACCCTAATGTCACTGGCATTGTTGTTTTTTTGTTGGAAAATTAATCTCAACTATCGCAGTAAATGAACTAGAAACAACCATACCTCAGTAAATGTTTTGCATGTGTTTGACCAGAGTACATAACCCATTCCACAACAGAGTTAAATAATAAAAGTTAAAAGGAATTTAATGCATGGTTATTAAATGTGCAAGGGCAAACATTTAATCCGCAAGTTTTGTTTAGTTCACGCAAGTTTTGTAATTTTCAGAAAATGATGTTCGCCCATACTTTGTATTAAATTTGGTCTGTCATGAATTAAATGCCTTAGTATATATGTTTAGATTTTACATTTAAGTCAGTGGTATAAATTAAGTGAAGATAGTGTTGTGTAATGTGGCAGATGTAAGTTTGGAAAGACAAGTAGAGAAAATTGTGGAGCGAATTTTGGTGGGTACGTGAAAACAATTTTTACTGTGTGTTATTCCGCAACCCTCGTGAATGTAAATCCAAGTAAGAAGTCTTGTTTTACTTGTGAAGGAGCCGCAACTTCCATATGTTGAAGTTTTAATATAAATTTTGGTTACTTGCGATATAGTTCTTGAATTTTCCTGTATGTGTTTTACCGCAACACTATGTTTTACTCTGTTTCACCGTGAGTAAAACTAGTTGATTATATTTGCTCCTCTCTATAGTTGCGATTTTAATCTCCGCCACTCTGTATTGAAAATATGATTCATATGATTTGATTTCCGCAACTATATGGTATGGATTAAGTGAATTTTGCAACTCTGTGTAAACTTCAGTAAATGTGTTGTCTTGGTTAAAGTAATTTCCGCAACGTATTCTCCAATAGTGAGAAAGTTTTGACGCAGTAAGAAACGTTTTACATAGTAAGAAATTTTCTTACACAGTAAAAATGGCAGCAATAAGCACAATCTTGACTAATCCACAAATAACACAGCTTAATGCCAAAAATTATGATTATTGAGCCATTATAATGAGAGCCCTGTTTGCTTCACAAGATATATGGGACCTAGTGGACCAAGGTTTCCAAGAACCAGTAGATGCAGCAACATTGGTTGCTTTGACAGCAGCAGAAAGAGATGTGTTGAGAGATAACAAGAAGAAGGACAACAAAGCCCTCTTCTATCTCTTTCAAGTAGTGCATGAGAGTATATTCCCAAGGATTCCAGCAGCGATAAGGTCTAAGGAGATGTGGGATATTATCAAGACAGCCTATCAAGGCATGGAGAAGGTGAAGACAACAAAGCTACAAATGCTGAGGAGAGATTTTGAAACTCTCTGTATGAAAGAGTCTGATAACATAGACTCATTCTTCACACATGGGATTGGGTTTGTTACCTAGATAAGGTCTCATGGAGAGACACTTGAGGAAAGAAGAATAGTGGATAAAATCTTGAGAAGTCTATCCTCAAGATTTTATGCCATAGTAGTGGCCATAGAAGAGACAAAGGATCTCTCAATATTTTCAGTGGATGGACTTTGTGCATCCCTGATGTCTCATGAAAATAGACTGAACAGAACGGTGAACTCCTCATTGGAGCATGCATTCAAGACATAGATGTCTTTTGGTCAAGGTAGAGGTCGAGGAAGATCAAACTACCAAGGAAGAGGAAGAAGCCCACATAGAGGTGGAAGAAGCAACCCTGCAAGCATAGGTGGAAGGGGCAGCAATCAAAATCAAAGTGAAGGCTCAAGCCAGATTGAAGCACATGGACAAAGGTATGAAAAATCCCAAGTCCAATGTCATTATTGTAAAAAGTATGGGCATTATGCCAATGAATGTAGAAAGAAACAAAATGACATGAATAATAGGAAAAATGCAAATTTTGCAAAAGAAGATAAGAACCAGAGTAATGTGCTTCTAACATGTAATGTAGCACAAGAAAAACAAGATGATGTATGGTTTTTATACTCAGGTTTTAGTAACCACATGACTAGAAATATAGCAATGTTTTCCAATCTTGATGAGAATGTGAAGTCTGAAGTGACAACAGGTACTGATAGCAAAGTCTCTGTCATGGGAAAATGAAGAGTGTCAATACTGACAAGGAAGGGAGAAAAGAAATCTGTGCCAGATGTATATTATGTACCTATCCTGAAATGTAACCTTCTAAGCATTGGACATCTCGTGAACAAGGGCTACAATGTGTTTTTTAAGAGTGATGTGTGTACTATCATGGACATACCTCCAAGTAAAAGGGTCATTGCAGAAGTGCACATGACAAAGAATAGGATGTTTTCTCTCAAGCTTAGAACAAACCTGAAGGAAGGAGGTGTGTTAGTAGCAATCACACAAGAGTTCTTTCAAGAAGAAGTGAAAGATGAAAACTGGTTATGGCATTTGAGATTTGGACATCTCAATTTTGGAGGTTTGAACCTCTTGCATAGAAAAGGCATCGTAAAGGGATTACCACTCATAGAAAAACTGGACAACCTATGTGAAGGATGCATCTTGGGAAAACAACACAGAGAAGCATTCCCAACAGGGAAGAGTATAAGGGAAAAGGCACCCTTGGAGATTTTCCACTCAGATTTGTGTGGACCAATGCAAATGCCATATTTAGTTGGCAGCCATTATGTTTTGACATTCATAGATGATTACACTAGAAAGACATGGGTGTATTTTTTGAAACAGAAGAGTGAAGTGTTTGAACATTTCTACCACTTCAAAGCTCTTGTTGAGAAGCAGAGTGGGCACTGCATCAAAGTGTTGAGAACTGACAGAGGTGGAGAATATATCTCCAAATATTTCCTACGTTTCTGTAGGGAGAATGGCATACACAAGCAATTTACCAAAAGCTACACACCATAGAAAAATGATGTTGCAGAAAGGAAGAATAGGACCATCATGGACATGGTCAAAAGTATGTTGAAGGAAAATAATTTTCCAAATGAGTATTGGGATGAAGCTGTCAATTGTGCAGCATATATTTTGAATAGATTCCCAACCAAATATGTTATGAAAAGAGTTCTGAAAGAAGCATGGAATGGAAAAAAGTAGTTTGTCACTCACGTGAAAGTATTTGGATGTGTGGCTTATGCACATGTCCCATATAAACTAAGGAAGAAGTTGGACAACAAGGGGGAGAAGTGTATCTTTGTTGGATACAGTGACGAGTCCAAGGCTTACAAGCTCTATAATCCATCAACCAAGAAAGTTATAATCAACAGAGATGTGCAGTTCATTGAAGAATAATCTTGGGATGGAATCTTAGAGAAAATAGTGAATGTGAAGACATGTGTGTCTCACGAAGAGCAAGAGGAATGCACAGCAACAAACAATTCCTCCACGGTGGTTCCTCCTCCACCTACAGAAGCATAGAAAAGTACACCACAAGCTAGAAACATAATAGCCTTGAGAAAGCAAGGAAGTGCTTCTCCAAGTACACCATAGGGATCAGAAACTCCCTCGAGTTTAAGTGGAACTCCAAGCACACCAAGAAAACAAAAATTCAAAAATATAAGTGAAATATATTAGCAAGATGAAGCTGATAGCAGCGCTGGTATAAAGTCATTATTTGCATTATTTTGTCATGTAGATGACCCAATCCATTTTGAAGATGCAGTCAAGGAGGAGAAATGGGTTGCGGCAATGAATGAAGTGATAGGAGCAATAGAAAAGAATGACACATGGGAGTTAGTGGACCTTCTGCAAGGTAAAGAAGTCATTGGAGTGAAGTGGGTCTATAAGACCAAGAGAAATGCTGAAGGCAAGATTGAAAGGCATAAAGCAAGGCTCGTCGTCAAAGGTTACAAGCATCAGCATGGAAGAGACTATGTAGAAACATTTGTGCCAGTCGTGAGGATGGAGACAGTGCATACAGTGTTGTCAATTGCAGCACAACAGAAATGGAAAGTCTATCAGATGGACGTAACGTTAGAATTCTTTAATGGAGTGCTGAAAGAGGAGGTGTATGTTGTGCAACCTCCTGGATATGAAATAGAAGGCCAAAAACACAAGGTGTGTAGGTTGCAGAAAGCTCTTTATGGGCTGAAACAAGCATCGCGTGCATTGTACAGCAGGATAGATGATTACTTGCTGGAAAATGGGTTCGAAAAATGTGACGGTGAACCTACTCTCTACATCAAACAAAGTGACGGTAAGATTCTTATTGGCTTTTTGTATGTAGATGATTTGATTTTTACAGGCAGTGATTATTTTCTCATCGATGATTTCAAACCAATCATGAAAAGTGAGTTTGAAATGATTGACTTGGGGTTGTTAAGATATTTTTTGGGCATGGAAGTAAAGCAAACATAAAATGGAATTTTTATTTCTCAAGCAAGGTATGTAGCAGAAATTTTGGAGAGGTTTAATATGCAGAAAAAAAAGCCATCACCAACTCCAACTGTCATGGGGTTGAAGTTGAGCAAGGAAGATTGCAGCAGCAATGTCAATTCGACATTATACAAGAGCATGATGGGCAGCCTAATGTACTTGACCACAAATAGGCTTGATATTATGTATGCAGTGAGTTTGGTGTCGAGGTTCATGGAGACACCCAAGGAGACACATTGGCAATCAACGAAAATAATTTTAAAGTATGTCAATGGGAAAAAGGAGTATGGAATTTTGTACTCCACAACTGATGATTTTAGGCTATTTGGTTACACTGACAGTGATTGTGCAGGAAGTGTTGTTGACAAAAAGAGTACATCAAGATATGTCTTTCCTTTGCGTTCGGGAGTCATTTCATGGGCTTCCAAGAAGCAGACGATAGTATCATTGTCAACAACAGAAGCTGAGTATGTTTCCGCAACAGCAGCAGCATGTCAAGCAGTTTGGATGAGAAGGATATTGTGGGATTTATGTCATGAACAAGATGGAGCAACCACTATTTTCTGTGATAACAATTCAAAAATTTCACTATCAAAGAATTTTATCTTTCACAAAAGGACAAAGCTTAGTGATGCCAAATATAATTTCATAAGAGAATTGGTTAATAATAGTGAGATTGTGTTGCAGCATTGAAGGTCAGAAGAACAATTTGCAGATATCTTCACAAAGCCATTAGCACGTGAAATTTTTTTTTCTCTCAAAGATTGTCGGGGAATGGTCAATGACAGCAATTGCGATTAAGGGGGAGTGTTGGAAAATTAATCTCAACCACCGTAATAAATGAACTGGAAGCAGCCATACCTCAGTAAATTTTTTGCAGGTTGTGGATTTCGTTTGCATAGAAGGACAAGGTCTGAGCAGAGTACATAACCCATTCCTCAACAAAGTTAAATAATCAGAGTCAAAATTAATTTAATGCATGGTTATTAAATGTGCATGGGAAAACATTTAATCCACAAGTTTTGTTTAGTTCACGCAAGTTCTGTAATGTTCAGAAAATGATGTTCACCCATACTTTACATTAAATTTGGTCTGTCATGAATTAAATGTCTTAGTATATATGTTTAGATTTTACATGTAATTCAGTGGTAGAAAGTAAGTGAAGATAGTGTTGTGTAATGTGGCGGATGTAAGTCTGGAAGGACAGTTAGAGAAAATCATGGAGTGAATTTTGGTGGGTGAAAACAATTTTTACTGTGTGCTACTCCGCAACCCTGGTGAATGTAAATCCAAGTAAGAAGTCTTGTTTTACTTGTGAAGGAGCCACAACCTCCATATGTTGATGTATGTTGAATTTTTAATATAAATTTTGGTTAGTTGTGATATAGTTCTAGAATTTTCACATATGTGTTTTACCACAACACTCTGTTTTACTTTGTTTCACCGTGAATAAAACTAGTTGATTATATTTTATCCTCTCTATAGTTGCGATTTTAATCTCTGCCACTCTGGATTGAAAAGAGGACTCATATGATTTGATTTCTTCAGCTGTATGGTATGGATTAAGTGAATTCTGCAAATCTGTGTAAACTTCAGTAAATGTGATGTCTTGGTTAAAGTAATTTCTGCAACTCTGTGTGAACTTAGTGTGTTGAGGGAAAATCACTTGTCCCCTATGTCTTTAAAATTTTCTAACATTTTCGTGGTTTTGATAGGCATCATGGGAGTCATTGTTTCTTTATCCTTAGCTACCAAATTCATTGTTTCTTTGTCTTCAACTACCGACTCCAAGTTCAAAGATATCCATTAATCTGGTCTTTCTCACGATCTTGTCGTATTAATCTTCAGGCATGCAATTGGGGAAAGCGCTGTGGAGAGTGGACATAATTTCAAAATTTTTTAGCAGGCCTTCGACGTTGTTCCCGACCTTAGACGATTTCCTGCATCAGGGGCACAAAATTCCTTCCAAAAAATATGTCCACACTAAAGCATCATCGAAAACCTATGCTCTTCATTATATGTCATCTGACAAACATAACAAAACGAGGGCTTCATCGTTGCTGTAGATAAGATATCCAATATTAATTTTTGTATATTAATCACATAAATAATGAATCAACAATGATTTCCTAGTAGAACTGGGGTTCGAAAAATATTGAATCAATTTCCACCATCCACCAGATCCTCCGCCCATTCTACTGCATCCTTCTTCTCGCTTACAACATCTATTAGTAAATAACAATCACATGCGCTCATAAGGACTAGTGATCAGATAATAATAACAATTACAATATTTATCTATATTTTCAGATCACATTTTATCCAAAAAATTCGAATTGCAGTGCTCCGCAGGGCCACGACATACCAAAATGGAACAACGCTTTCTTTCCAACAATGAGAGCACAAAACCACTCTAGGGTTTGAAACAATCAATGAAAAAATTTTGCTATTAAAGATAGGAAAAAAATCAACTAATGGATACCACAGCTGGTTCTCTGATTGATTGGAGTCGTGACGATATCAATGCAAAGCTTACAATTTCCAAATCCTCCTCCTTCCCCTGCAGAGAAAAGAAGATAAATTTGTCACTATGTCAATTTCTCCAGTATTGGTATATACTCCCTCATTAAAATTTTCCTTTCCCGGTGATTATGGGTTTCATCCTTTCATCTCTTCAACTGTGTCTATGTGTTCACACATGCTGTTATAACTCCCTCAGGTGAATCTTGAATGAACTGCAAACATCACTCATCTAAGACGGGAACACCCAGTTGTAGTTTCCATGTCACCTAAGTTCTCAATATGGATGGCAAGTGTAACTCTGATTAGGTGATTTTTATTTTGATAAGGAAAAAACACACAAGTGGAGAAAATTTGAACAAATTTTTTTTGATGTCAACAGCATGATGGCATATTTGTCAATATTCTTATAATTTTCCTCATTAGAATTAAAACATGAATCCAAAACACTTAGTCTCCATTTCTAATAAATAATGCATTGAAATTTTCAAAACATGATGGATGACTCGTTTAAAACTTAAATGCATCCACCTCTTGGGAACTTACACTCAACCCTCCTTTGGCTTCTTCCTTGGGAACTTCTTACTTTGGAAACCCATGCCTTAGACCTAATACCTTTGAACCAACCTTTACTACACCTTCCCTATGACAGTCATAGTTCACCATGTGCATTCAGTTTGCCATAGGCAGTTCGTAGATAGAAACCGAGTTTGTGAGTGAGGTGGATGGTGCTTAGCTTATCTTGTTTGGATATGCACGTATATAATTCTCTAGAATTTTCTTGTGTTGTTAGTGGATTATTGATTGACATGTGCAACGACTTAAGTGAATGACTTGGCTTATGTTAGTGGCGTATGTTCACACCCGAAAAAAAGGGCATGCAAATCCATAACGATTTCCTTAATTTTAAATGGTGAAGTCAAGAAATGCTCAATTATGTCCATTGTAATTTTTTATGTATCTTTCTATTCTTGAAACCTACCAAAAATATTAAGCCAATATAATATGAAAAAAAATTAACTTTGATTATGTCAAACCAATTTAATTTTATCATTTTGATCTTCAATTTGTCACTTTGCTATTGATCAGAATGATAAAAAAATCTAACCTATTATTAAATGAACTAATATCGTTTTACTCATATATAAGTGGTTTCATTATTTCTCTTTACTCATATATTATGTTTGTGGACTCACTTGCATGACTAATCCTGATAAGGTTACAAACACTAATTACAGGCTGGAATGTATACACTATCCAAAACCTGAGCATTGTTTATATTTGGTGAGACCACTATTTATTGCACTTAATTTTCTATGGTTCAAAAACTCTATAGTGGAACATCAAGTCACATTACAATGGGGATTTAATAATGTAACTTGATTTTCGAATTTACCTACCCCTTGGAAAGTGTCATACTCGATATGGAATTTTATTAGTTTCTCACTGTTATAGCCTTGAAGAATCCATTGGTTAGGCTTTGATGAAACTCTTAGGATATCTTTTTCACATTATTTTGTTAAACATATTTCATAAAATAAGTTATATATGTTTAAAAATGGTGCATTTTGGAATTGTTTTTAATTTGATGGTTGAATTATGATTGTGGGAGAATGTGGGAAGGAATAGATAGAGGTTCAAGAATGTAATGAAAGATTAAAGCTAAGATATATAAAGAGAAATAATTAATTAAATAAATTAAATTTATGTATAAAATATTTAGGAATGTAATTGAATAGTTATGAAGATGAAAATTTCTAAGTTTAAAGAGTTTGTTGTCATACATTGTTGGTTGGTTTCTTATTTCAACACTTTCGAGGAGTAAACTATGGAAATTATAGTGGCCGGGTAAAAATTAAGCAATGTCATCAACGAGATGAGACCCTTTGGCAAAGCAAGCCCAACAACCTCAATAATGAACCCTAATTGCACCATATAAAATATGCAATGCCATCAAGGAGAGGAGACTTTTTGGCAGAGCAAGCTCAATAAGCTCAAAATCTAATGACGAGGTCATTATGGTTATTTTTTAATAATAGGAAGGAGAAACCTATCTTGCTCATTTTGTAATTCCCTCATAGACTTTTTTGGAGAAGTCTACTTATTATAATTCAAATAGTTATTTGTGTGTAAATTTTTACACAAATTACCCACGAGTAACTATATAATTCACTATTCTAGATTCCTCATTATTAACCATTATATTGAATGTTTATCAAATTACATAGAGTAACTTTAGTAAAGGAATAGTAATTTGCATAACCATTAACAACCACTATTGTAGTATACTAACATAAATTATATGATTTCACCTTACATCCATTTCATGAATCCTTTAACCATATTAATTAATCACATACTTGACATTATGAACATCACATGAGGAAAGGAATCAACATTATCAAACTCACACAATAATCAATCACATAATTGAACACCAATATACCCTGGAGACCCCATAGGGTGAAAACTAGAAAATGTTTAACTTAATTATTAAACACCGATGAGGGTTTTCACCCCTCACTCAATGTTTTATAAGGGAGTCCATCCCTTAACCATTGTATCAAATAAATATAATTTAAATACAAAATATCTAGCTAAAATATATTACAATCATTGTGATACATTTACCCACAAATCTTCAATATTCATATCTTTGTGGCATATTTGTTCCTACAGTGGACCATCATGCAGCTCACACTCATCTGCAGGGACCATTAATCATTTACCTGCCACCATGTTAAGAAAAATTTATGCTTTGTACAAGTCACCAACATTTCCTACTAATGTTTTTGTCAGCATACACTGATGTCAATATTACATGAAGTATTAATCAACCCATTCATAAATATATAATAGTGATGCTTCTCCTTCTATTCATGTACATCCATGACATGCAAGAAAAATATCACGACATGCTTCCTTTAACAACACTGCATATGCATCAGTTATAAGCATGTAACCATCAAAGGATCTGTTGTAGCTCCTAGAGACAGCCTTGAGTTTCAAAAGACCAGTGCCTATGACATCTTAAAATCAGAGGTTAAATGTGAAAAATTGTATGAAATGCCTTTGAAAAAATATGGAATAAGAGAGCAATGGTTTTGGTGGTTCATGGATGGAGAAGACCTTGGAGTCGATTCATGTGAATTCCCTATACTGTGAGAGGGCTCAAGAGGCTGCATGGCTTGATGGCTTTTAAATGGGCCAAGTATAAAATGATGAGAATAAATCTTAAAAATATGTAGAGGCGTTGAGAGAGAATGGAGAAGGAACCCATGAGAGACAGGCTTAAGAGATTTAAGAATTTGTCCCCTATGAACTCAGAGGAAACATATATGAATGAGATATGGACAACAAAAGAAGTTCGTGGAGTGTGAATTAAGGGACTGCGGCAAGCTTAATACATGAACGTTAACACCTGAGCGTTATGCAGACACGAATTCATGAATAAAATTGCAGACCACCAATAGCTACATTACACGAACCATCAAAGCAACATAACATGAAAGATGATTACACATAAAAAAGGAGATTACTAATAACAGAAGGAAACAGATACATACTACTCATTGCTCCATCTGAAATCCAAATAACACCACTATATCATATTAAGTTTAAACAACTCTCCCAAATATGTGTCTCAGAGCATGGGGAGCACAATCATACAAGACTACAAAAAATTTCTTCAAAATTCCAAAACCCTTCTTTCATCTTAGAACTTACTACATATAGAGTTCTCTTTTAGGGTTTACGAACAAATATTTTGTCATGATCGACCCACACAGGTGAAACCGAAATATCCTAACAAACTATCAGAGCATGCATCAAACAGTCACTCCTGCAACAGAAAAATCAAAACAAAATTGGGTAAAATCGAGATTTTACCAGCAAAACATGACTATCTTAATAGTAAAAATAAACAAACAGTTAGCTAGGGAGGCCAAATTCCAGAATATTTAAAGGAGTCACGAGAAGTGGCTGAGAACAAGCGAGCTCCAAACTTCATCATGTATTTCCATTGGCTGATCGACATCCTCCACTCCCTAGCTTTCATGATTTCAAATTTCCATTGTGAAATGGTCGGTTGTGCTGTGCATGCTGAAATCTTTAGTGGGGAACTTTTCGAGGGACTGAATAAACCGTAATCGCGTGCTCTACCAAAACTCTTGTTGTATTTGAAAACTGGAAATCGAATTTCAGAGGGGGTCTTAATGGAGTGTAAAAACTCTGATAAACTTGAATAAGTATATATTATTATTGATAAAAGATGAGATATGATTACAATGGGGAATCACTGAGGCTTTAAATATAGCCTCATGGTGTCCCTTAGTGAAGAAGCATGATCTTTGATCATGCCCTTTCACTTAATAAAACCTAAGATAACTATATCTAACTAATAATTAATAAAATATACATAACATTGCCCCTCTCTTAAAGATGCTTTGTCCTCAAAGCATACATAACGATGGACAATGTTGACGAACGCCAGGGTTTCTTGAGCAGTGGGCTCTTGCTTCCCACATTTTAAAAAGATCGTGAAGCATCTTCTCGAGCTCCATATGTTGGTGATGTGGATAGCGACAAGATTTGACATTGACAAGGTCGGGTCCGTTCTTGACTTCTATTGGATGTTCATGTTCCTTATTAGGAGGTATTTTTATTGGTAGGTCTTGAAGACTTTTTCGTGTTTCCTAACTATTCCTTGTTCTTCTGGTGATTTTTCGTGATTTCTCTTTAGATTTAGAGGTAAGTTACCAACAATTATCGTTCAATGCAACTTCTCCTCATCATCAAACGCTTCCTTCTTAACAACCATATCTGCGTGAACATCGAAGGCCTCAACATCTTCTGGCACTGTATCAGTGGCTTTGAATGTGTTTATCTCTTCACATTTTTCTTTCAATTCTGGGGATGAAACATTTTGCTGTTTATAAGAAACTGTATTTTCATGGATTCTTTCATTTTCAACGACTATATCTGTTGTTGCATCTGTGATAACAATCACGTTAAATTCTTTATGTGGCTCCTTCACCAACATTGTTTCTTTTTCTGCCATTGGATTTTCATTTATATAAAAGTTTTCAATAACTTCTGTTGTTGCATTACTAGCTTTATAAGTGGATTGAGTTGCATTTTCTTCTCTTGGTTTCTTAGCTCTATAACTTTCATGGTTGATTTAAGAGTCTCTACTTCTAGGTGGTTCAACACTATAGCCTTCATGTGAGCTGATTTCCAATTCAACCTCATTTAATTGCTCTTTTTCAAACATGTTATATTCATGATGATGATCTGAATTAGTTGAATTTTTTAGTTGATTATGTTCGACATTTGGGAATATTGGAAGTTGTGTCTGACTTAACTTATCTATCCTATCATTTAGCTTATTGAAGAGTTCTGTCATCTTGTTCATTGCTTCGCTATGCTTTTCTGTGACCTCATAATGATTTAGCCACATTTGTCTTTCTATTCGATTTGTCGTATCATGAACCTTTTTGATGTCATTGGAGTGTCTTGCAACTGTACCTTCAAGATCGACTAATCTTTTTCCAAAGTCATATGAATTATTATTGATCTGTTTCTCAAGATCCACCAATTTCTTCTGGAATTCGGCCATCGACATCGATGAAGACATTGACATGTATGAGGTGGGGAATATTTTTCTGCCAGTTTTTCCCTCTCTTTTTTTTTTTTAATTAATTAATTAATTAATATTTAATTAATTAATTAAATTTTTTTTTTTTTTGAAATAATAATAATAATTTCTATTATATATATATATATATATATATATATATTTTTAAATAATAATAATAATAATAATTATTATTATTATTTTATTATTTGAATTATATATATATATATATATATATATATATATATATATAATTATGGGGAAAAAGATTGTTAACCTTGAAAAGTCACGTTGTTTTTAAAAGTCACTTTGTTTTGAAAAGGCACGTTGTTTTGAAAAGGGAAAATGGGTTTTAATACCATGGGCAATTACCATGGGCCCAAAAACCATGAGCTTGTAAACCACGAGCAATTACTCTTCCTTTTTAATTTTACATTGTCTTCACATGTACGTATTTATTTATATATATATATATATCTCTTTTTACTTTTTCTTTTTCTTTTTCTTTTGGAACTATTTTCTTTTAAATATATATATATATATATATATATATATATATATATATATAGATATATATATATATATTTTTCTTTTAATTTATTTCCCCCTTTGTGTTAACTTTCCTTATCTCTTTATTTTATTAATATATATATATATATATATATTGTATATACTCTTTATTTCCCCTTCTTCTTTTAAAAAGCAGTCTTTAAGCACTTGGTTTTAAAAAAAAAATCTGCAATTCTGGAATTTTCTTGTAATTCCTTAAATCTGGGTGATCACACAGATCCTGAAGAGCGATGGCTATGATACCAATGGAGTGTAAAAACTCTGGTAAACTTTATAAGTATATATTATTATTGATAAAAGATGAGATATGAGATATGATTACAATGGGGAATCACCAAGGCTTTAAATATAGCCCTATGGTGTCCCTTGGCGAAGAGGCATGATCTTTGATCATGCCCTTCCACATTAATAAACCTAAGATAACTATATCTAACTAATAATTAATAAAATATACATAACACTTGGTGGTAATCAGTGTCAGGAGAAGGGGTGAGTAGTGATGAGAGAAGGCATGGAGAGGTAGAGTGGTAATGGATACACTTCCTATTTCAGACAACCCCCATGGTTAGGTTAAGGCAGGAGTTAAATGTTAAGGACCGTCAGATGCATTAGGGTGAAGTGGAGGTGACCAAGAGATGCGGAGGTCTTAGAAGTGATGTTATGTGCGAAGATCGGATGGAAATGGCAGGAAGGCATGGTAGGACCCACCCGCATTGCAAACCACAAACTTTAACATGAAGCAATAGAGATAAAATCTAAACGGTAGGGGAAGGACGGAAGTGACATGGAGGGGAAGTGATGTGGTGGGGAAGTGGGACCCGACCGCAGCCCAAAGATTACAAACTTTAAGTTTTATTTTATAAGTGAGAAGGTAAATTCTTAAATCCACAAAGTGTGATTCACATTGATTGGAGGACGATGTGTCAGGGAGAAATAGAACTCACTACAAATGATCGGGTTATGATATGTGATATGTATTGGAAACGGTTGTGAAGTGGGGCACGATGCTAATGTGGTGGGGACCAACCGTCGCATCGCAAGTTAAATAAAATAGATTGTGGGCACTTCAAAGGTAAATTCAAACAAATGTGATGCGATATATCACAAATCGACCATCGCAGGTTTTAAGTTTTGGTTGCGATGTAAAAGGTTATAATATGCGATCTGCGATGGAGGGTGGGGAGAAAAGGGTGACGTGTCAGGGAGACTGGCCCAATTTAATCGTAAGAAGGGGGATGGGAAAAAGAGGAGGAGAAACAATGATATAGTGGTGAAGGAAGGTAAAGTAAAGAAATGAAGCGGAAAGGTGGAAAATGTAAGGTTTAGTGATTTTCGAGGGAAATGAAATCAAAGGGAGTGCAGCAGGTGGTTGGGTCCCTCTGCCATCACACATCGCACTTCAACATTTTTAACTTTTACCCTTTGCGTCTATCTTGCAACACTTGCACTCTGCGACTGCGATTTTAATCTCCATCGTTGACTGATGCTCGGATCAACGATCCTCACTGCTCCCCTTGCTATGGTTTTTGGACCTTGTCTCTTTGGTTACACCCAGTCACTTCTTATTTCTTGGTGGAACACTTGCCTCGCGTTCATGACTAGACCTTCTTTAGCATTCACGACTCGACTTGAGCGTGTGCATGAATTGACCCAACCTCATTCAGGACTCTGCCCTTGTTGTTTTTTTGTCTTAATTGTTTCTCTGTTGCCTTTGTCTTTGCTAATGGTAACTTCTTCTCTGGCTCTACCCTATGATTTCCTTATAGGGATCACTTATCCATGTTATGTGCAGTCACAGGCCAACATTGGCTCCATCTGGGGACAACGTGTTGTTCTAAGTGCGTTGAGAACCTGCAGACCTGAATGCCTGTGCCTTATTTGGCTCATGGAGTCACAAATGCATATTGTAAGCCTGAATTGAAACTACCACTGAGCTATGCACTTCCAATTGTATAAAACAGAAATCCCTACCATACGTTGAAAATCTTAAATGTTGAAATCTGAACTATGCTGAAATTGGAAGCTGAAACACACTTGAAATGAAAACTGCAAAGCAATCTGAAACTAAACTGGAAGGATTCTCATAGTACTAAGATTATTGGCACTCCTGCCCACACCTAATCTGATAAAAAATTATCCCATCAAATAATAATCAGACTTCCAATGTAACCAGTCAAGTAAATGAGTGCTCAACTGAAATTGGCATTCCATTCCTATAGGTAGAGAAATGTGTTCAAAACATGGCAACTTATCTCTTCCACTGAATTTCATAGCTCCATTGATGAACCTGGAAAATTCCTCCTTCATTGATGGCTGCAATATGCTACCCAAAGGATTATGGTAAACATGCAACATGAGTTTTTCTGGAGGATTTGTAACAAGAAAACAAACCTCATTCCAAACTACTACTTTTCTTGTGCATTGCCATTGATTGTCTTCAAACAACAAGGATGGCTCTTGTTTCTTGTCCTTTTCCATTATAATCAAATGCATTTTGTGCTCTTCATCTTTTCCTTTTTCATACGGAGGCTTGTAGGGGAGCTACAAACTCTCGATCATCTCAGGTAAAGGTCTTGACTAATAACAATATATTGTGTTTCCTCAAAACCTCATGAAGAACTTAACGATGAATAAATTTTATGATCTTCTTCAAGATTTGCACGCTCAAAAGGAATATTTGAGTGATCTTCAATCAAAAAACCTGATTGGTCTTATTTTGGTGAAATTTCTCGTCTTTCATTGGGCACACTTGATTTGTGTTCAATCTCTGAATACAACACTACTAGCTGAAGGTGTTTTTGTAGATCTAGACAATTAAGCTTTGCTGCCCCTACTTCTAGATCACCAGGCTACTGTTGATTTTTAGTGTTGTCCTCTGGGAAATACTCTAGCTCTTCTCCTTCTTCATGGATGGTAAGCTCACCTCTCTCTTCTTCAGAATAGGTGAGGGATTGGTTTTCCACATACAGTCTAAGAACCACCATGGATCGTCCTTCTTGGATATTAAAGGGAGTGGGTACATTTTCTGTAATGGCTTCTTCGAACTGCTCTTTAGGAGGTTCAGGTGGTTTCCAGGGTATAGTTGTGGATCTCTCATTTTGGGGAGTATCAGAGCCCTGGTTCAAGGAGGTGAGCGCAAAGGCTTTATGATGGGCAGACTCTTCTAAAGTCTTTTTCCCTTACTGGAAGAACTAGAAGGTTTTTTCTATCTTGATGTCGACTGTTCATCTTGTTCCTACACTCGGGTTCTCTTCCTGGAGGACCTAAGATCATAATTCCTATGAAGTTGAGCTTGCATGAAATGCACAAACTTCCTACAGTATTTGTCAATATCTCGATCTTCTAGGGGGAATTCCTTCTCTTCTGGCTCTTCTTACAGGGCGAGTTCACCTTCTTCATCCTCTGAGTAAGCGAGGAATTGATCTTCTTGACTCCTTGTGACTTCCTTGGCTTTCCCCTCCATTTCCCCTTCCAGATATAAAGGAGGTTGGATGTGATCTTGTTGCTCTTTCCTTTCTCGCTGCAACAAATGTAGAGGGGGATTCTGGTACTAGGGATCAAACCCATGGTTTGGAATCATTTGGTTATGACGAGGAGGGGAATTCTTGGACTCCAATTCAATATTCACCAGCTTATTTGATAGGTTCTTGATCATCTTACTCATCTCTTCGATTCTATACTCCTGTGATTCCCTCTCTTGATTAGAGGTAGAGGCCTCCTCCCTACTCTTTCTTCTGGCTTCTGGCTCTATCTTCCCTTTGAATTTACCAATAGAATAAAAGTTTTCTTCCACCTCCAATGCATCATTCTGGATTTGATCTAGAGATGTGGACTTTCTTTCTCTTAGGGTGAATCCAAACTCAGGTTCGAAATCTCCTGCGAAAACAACCTTAGCAGCTACTTGGGGAGGTTTTATCTCGGTAGGGAGATAAGTGTAGAGCTTGTTGAACCTCTTGATGAATTCTGTTCCATCCTCATTGTGTCTCTTTTTAAGAGCGTTGAAATCTGTGAGGAAATATCCATGGTCCCTCTTCTCTCCCCATTTTAGTGTGAATAAATTCTCCATTTCTTCCCAAGTGGTGACTGCATTATTAGCAAGAGATTTGAACCACTTTCGAGCCTCGCCATCCAAGGATTGGATGAAAAGACTCAACACCACATCTAGGTGATCCACATTCACATTCTCAACAAAGGCGCAGAAGTCTTTAATATGTTTTTGCACAGAAGTGATATCTTCCCCAGTGAACCGACGCAAAAGATTTAGGTAATCTTGAGGCATGTCATGCGATACTTGAGGTAAAGCAAATGGAGCATATTTTTTGAGGAGGAATCCGAGTACAGCCATGAGGGGCTAGTGGTAAGATTTGAGGATGATTTGGTTGTGGTGAAGCTAGTATATGCAGGGCAGAGGTTTGAATATTTATCTATAATGAGCATTGGAGCGTTGTAACTTCTTTGACTTCCTCACCCTCTGGAGTAGGGTGTAAGGGAGGGAAAAAAGTATCAGCGGATTTGACTTCGTCTTTTATGTCTGAAATGGATAAAGAAACGTTTTCTGGAGGATACTCAAGTACGTAGGATGTGGAGCCAGGACCATAGATATAAGCTTTATAAGAAGAGGAAGGCGAATCTTCTAGAGAAAATGAGGGTAGTTCAGCTAGGATGGGCTGCTCCTCCCTCGAGATTCTCTTAAATATGATATTTTCAGGATCAGATACAGAAGGGTTTCTCTGCTGAGAAGTATCTGATCGGGTATGAGGCCTAGTGTAAGCTAGGATTACACTTGATATAAACTTTAATAACAGTGAGTTTCCAAGGTGAGGGCTATGCAACTCTCAACCCTTCGTTCCCACCTGATTGAAGGGTGAAGGTAATGTCATATCCCAGGGAAAATATTTCCTGATTCGTCCTTGGCAACGACGCCAAATGGGTGTTGTAGCTCCTAGAGACAACCTTGATTTGCAAAAGACTAGTGCCTGGGACATCTTAAAATTAGAGGTTAAATGTGAACAATTGTATGAAATGCCTCTGACAAAATATGGAATAAGAGAACAATGGTTTTGGTGGTTCATGGATGGAGAAGACCTTGGAGTCGATTAATGTCAATTCCCTATACTGCGAGAGGGCTCAATAGGTTGTGTGGCTTGATGGATTTTAAATGGGTGAAGTATAAAACGATGAGTAGAAATATTAAAAATATGCAGAGGCATTGAGAGATAATGGAGAAGGAACACACGAGAGACGGGCTTAAGAGATTTAAGAATCTGTCCCCTATGAACTCAGAGGAAACAGATATGAATGAGATCTATAAAACAACAGAGTTTCATGGAGCGCGAATTAAGAGAGTGCAAAAATTTTAATACATGAGCGTTAACATCTGAGCGTTATGTAGACACGAATTCATGAATAAAATTATAGACCACCGACAACTACATTAAAAGAACCATCAAAGCAGCATAGCATGAAAGATGATTACACATAAACAAGGAGATTACTAATAACAGAAGGAAACATACACATACTACTCATTGCTCCATATGGAATCCAAATAACAACACTGTATCACATTAAGTTTAAACAACTCTCCCAAATATGTGTCTCAAAGCACAGGGAGCACAATCATACAAGACTGCAACAAATTTCTTGAAAATTCCAAAACCCTTCTTTTGTCTTAGAATTTACTACATATAGAGTTCCCTTTTAGGTTTTACGGTTGAATATTCTTTCATGATCGACCCACACAAGTGAAACCAAAATATCCTAACAAACTATCAGATCGTGCATCAAACAATCACTTCTGCAATAGAAAAATCAAAGCAGAATTGGGTAAAATCAAGATTTTACAAGCAAAACATCACTATCTTAACAGTAAAAATAAACAAAATAGTTATCCAGAGAGGCCAAATTCTAGAATCTTAAAAGGAGTGGCGAGAAGTGGCTGAGAATAGGCGAGTGGTCCAGACTTCATCATGTAACTCCATGGGCTGATCGGCATCCTCCACTCCCTAACTCTCATGATTTCAACTTTTCATTGCGGAACGATCGATTGTGCTGTGCATTATGAAATATTTAGTGGGGAGCTCTTGGAGGGACTGAATAAAATGTAACCACGTTCTCTACCAAAACTCTTGTTGTATTTGAAAATTGGAAACTGGATTTCAGAGGGGGTCTTAAGTGGTAAGCGGTATCGGAGAAAGGGGTGTGAAATGATGAGAGGAAAACATGTGGAGGAGTGAGTGGTAATGGATACCACCTATTTCGGACCCCCCCCCCCCCATGGTTAGATTTTGAAGGTCGTGGGGGGCGGGGGGTACGAAATGTGTTAAGGATCATCGGATGCATTAGGGTGAAGTGGAGGTGATGGAGAGATGCGAAGGGCTTAATAGTGATGGGAAATGCGAATATCAGATGGAAATGGAAAAAGGCATGGTGCGACCCTCGCACATCGCAAATCGAAAAATTTAGCGTGAAGTAGTAGAGATAAACTCTAAATGGTGTGAAGTGCGAAGTGCGGGGGGGAGGTAAGTGATGTGGAGGGAAGGTGGGACCTGCCCGCATCGCAAATCGAAAAATTTAACATGAAGAGGTAGAGATAAACTCTAAACAGTGCGAAGTGCGAGGAGGAGGGAGGTGACATGGAGGGGAAGTGGGATCCAATTGCAACCCGCAAATCACAAACTTTAAGTTTTAGTTTATAAGCACAGAGGTAAATTCTTAAATCCACGAAGTGCGATTCGCATTGAATGGAGGACGATGTGTCAGGGAGAAATGGAGCCCACTGCAAACGGCGAGGTTCTGATATGTGATATGTATTGGAAATAGCTGTGAAGTGGGGCGTGCAACTGATGTGGTGGGGACCAACCATCACATTGCAAGTTAAAGAAAATACATTGCAGGAAATTCAAAGGTGAATTCAAACAAATGAAATGCGATATATTGCAAATCGGCCATCGCAGGTTTTGAGTTTTAGCTGCCATGTGAAAGGTTGTAATATGGGATCTGCGATGGAGGGTGGGGAGAAAAGGGTGATGTGTCAGAGGGATTGGCCCACTTTAATCACAATCAGTGGGATGGGAAAAATCGGAGGAGGAACAATGATATAGCAGCGAAAGAAGGTCAAGTAGAGAAATGAAGCAGAAAGGCGGAAAAGGTAAGGTTTAGTGACTTTCAAAGGAAATGGAATGAAAGGGAGTGTGGCAGGTGGCTGGGTCCCATCGCCATTGTACATCGCACTTCGACATTTTTAATTTTTACCCTTTGCGCCTATCTTGTAACACTTGCGCTCTGCGAATGCAATTTTAATCTCTGACATTGAACGATGCTCGGATCAATGATCCTCACTACTCCCCTTGTTTTGGTTTGCCGACCTTGTCTCTTTGGTTGTGCCTGATCAATTCTTATTTTTTCGTCGAACACTTGCCCCGCATTCAAGACTAGACCTGCTTTAGAATTCACGACTTGACCTGAACACGTGCACGAATTGACCCAACCTTGTTCAAGACTTTTCCCTTGTTATTTTTCTGTCTTAACTGTTTCTCTGATGCCTTTGTCTTCGCTAATGGTAACTGCCTCTCTACCTCTGCCCTATGATTTCCTTAAAGGGACATCTTCTCCATGTTATGTGTAGTCACAGGCCAACAGGGTCTATATAAAATATATATCTGAACATTAACCAATATTTCTCTCGCATAAGCACACATTCTTGTAAGACAAATCTCTAAAAATGTCAAAATATTTATTTAAAGGAAACTAATAGATCAGTTATGGGCTTCGAGCATGTGAAATACATAAACTTTATCAAAATAACTAATCCTTCAACTATTACTTTTGGTGAATGAAAATACGAAAATAAATCTAACACAATGAATGTTGTTCCTATGCATGCAAATGCATATAGTTTCCAAAATAATGCTTAACACAATAGAGCATGCAAATACATGTTTCTTTTTCGAGGAAATATGGCATAATAGGCATGCAAAAACATGTTTTATTTTCCATAAAAATAATTCAATAAATAATACAAAAACATGTCTTCTTTTCCAAAGGTTATACCAACGTTCCCTATGTATGTATTTCAAGGAGACCAAGACATTACTACAGTTTTTGTGCATGTAATTCATCTTCTTTCCTAAAGAATATTTTCCAATGTAGGATAACACAACATGCTATCATTTCCCACATACAAATTTATATTATTTCGAATAAACTCTAATAAAAGTCTTGCATGCATATACATGATATTATTGCAAAATAAACTAACATAATAGTTTTGATAGCATAAAAGTAATCACATATATTTTTCCTAAATAAACATAGCTCAATATTTATTCTATCCATGAAAAGAACATATCTCTATAACACAATGGCTATTCTTTGTGCATGCGAGCTCATCATAATAGCTGTTCTTTAATGTACTCAACACATATTCCCTTCTTATAATTTTACCATCATTAACTATTATTTTCATGTAAACAAATACATACCTCTTTCTCAAAAGGAAATTAATATAACCTAGTTTCTTTGTCTTTCTAGATGCATGCTTCTCATGCTTCCCTTTCAATAAATTATTAGAGATAACCATCTTTTATGCATAAAACTAGGCAACCATAACAAGGTTAACCTAACCTTTTAAACACCTAAATCAAGAAATTGACACAATTCATCTACCCATTCAATCTTTTCAAGAAAACTAGCATAGTAACTTTCCTTATATATATATATATACCCAAAAGCATATTTTCTATCTCACAATGAATATCCTTTGATGCATGTAACATGTGTTCTATTTCTAACAAAATCTCCCTTACCTCAATGCACATAATACTTTCAAGAAACAAGCATGCATTCTTATTATTGTATGAACAAGTTTCATATGAATATTTTTTTAAAAGACAAATCCTTGCCGTATTTAAATAATCAACATGGGTAATATATCCATAGAGTTTCATGAAAACCTTTCCAAGAAAAATAATCTAACCAACTTTTCTCTTTTCTTTTTCACCACCCATGAAAATATTTTCACAAATTACCCTCTTTGACATATCTCCATTTTCAAGAAAAATAAGCTATATAGAAGGGATCCTTTTTCTTTTAATATAATATGCCATCTTTTCTAGAAATTAATGCACATATATTAAGCATAACTTTCCAAGGAAATTTCATAAAGAACCTATCTTTCTAAAAACAACCCTACAACCTTTATGAGATGTAACACTTATGAAATATGCAAAAAAATTCGAAGGGAGTTGACATTGTTAACTATATATTTGTCCACAAGAATAAGAAATTCTCATAAAGATATCATTTTAGATAAAATAGTAATTTTAACCATACCTTTCAACGCTAAAAACAATGAGACTTACAAATCAACTCGTCCTTATTTGAGAGTTGCATCCTCTTATAATGTGTATGGCCCTCATGAAGATGTTGATGTCACCATGCTAGTCGGATGAACATGGAAACCAAAATACCTATACCAAAAAAAATTTCCACCTGGGTTTGCACGCAGAAAAGAGAGCTTTCTAAATGGACGACCAACAACACACAGGATATATCTCCAATTCATCTTCTGAAAAACAACCTAGAGTAGCAAGTAGGATGGAAAACTCTCCCATGATATATTCCCGAAGTAGAACTTCATTCCTTTTCCAACTAAACCTCCATCTCATACATAGGGGAAATAAATGCTTTGAAACTCCCCCATGTTGAAAGTTTTATTAACCATCCCCCATGACAAGCTCTGTTGCGACCTTTATTAGTCACTGTAATAATTGATTCTTGATAGTCCCAAATAAATCACTGGGGTTCTTGTTTCCAACCGTTTGTCAAACATGGTAGTTAAGATATTTATGAATGTAAATTTTCATCTCTGTCCATATTCTTAAGTAAAATTACGTATATTTAAACCCTAAACAATGATTCGGGGTTCATCCCACATGAAGTTAATTTTCTTTTAACTTTAAAAACCCTTTTATATGCATCAACCAAGAAGTAATAAATGGTAAGGCACTCTATGGTATTTGTAACAACTCAAAAGCTTCATGATATTTCAAATTTCTTTTTCCTCCGTTCATTTCCTCAATTCTTGTTTTTAAGAGGCATTTTAGTTTCATGAATGTTAATATTAGTTTGTAACTAATTCTTAATGGAATGCTTAATCAAATTAATATCGTTTCACCATAAGTAAATACATGAGCTTTATGGGTGTTATGGTAGAGATATTACATACTTGCCCCCTTAAAGAGAACACCATCCTTAGTGTTAATGTCTGACTAGGTCTTTAACTTTTACTCATGATATAACATTATAAAACACCCAAAAGGGGATCATTCCCCTTAAAAAAAAAAGGATTTCATTTCCAATAAATACTCATAGACAAAAACAATAACATTTTATTAATAGCCATTAGCGTTTATAGGTGCAAAAATATGCAAATTCAACTTTCCATCACTTGATCATTATTCAAATTCATAGAAGAAAAACATAATCACTATACCCGCTTACCATTACTTAGAAATTACTCTTGGAAGCCATGGTCACTTTTGACAACCCATCAACAATCCATGGCAAGCACCCTGTAATGTATAACTAAAAAATCCAACATATCCACATTAGTCACTACATTTTCAATCAAATAATATACTTTTAACTGCCATTCCATTATGCAATATCAATTTATATTTTAATCATAGTACTTGCAAAAGTACCCGAAGAGAACAAACCCTGTAATCATAAAAATGATAAATCATTGCACTAGGTGTATACTTGTCTTATCTCCCGCTAAAGACATCCACACAATACTTAGAGAGCACTTAACCCTCTCTAATCATCGAAATGATCAATAAATGCACCAAGTGAATATTTTCCTATTCGTTGCTAGGATATTCACAAGATTGTAATAAAATAAATGAACTTATACTTCCCTAAATTCCTTTACGAGTGTTAGGATCCTTTCCTTTCAATATGTACATAAAATATTTACAAAATCGTATAAAAAATTCATTTTAATACAACATATAAATGATTAGTTAAATTGTTTTGCTATGACAACCACGATTGGAAAAAGAATAATCCTCCCAACCCATGGGAATTGGTTTCCACAACCAAAGCGAATCATTTTCACATCTAGATAGTTCTTTCATAGAGACCATATTATGTCCAGTCTCGAATTCCACTGGCTAGCCAACTCAATGATTCCAATGACCACATAGAATGAAATACAAGGTTTCTCTTGGCTACATCCTTCCTATTCCTCTAACAACATCCCATTTATGAGGAATTTTTGGGCCTCCTCTAACAGGCTCCAAAATCAACAAAGTTGCCTTAGGTTTTTTCCCCTCTTCACCATTTTGGTCAACTCTTTTTCCTTACTGAGATAATCTATCTCTAGTGAGAGAAAATTCAGATAGGTTATCACCATCACCCCTCTCGGCAGGCAACCACCATCAACCTAAGGCCTTCTGGCCTTTCGGAACTCTCCAAAACTATCTGGCATGTTAAATTTCTCTTTTAGCACTATATCCCACATTATTTTACATAATGAACCATACTCAGATTATTCAAGAAAAATAAATGTTTATGTACATCATACATCATACTCGACCCTCAACACAGGTCCACAATATTTATAAGTATAGGGAGCATAACTGAGATACAAGTGGTATAAATTATTATTTCCCAACGAACACAATCATGCATATCATAACATTATACCTTCTCATGTACGATTGAAATTAAATTTGCAACATTTTACCTTTACAGGTACTCATGTTAGAATTAAGCCACCCCTACTTAATCTCATCAGTAACGTTGAGCATAACTGAGATACAAGTGGTATACATTATTATTTCCCAACGAACACAATCATGCATATCATAACATTATACTTTCTCATGTACGATTGAAATTAAATTTGCAACATTTTACCTTTACAGGTACTCATGTTAGAATTAAGCCACCCCTACTTAATCTCATCAGCAACGTTTGTCATAAATATGCATTGTTTAAACAATTATTCATTCTCACAATCAATTTAGTTGCATTCATACAATATTGTAATGCATAGAATTATATACAAATATTCATTAATCTGTATATTTCAATAGAAACTAGGATACAAATATAAACATTTCTAATTCCCACAGTGTATTGTTACCAACAAATTGGTACTTGAAGTAACTACCAGAGTCACATGTCTACAACTTTAAATAATCTTAAATCAAATCCAATTCATGCATATAAATTTTATTAGTTAGTCTTACAACACTAACTAATCAATGCTACTAATCATCTTAATGCATTCATGACACGACTCACTCAACAACTAACCATTATAGTCAAGTCTCACTACTCAACTCATTGTGTATTTTTAACATCTAAAAGGGTTCATTCAATTTCATTTTAAAATTCTCTATTGTCCTCTTCAAGGGATCTTCCCATCTCTTACATTCATGCATTTATTCTCCATAATTAGTGCATTTTAACTTTAGTCATGTTCATTAAATATATAATTAATATTTCACATTTCCAAAAGTTGGTAGTTAATTCTCACTTTCCTTAGTGAGTGTTCAAGATTGTTCATAAGTGTAACATAGGTTCTATAATTCTTTATCCTCATCGGGATTCAAATATTATGATCACTTTTTTGCGGTAGAATTTATTAATTACCACTCTTCAATGTGGTTATAAACATTAATCACACATCTCATGTCAAAAGTAGTCTACTGCATATATCAATAAGTAGATTTTTAGACTCATACCTGAGCTCATGCCCACTGGTAGCATACCTCGATTCCTTTTCTACTTACGAATTACCAAAGGTTCCAGTGTGCACAAACAAAAAAATGATCAAGAACATTTCCTATACTAGAAAATAAAACGTACACAGAAGGTTTGATGAAGGCTAAATATTAAAATGAAACTAAGACCTTTTATCGATCCATGTGCAGGTCCTACCCTCAGATTGGGTAGAAAGGAACTCATTAAATCCAATTTATGTGTTCTGTAACTTTATCCTTCCTCCAGATTTATATAATTTATCATAACCACTTTAAAAATCTCAAGTATTAAAAATACAAAGAATGCCTTATCTCTAATACCATCTGTAAAGCTTGTGATTGTAATTATATTTCTAGTAGTATATGTCTATCATTATAAATTCATTTATAGAAGAATATAATTATAATTTCATTTCTAGCAAAATATATCTCTTCAATTTTATAGCTAAACATCCTAATTTAAACTTATGCACATACCTAGTTTTTTGAGCATATCTCAAGTCTCCTCTAAGATTGCTTCTAGTTTAATTATGAGTTCGATGATAGAAATATGATATATTGCAGATTATATAATGCACTTTTACCCATTTGGAAAGCTCTATTTTACCAATACTTTAGCCTCATGATTCCTCATGTCTTCCACATCCACATCCTTGTTTACTACAGTGCTACCTCTGCCACCCTCTACATTCATCTACACTTCTATATGCATGTCTTTGCACCATTGGATCTCCATACTTGCACCCTTTTTTACTAATGCTAATATAATATTAATATAATAATCATAAATGAATAAACATATAGTAAAACATCATACACTTTATTTATTAATATGTCTATCTGGCTTCATATAATATATCAACACCAATGTGATTGGGTGACAGTGTAATTGTGCTAGTGTGTCTCCAGCCACTCCATAAATCATATGGTTATGTTATGAATTTTAGTGAAAAGGAAATTGATTTGAGGCATATTCATGTAAAAGATCGCTAAAATATATTATCCCTATTTCATGCCACTCCTAGCAATTACTTTGATATACCAGACTTTAATAGTCTATTGTAATGTTAGTCTAAATAAACTCCTTTGAAATCATTCAAAGAAATAGAATGAAATGATGTTGATACCGTCAGTAATCCGTTCGATTATGGGTTCAAATAATTTTTTTCCAGACCGAGTAAAATATTTACTTTACCATTTTGACAAAACACATAAAAACCTAAGCGAAAACATTTTGTGAAAGTACAGAAATCTGTAAACAACTCAAAAATAGATATTCAAATGAAAAAAAATTGAAGGTTGAGTGTGGGTTATCCGCGCAAAGCTGGATATTTGACTGAAGGAAAATGACAGTTTAATGTCGGCCTTCATAATTCAAGATTAAAATTTTAAGTAACATATACAACATCTTCAAAAGCTATGCCAGCTCAAAGAAAATAGTGTGGAAATAAAGCTACCTTTCGCTATGTTTTTAAATAATATACTTTTCAAATTTTCTTCTTAATAGATACATTTCAATCCTTTCTGGACGACGCTCACACATCACATTGTCTGGTTCCAAAAGTCATAGAACTTGGTTCCATGGCTTCCAATTCTTCCTTCCATGGTAGTTGAAAAAATAATTTGAATAATTGGATATCCATTCAATGCCAAATATCATCCTCCCATGGTGGCTCACAGAAAATCTATGTGTCAGCATAGCCATTCACAGCATTCACATACATGAAATCTCCATAGATATGGTTCTGCAGGATTCCATGTTCAGTCGTAGTAAAATTCTCTAGGAAGAAACCTTGATCTCTGTAAACATCATCGTAATAGGGGAATTTTTCTATATCAAACGTCACTAAGGTCATTCCAAAGTCCCTGTCGACAATTAATTCACCTCGCTTATTTGAGCCCATCTATCCAGTATTGTTGCTTTCATCAGTGGGCTTGATAATATTATATGTTTGCACCTTCAAACCAATTTCGTCTATAAGATAATCTGTTTCATCACTCCCTTCTTCCACCAACAAAGTAAATTCCCATTCTTCATTATTTTTATCATTGTTTCCATCATGAACCTTCTCATGAAAAAATACATTTCTACTCGCAATTAAAACTTTATGAGTAGAGGGATAAAACAATTTGTAAGATTTAAATTCAGTACAATACCCAACAAAAGTGCATTTGATGGCTTTTGAATCCAGTTTCTTTCTATCCTCCTTTGGTACATGAGAAAAGGCTTTGGATCCAAAAATTCTTAAGTGTTTAACTACAGGTTTAAAGCCTAATAAAGCTTCAAATGGAGTTTTAAATTCAAGACTCTTTGTTGGACTCAAGTTTTTCAAATACACTGCACTATTTATCACTTCAACACAAAATCCATTAGAAAGATTCTTACCTTTCAGCATGCTGCGAGCACACTCCACAAGTGTTATTTTTTCCCTCTCTGCAACCCCTTTCTGCTCAGGAGTGTGGGGTACTATAAACTATTGTAGTATTCCATGGCCTTTGCAGCATTTTTTGAAATCAGCTTTCATATACTCGCCCCCTTGATCTAAGTGGAGAATCTTGATGAATTTACCTGTCTGCTTCTCAATCATGCTTCTGAATTGTTTGAAATATTAAAAAGTATGACACTTTTTTCTGAGAAAATATACGCACGTGAATCTTGTATAGTGATCAACAAATTATAAGAAATAATAAGCACCTCCCAATGATCTTGACTACATTGGCCCACATAAATGAATGTGGACTAACTACAGTATATCTCTCTGTTTTATATTTACATTTACAGGAAACTCATCTTTGTGAATCTTCCTAAGAGCACATTCTTCACAATCAACATGAATATGCTTTAAATCAGGGAGAAAATTGACCATACCTCTTTTCTAAAGTAGCAACAAATCATTGAAATTAATATGGCCAAACATCTGATGCCATAAATACTATGCAGACATACCTGATGATGTCAAAGCTTGATGTGCCACACTTCTCACATTCATCTTGTAAATACCTCCCACATGAATCCCTATTGCAATTGTCTTCATACAATCCAGAAAATCCTTAACGACACAATATGATTTGAAAAATTCTACCTTAAGGTTCTTATTTGTTATCATTGAAACATAAATCGGATTCTTATCAATTCTGGGTACATACATCATGTTTTGAATGTGCCTAATATTTCCATCAGGAAGAATTAAATGAGCATTACCATGTCCTTTGATTTGGTACCCTCTATCATTGCCAAGGTATATTTTTTCTCCATTGTTGGTTTCTTTGAAGTCTTCAATCCATTTTCTGTTACCTGTCATGTAGGTGGATGCTCCTAAATCTACATACCATGTATCTAATTCATCATTATCATCAGAATCAGCCATAAACAGTCTAAGGTCCTAGTTATGGTCATCATGAGTAAAGTGTCATGCATGTCTCTTGTATCTCTGTTGAATTTCATCAAACTTCTTCTTTCAACAGTGTTTAGCCATATGCCAATTTTACCACAATAGAAACATTTTAATGTTGAATCATTCATATTTGATGACATACCTTGAGATGGATTTACCTTTTTTTTGGTGTACCTCCACCTCTTTGTCCTCTATTTTCCTTCCCTCTGAAGGGCTTCTTCTTCGCCATTAAAGAAAGATATGAATTATGGGGTTTCAGAGTCATCTGCCTTTCCTCTTCCTGCATCAGGATCCCTGTCAAATCTTCAAATTTAGGGGCTTTCTCTCTCGCATTCAAGCCTATGATAAACATCTAATAGTCATCAGTCATACCATTCATAGTAATTGTTACCATATCAATATTACTTACTACCTCTCCTATGTTTCCAAGCTTTTTTTTGAGGTACTTGATGCGAGAGATGAACACAACTACGATTTCATTATCCTCCATTTTGATGGAGAGAATCTTCCTTTTCAAGAACAATAGGCGATTTCTATTTCGGATTTTGTACAAATCCTTGAGAGTTGTCCAGATCACGTTCGCTGATTTGCAATATCTGATGTGAGGGATAATGCAGCCTTTGAATTCCATTTTCAACATCATTTTCACCTTGTTCCCCCTCTTCTCCCCATCTTGTACTGTCGCAACTGTTGCACCTCTTGCAATTTTAGGTTTCAATTCATCGCCATTCATGATCCCCCATGCACTATGACCTTCCAACATAGTCTGTAAATTGAATTTCCATTTAGAATAATTGAAACCGTCGATCTTGGTGCTCTCATTCAAGTATACCTCCATCATATTATTCATCTTGAAAATAAAATAAAAAATGACTCCCGAAAATTGAAAAAAAACTAGATATATAAACAGATGTAATCTAGATCCACAAAAAACAATGTTAAGAAATAGATCTACCTGATCTTTGAACACTGTGATAAGCTACTCTTCGCACTTCACCATGGGCTCATGGGATCCTCTTCCACGAACTCTTCTGCTGTGAGCTCACGGGCTCCTCTGTTACAAATCATGCTTGCAACAATCCTCACAATTTACCAGTGATCTTCTACTGCCTCTATTTCCATGGCTCACTGGCTCCTCTGGCATGATCTCACTAGATCTTCAGGCACAATATCTTTGGCTCAACAGGAACAAGCTCTCTGGCTTCAATCGATGATCTACAACACGACCTCTCTGGCTCCACGACGCTCCACATCATGAGATATTTAGCTCCACAACGCTCCACAACACGAGATCTCTGACTCCTCAGCGCTTCATAGTATGAGCTCTCTGGCTCCATGGTAGTCCAAGACACGAGCTCTCTGCCTCCTCCAACACAAACTCACTAGCTCAATGGTGCTCCATAACCACTCTGATCTTAACGATGCTCTTCGACCACTTTGATGTCGTGTTGGCTGCGCTAGGCAGAATTTTTATAAGGTTTTCACGGATCAACATGATCCTCCCGCATGATCCCATTCTGATTTTGAAGATCAACGCCTTTCTCATGCACGGGTTCGTGTTTATCAACTCTTCTTTGCCTCCCACGAATGTGTTTATTGGTGTTTTCTCTAAACAAAAAAAAAACCTCATTCAGGCCACCAGAGGCTTCTCTTCTTCCACCTGGACACTCACAGGGATCAAAGAACTCTAGCTTTGATTCTGCACTGGAGCTCTGATACCATGATAAAAATGGCAAGATCAAATTAATTAAAGAAATATTGGTTAGCTCTACAATGAGATACTACACCAGGAGGGACTGCATCCGCAGGTCACTCTACATTCTCATTACAATACAAAAAATATATAGTTTACATGCTTGTAAGGAAGTTAGAACCAATACCTAAGAAATAGGATAAAAATCCTAATCTAAGGTTCTAGTGAATCGAGTCTCTCTAATTAAGTTTCTCCATTATCTTCAATAGTTGTGCATCCGAACTTGACAACGTGTTCGCATTCACAACTATCATTCACCAACCTTTACAACTGTTACACAATTTTTTGGTCATATAACCTGTTACTATTAGATGGACCTAAGTACACCATGTAAGACCAATTTTACCCTAAATAAAATTGATTTCACTATGAAAAATAACTTAGTAAACCACCTTTATTAAGTTGTTTATGTTCTAAAAATGAAACCCCATGAGGAAATATTAAGTAAATCCACATTTGTTTTATTTTCCTCAAGGAATACTTAGTTAAACAACATTTTAATTAATATTCCTCGTCATATTTAACCCAAAACAGGAAAATTAATTAGATAAATTATTATTTATCTTATTATTTTCTAGGAATAATTATTTAAACCTTACTTAAATAATATTCCTTGTTAAATTTTACTAAATCATTCATAAATAATTAAATAAATCATTATTTATTTGATTATTACTCAACCACATCCTTAGGATAATAAATAAATCATTTATTTATTTATTATTTACAAATAAAGGGATTTGACCCAAGTCAAATTCTTTTTCCCTCCAACAAATATAATAAAATATTCCATAAAAGTTGGATCTTGATTTGGTTAATAATTTCTTTAATTATGCACCAATATCTAGACTAACTCAATATTTTGTTATAAATAGAAGGTTTTTCCCATTCACTCACTACCTTTTGTTGCCTAAAGATCTCGCTGGATCTATACTTTTCACCTGAATTTGATCCACCATCATTGTCATATTTTTCTATCATTTTGCTTGTGAACTCCCTTTGAGTTCCATCTTTGTCTGGGTTTTCTACACCATCAAGAGAGAGTAATTTTAGATCTGAAGTGCTGAGGACTTACAAGAATCCATCCCATTAAGAAGAACTAGTAAAATCCTTCTATGTTTTCCTCGCAGGTGCCATTAATACAAAATTCATTCAACATATTCTTGTCTTGTCTATTGGATGCATGGAGCAACTCTTGTTTTTATTTACTGCTTAATGTCTTTTAATGCATAGATCTAGATTTTTGCAGCATTTATCTTGGTCACCTAATTGTAGATCTAAAGATATTGGCAGCCATATTTGCTGTTAGGGCTATTTGTTATGCACAGCTAAAGTGGTCTTTTTTCGTACACTTGCGATTAAGATTCATACTAACAACTGGCGACTCCACACAGGTTTACGATTGCAACTATCATCATTTTTTAGATCCATGCATATCCAGCTACTTCAAACCCTATAATTTCTCTTTAGCTTATTTTTTTTCTTTTCTTGATGTTGTTTTTAACCTATAAAACCCTAAAACATTAAAAATTATAACTTCCATGTGTTTTTGGACCTATTGCGCAAGTGAAAGATAGCAGCTGCAGCTGAGACGACACATTTTGATAAAACCTACTCTTGAGAGTGCTAAAAGTGCAGGTCACACTTTTTGGGCCAAAACCTGCGACCTGAACCTCCAGGGAAACAGACCAAAAACTACGACCTTTGCCGAAATCAGGTCAAAAATTGCGAACTGGAATTTTTGCGGGAGTTCTTCTGAAATTTTTCTGGGTTTGTCTGGGCCTCTGTTCAGGGTTGTATGACCTCCGTATCCACCTGTTTTGGACCTATACTTGTTATATTTTACTCATCTAAGTGGGAACCTATCCCTCTAGGGCTTCAATACCCTCCACACTTTGTGGAAGAGTTTTAGCTGCTGCAGGTTGTCTGAAATCTTCAGAGTGTTCAACCATTTTTTAGATCTGATACCTTACCTTCAGATCCACTTCAGATTGGCTATTTATCCATCCAAATCACCTCCTTCTAGTTTTTTTTGGGTTTTCCTCTAGGGTCCCCTCCGCTTCCCTCTAGGAGATAGCCTTTCGCCACCTCATTTACAACAATTTTTCCTCTGATTTTTTGTTGTTTTTCTGCACCTATTTCCAGCAGATCTGACCTTTAGATCCTTGTCCCTCCCGACCTTAGATATATTGGCTATTTTGGGTGTGTTTTGACTAGTTTTTTTCCCACCTACAGATTACTTGTTCAGAGGCTCGCCTTTTTGGGTTTAGATTATTGCATTATTAGCTATTTATTTTCTGTTATTTCAGTTTCTTATACTATTATCTGCAGGTTTATTTACATTTATACAACACACTTTTTCTTTTTCTCTACAAACATCTGGGTTTAGAAATTAAAATTTACACACTTTACACACACACCCTAAGTGAAGAAGATATTGGTTAACACCACCAAGCAAAGACTTTAACATTGAAGTCCATTGATCCTATACCTCTCTGTCCTTGTTTCGACATTGTAATCAGTTGGTCCTGCACCTCTCCACCCTTGTTGGTCTCTCTTCCCTTTGTGTCATGTTTGTGCCATCGTCATTGCACCACGAAGGCATTTATCCCGGAGACTTCTTGGCCTTCACCTTGAGTTTCCGGTAGGGAGACTTACTCCTCTGCGTAGGATTCATGTTAGTCCTCCACTGAGTCCACACTCTGACTCCTCTTCTTGTTAATTGGGTTCCCCTTCTGGTTCTGCCCCCAGTTCACCCCCTGTCACCTTCACCATGTCTGGTTCAGGACATAACACTGGTGGTAGCCTCGAATCTAATGCTAGGAATACTACTAGTGGGACTGTAATAGGAACTACCCCGGCTGCTCCCTTGCTCCCCTATATGGCAGGCCTCAGTCTTCCCGATTTTAACCAGTTGGTCAATTACCATATACACCATGATGCTAGTTGGCCTAATATGCCAACCATGCTCCCTTCTGACATCCCCAAGTTTGAAGGCCTTGCTGGAGAATATCCTACAAATCATGTTCAATCTTTCCACATGCGGTGTTCGTCTAACTCCATTACCGATCACTCTGTTCATCTTTGGTTGTTCCAACATACGCTTACTAGAAAAGCTTCTAAGTGGTATGTTGATCAAGACTCATCCTCTCATACCACCTTTGTGACTCTTGCTCGAGCTTTTCTGTCTTATTTCCAGATTCCCCTTCGTTATGACACTTGTACCGAAATTTTGACTTCTTTCCATTAATGAGTCTGCGACCCGCCTATTTGATCATGTCCATGAATGGCAGAGACGAAAGAGCATATGTCAAGGCCCTACCTTCGAGGACCGTGCCTACATGGACTGGTTCCTTAGATCTCTCTTGCCTACTATTGAAAAAGATGTTGCATCGATTTTCCCTCAAACCAAAGGAGCCGCTCTCCAAATTGCCTTAAAATATGACCTGATCTACGCTCAGTTGAGTTATGTTTATACTATTCTACCTAATATTTCTAGAATCATTGGTGCTGATGCACCAGGGGAATCTTATGCTGCCAATGGTATCATTGGAGCTCTCTCTCATCCATACGCTCAGCCTCCCATGGGCTATGGTTTTCCTCGGGTGGGGGGGGGGGGGGGGGCGGCCAACACCTCCTGCACTTTTCTCCCTCCCGGTGGCATGTATCCAGGATACGGCATGCCTCCTCATTTTTCCAAACCTCCTATTTACCACAATGTTATCCAACCTCCTTATTATCTGTATTCGCAGCCTAGTGCTCCAGCTCCTCCAGCATTAGCACCTCCACCTCCCTTTCCTTCTCAACCCCCGCAACAGTAGCCACCGCCCCATCAAGGGTAGGTGTATGCACAGCAGGGCGCGACTAATCCTCCTCCCTCTGAAAAGAAGAGGAAAGGCACTCAAAATAAATCTGCTCCCGGTAATCCTGGACCTAATCCTCAAAATAATGCACCTAACACTGCTAACCAGCAACAGGGCACTCAGCCCAAGCATGACAGGCCTATTCGCATGAACAAAGCTTATTCTTGTTGTGGTCTTTATGGTCATTACATGCACGATTGTCCTCTTTTACCATAGATGAGGTAGATTTGAGAGTCTCAAGCAACATTTTGAGGACGGTAAGCCTCCCCTTCGATCCCTCCCAATGTTGTGCCTAGCCAGCCGGCTGTGTTTACTAATCCTTTCCTTTAACCAGGATTTGTGGCTACCCAAGCACCTGAAGGTTAGGTTGCCACTCAAACTCTTCCATATGGTACCTCCGATTACCAGATTCTCATGATGAATTATGACCAACCTATAACCGTAGACCTCAACCTTCAAATTCGGTCTCGTTAGTACAACAAGCCTCCCGCTACATCTGTCCCCAAGCCCCCTTCTTCCGGTTCTACAAAGCCTCTTTCAACACCTAATGGTCCTTTGCAGATCCCTCTACCTACTAGATTCTCATGATGAATTTTGACCAACCTATAACCGTAGACCTCAACCTTCAAACTCGGTCTTGTTAGTACAACAAGCCTCTCGCTACATCTGTCCCTGAGCCCCCTTCTTCTGGTTCTACAAAGCCTCTTTCAACACCTAATGGTCCTTTGCAGATCCCTCAGCCTAAGGCAGAGGTTCATACCAATATCCCTAAGGGACCATTATGACGAAATGCTTCTTCTGGCAAAGCTTCCCATTCATGTAGTATAGTAGATGATTTGGCACAATGTCCTGCTGCCATCTCAAAGCTAGAACTCCTCTAGTAGTGCCCTTCACAAAGAAAATCTCTACTATCTTCCATGGGCACTGTAGATCCTTCATATGATCGATTGATCATCTTCGATGTTTACTGGTCATAACATCCTCCTCTCCCTGCTTCCATCGCTTTCCAAATCCCAGTCAAGATCCGGAACACCAACATTTCTCAGTGTATCATTGATGAGGGGGCATCCACCTGTGTGATGTCCGCTTCTTTTTGGAAGCAACTTGGATCACCTGAGTTGGCTCCTTCCACGATCACTCTCCGAGCGTGGGATGGGCACACCTCCCAACCCATTGACCTATTTCAAAATTGTCCTATTACTCTTACGGGTAAGACTGTTTGTGTTGACGTAGAATTCATCGACGCCCCCGTAGATTACAAAATTCTATTGGGTCATAGCTACACCTATGTGATGTCTGCTATACCATCTGCAATTCACCGCAAGATGTCCTTCCCTCATAATGGAAAGATAGTCACCTTTGAACAGTTAACATATTATGAACCAAAGTCTCAAACCATGCCTGAGTCCATCATCTATTCAGTGGCCAATAATCAAACCGTCGATCCTTTGACCAACGTCTCACTCGACGTCTACAAAGACTTCTCTTTTCTTGGTACATTCCCTTGTCTTCCTCGTCCTGTCTCTAATCCTAGCTCATCAAATGTTTGCATGATGCAGTCATCTCGTGCCTTCCTCAAGCGGCCCGGTTTGGCTATTCAGCAGCCTCGCCCTCCGCAGCCTACTCCTAGCCCTTCTATTTAGCCTTCTGGACCCCCTCCTCAAGGCCCTTCACCCACAGCTGGTGTCCATGAGCCTTTCTACCTTCATGGAATGGTTCCTCCAGGCCTTAACCATCTTGGAGCCGTCCGGCCTGGCCATTACCCCTCCGATCAGATACCGTTCCTAGCTCCCCCTCTTGGAGTGTACACGGTACCTGTCATAGCTACCCTCTCTCTTCCTAACCTAACCCTGGGGATTCCCATCTGGTACCTTTATCCCCCAGCCACTACCCTGCCTGGTTAACCCAAACCTTATCTTGCTTTGACCCCAGTTGAACCGGTCCCTATGACTTGTCCCGCTGCTACAGTGCCGCAGCCACCTCAGTAGGAACCTTCCCCTGTTGCGACCACCTCAGGTAAGAAGCACAAAGCTCGCAAGTGGGCATCAAAAGTCAAGGCTGCCCCGACTGACCTTGCTCCTCCTCCGCCTCCAAAGCCTTGTGATTTGTGTGATTTCCTTGGTCATGCCACCCATAACTGTCCTAAATTTTCCCATATCAAGCCCATGGTTAATGTTGCATTCCCTGAGTCTATGATCCCTGAAGCTTCTGTTTCTTCCTCGACTGCAGCCAAGAACCCTAAGACTATTCACACCAATAAACCTTGTGCTTTTTGTGATCTCCATAGCCATTATTCCCACCATTTTCCCCGCCTTACACATTACCGCACCTCTTTGGAGGTAGTTCTGGAGTACGAGGTTAATCAGAACCAATCCACCTCTCCCGTACTTGTGTAATATGCTACGAGCCAGCTTGAGGATTTACCCACTCCCATTGACATCCCCCCTCCCGATGTCAAGATGACAGAGCCTGCGGCCACCAACCTCTACCTATCATCACCCATGAGACCCTCGCTGGAAGCTCCCTCTGCATATTCCCCTATTGTTTTACTTGACCTCCCTTCAACGATCACCCTGGGCTCAACGTCGGTAGATCCCTTATCTGCTTTTTCTTCCGTCATCCCCCGTGACTATGCACATGTGGACCTTCCTTCTCATGATGATGAGTTAGGTAGCTTCGCCACATCATGTGGTCTCCCTTTCTCCATTTACTCCATCTTCTATTGTGATGATGACATTATGGAAGCCTTGTCCACCCTTGACTTCATCTTTCCCATCCATAAGTGGGATGGCACCATCCGTGTCTATGGTGACTTTAGTGGCCTGATCACAAGCTACACCTCTGGTAGCTCCCACACTCCACCTAACTGTCCACGTGTGAATAGTAGACATCCTACCCATATCACTCCCTCTCATGGTGTGTGTTCGATTTCTACCTTGCGCTCAGGTTACCAAAATTGTTCATCATCCTCCCATTTATTGTTTTGTGCCTCCTTTCAGATGGACATCCCATCCACACCTTATATCGATTATGTCGATGGTGCAAGTCTCTACTCCAGAAATCTAGCCTCGACAGGTTAAGCCATCTTTACCCCCTTGCATTCGCTTGTTCTCTTGAATTGTGTATGCATTGGTACTGCTACCAATAATCAGGCCGAATATGATGCAGTGCGATGTTTATTAGTCTATGCCCTCTCCCATCGCATCCTCCACCTTCATGTTCATTTAGATTCCCTCCTTCTTGTCATGTAATTGAATGGTGTCTATCGTGTGCATAATCCTATCCTTTTTAGAAGATATTTATGAGTGAAGCTTTTGATGCATGAATTTGAAATCATTAAATTCAGTCATGTACCTAGAGCACAAAATCACTATTTAGATAGCATTGAAAACAATATTCTAGATTGGCATTTAGCACACGCATTTAACATAAGACAATAACATAAAACCATGAAAACGATGCATATCCATAATATGTGTCGTATAAAATGTTTTAGAGTCTATCAACTCTGATACATATGACATGCCCATAGCATGTTACAAAAAATCAAAACTGGGGGCACCACCTGCCCCTACACACTAATCACTATCTGGAGGATCCCAAGCCAATGCCTCTGTCCCTGTAGCTCGTAGATCGCACATCCCATGGCTGGCCATCGCCATGCACCGCATGACCCCTTGCCACTCTGAGGGTAGACCAATACATGGCTCTATGTACTGGTCATCTAAGTCTTGCCAGCCACTCTCTGAAACACTGGTTAGAAGCCTCTCACATCTATGACGTATGTCCTCTAGGAGGGTTGATGCATCCTCATTTTGCGGCGCTCTCGATCCACTAGGTCCGGCAGTTCCTGATACTGTAGGTCGTCCCATATAACCGACCGGTTTTACCCGTACTCTATCTTCATACAAAAAGTGGAAGAATCAGTACCATATACAATATTCTAAAACTTTACAATGCACATAAAAGATTAGAAATTTGTCACTTACCATCGAACCCCCATACTAGACCAAGCGATAGTGGCAAATTCGGGTCACCACGATAACTCATCCCACTATAGGGATAGTCATCTATGTACAATGGCATCTGATCCCAATGAGCAAAAAACTTGGGTCGGAACACCCGCCTGACTACCCCACCTCCTCCTCTACACAGTAGTTTCCCCCACCGACGCATCCTGGGCTCCCTCAGGCCCCCATCCTGGAGCTGTATACGAGGCCGAAGTGTTAGGATCTTCTCAAATAAGAGCGAGCGCAGCACCGTACCATATGCACAGTCATGGTTCACTTGCCGCTTGCATAGCGACAACTGTAATGCCAATGACGAAAGCATCATTTGGGCCCACCCATAGTAGGTCCCACTCAGCACACTCTCCACAAGTATCATCTACCCTCTAGTGATGTGGTGGAGTGCCTGGGTGCCCAGGATCCACAACAACACTGCGGCCATAGCACGGGTCTCTAACCTCTCTAGATCCCCGATGGGTATCCGTGTACCTTTGACATGGAGACCTAGTCGACAATGGCGCTCTAAAAACTCCATGATGTTTCGCCCTCACGGTAACACTGGCTAAGTATTCTCTACCATCCCAAGTGGTGGGAGACCAACCAGGAAATATATATCCTGGACTGTCAACTCAATCTGGTGCCCCTGCACTGTAAAGACCTCATGGTCCGGATCCCAATAGCTGACAATCTTGGCCAAAAAGGGCTCTCTAGCTCTCATTAGTGGGTTCTCTACAGACCGCAGAACCCCAAACCTAGCCAATGCACTACGGACTCCCTAATCCTCTCGAATCTCCAACCGTAATTCGCCCAAGTCTCTCTCTCTCTAGTTGATCCATAATTCTACCATATCTGCACAAAACCATCATATTTGTTAGCGTACAGATAGGAAAGACCGTATCCAAACATAAAAACCCAGTTCTCAGCCAAAAAACATTACAGAAAAACCCCTCTCTGTCAAGTCGCACTTTTTAGGCCTTAGAATCCTAGGACAGGTCATAGTTTTTGCCCCAAAAAGTGCGACGCAGCTGTGAAGAGGAGCAGGGGTCTATTAATGAGCTCTGGGGACCTAAACTGAACTTTCAAGCCACTGAAATGAAAGAGTATGATTAGGCCTCTTACCTACAACTAACGGATCTCGATTCCAATGGTCAGTTTGTCCACTACGATCGCCACAAGATTTAGGGCCTTCCCTCCTCTCTACATTCACCATAGCTCCACTTGCAAATGAGTTAATTTGGAGGGAAAATGCCTTATTAAAAGAGAAACCCCTGCTTTTTATTTTGCCTTATGCGTCCAAACCGTAGCTTATTTTGACAAACCGTCTATACCATTGGAAAGCTCTCACCGAGCCCTCAAATGGGTATCTGTTAGTTTTTTGTGATTTGATACTTCACCACGACACATTTCGTCCAAGAAGGGTCACTTCACCACTCCTCAAAATCGAATTTCTTCACTTATAACACTTGTACTTGGGGCACGACTTTACCTTCATACTTGTCCATGCTCGTGTTGATTTTCGTCGTGAGTAACCATCATGTACTCATGTTTTTATGGTCCCCATTGGACCTTTTCTGTGTGGCAGCATCATTGAGTCACCCTTTTTTATAACATTCGAGTTGAGTCATCATCGCAATCATGGAGTCTATCCCAGGTCCCTTTGTATCCCGCTATAGTCCTCCATCCTTCATTGCTTGGTTCCTCTCTCGTGTCACACATTATGGCCTTCAGTCCTAATGTCCCCTATCCCTCATGATATTGTGTTAGTCATTGCTAGGTCATCCATGCCCTTTATTCTCTAACAAGGGAAGTCATCCGTCCACTACTCAGTACCCCCCATTTCATCATCATCCCTGGTGTCAGTCTGTCAGTTGCTCTACTATTTTCTCTCGTGCCTTAGTTGAGGATCCCTTATTGCCTCACCTATGGCGGACCTCCTTCTGTCGATATTATATCATTCATTCTAGAAGACATGTTTAGAGGGTGGTGTACCTTGGTTCCAGCTTCCACTCTTGTTCGGTGCCTTGGATCAGGCAAAGGGACTCCTTATTACGCTTTGGCTTGATTGTTTCTCAGCTCCAGCTCCTTTCAACATGATCGAGATTCGTATACTTGATGGTTCAGTGATGCAACAGCTGATACTGGTGATTCTCAGGTGTGTGTGAGATGTTTTCAGCCCTCATGAGGGGGTGGCCCTACAGGTAGCCCCCCACATGCCCAGATGACCTCTTCATTACAGCCTTTGATGAAGCTCCATATATTTAATGATGTCGGCCTCATCCGCTTGCAGCGCCTTTTTGTTTGCATGTATCAGTCGGATTTTCAAAGCCCTTTCCTGTTTACAAGGGAATTTGGATTGTATTTGTATCTCATGTACTCAGATATTATTGTATAAGTCCTAGTTTTTATCCCAGGAACAGTGTGTATGTGGGATTCATTATCATGCTTTTACCTTGCTCAAGTTTATGCCAACATGTACTATATTGTTCAGTCCCTTGTTTACTGGATGCATTATTCTTTGTACTTTGTCTCGGCGGGCATAGGTATGCCTCCCCCACTGCCTATAGCATAGGTACTCACTCATAAAAGAGACTTGTCACACTTGTAAGTCTCTCCTCCTCAGGGTCTAGTCCTCAGGTGCTTTGGTCTACCTTATATTTCTCTCTCTTTGACTTCCCCTTCGGTGTCTAGTGATTGAGTTCTTACAACGTACTTTGGTCATACCATTAGCTCCTAACACTCGCACGCTGGGGAGCAATATATTACACCATTTTTTGGTCATCTAACCTATTACTATTATATGGACCTAAGTACACTATGTAAGACCAATTTTACCCTAAGTAAAATTTCTTTAACTATGAAAAATAACTTGGTAAACCACCTTTATTAAGTTTCTTATGGTTTAAACAATAAACCCCATGAGGAAATATTAAGTAAATCCACATTTGTTTAATTTTCGTCAAGGAATAATTAGTTAAACATCATTTTAAATAATATTCCTAGTCATATTTAACCCAAAACATGAAAATTAATTAGATAAATTATTATTTATCTTATTATTTTCTAGGAATAATTATAAACCTTACTTAAATAATATTCCTTGTTAAATTTGACTAAATCATCTTAAATAATTAAATAAATCATTATTTATTTGATTATTACTCAACCACATCCTTATAATAATAAATAAATCATTTATTTATTTATTATTTACAAATAAAGGGATTTGACCTAAGTCAAATTCTTTTTCCCTCCAACAAATATAATAAAATATTCCATAAAAGTTGGATCTTGATTTGGTTAATAATTTTTTTAATTATGCACCAATATATAGACTAATTCAATATCTTGTTATAAATATAAGGGTTTTTCCATTCACTCACTACCTTTTTTTGCCTAAAGATCACTTTGGATCTATACTTTTAGCCTGACTTTGATCCCCCATCATTGTCATGTTTTTCTATCTTTTTGCTTGTGAACTCCCTTTGAGTTCCATCTTTGTCTGGGTTTTCTACACCATCAAGAGAGAGGAATTTTAGATCTGAAGTACTGAGGACTTACAAGAACCCATCCCATTGAGTAGAACTGGTAACATCTTTCTATGTTTTCCTCCCAGGTGCCATTAATACAAAATTCATTCAACATATTCTTGTCTTGTCTATTGGATGCATGGAGCAACTCTTGTTTTTATTTACTACTTAATGTCTTTTAATGCATAGATCTATATTTTTGAAACATTTATCTTGGTCACCTAATTGCAGATCTAAAGATATTTGCAACCATCTTTGTTGTTAGGGTTGTTTGTTATGCACAGCTAAAGTGGTCCTTTTTCGTACACTTGCGATTAAGATTCATACTAACAACAACGATCCTGGTAATAACAACGTGCTTATGAATTCATTTGAAATATAGCTCCAAAGTAGAATTCATCTTGGTCTGTGCTTCCAAAATTTCCACGTGGTAGGTGGATTAACCATGCCATCCCTATTCATCACGGTTGCTTAAGCCCAGGCTGTAAATTTTGTCAGCAGGAGATAGCCATTGAAATGTCTCCTGCCCTTGAAATGTGCACTAATTGACTATGATTTTGATAAACACACTAATTTAAAGGCCAATTTATTAATATAAATTGGTATTTTTAAGTGCAATTTTTTGGAAAGTTTTTTCTTTATTTTTCAAACTAATTTGTTTAGAATTCAGTAGGGAGTCATTGAAATAGCACGTTTGATAAGTAAACTCTTCACAATCTAAGTGCCCAAATATTTTTGAGACTGATAAATCCATATATGTAATGAAAATTTATTTTAAATAACACAAATCAAGATTTAACCATAATTTTTTTAAGATGGATTCTAGTTAGAAATCCTCTACAAACTCTTAAAAAAAATAGCACCAAATAAAAGAATTGATTTATCTTTCAAAGACAAATGAATTTTATTTTATTACATAAAAACATATAATTCAAAATATTTTATTAAAAATTAAATGTTTTAGAGTGTAAGATAAAACTGTATTTATTTATTAAAATTTGATCTTCTAGAAGGTGGGAGAGTGAAAACTTTCCTTTTAAATACAATCAGAAGAAGATGCGGGAGTGAAAGCTTACCAACAAGTATTTTTTGTGGATTTTTTAAACAGATTCAATATTTCAACTGAAATCTTTCATTTTTATGGCTACCTTATCTAGGGATGAGTCATCCTTGAAAATATTTTTATGGATTTTGAAGATAGCTATTAAGTTTTGATATACTCATTCATCACAATTTCTTAGAAAAAAAAATTCAAAAATGATTTTATTATTATTATAGCATTTCATGAGATGGATTGATGCAAGGAAAGGTTGTTACTTATAATTATGGTCATATTTTTAAACAAGGCTATATAGTCGCTATTGCATGCCACATAGTTTAATTAATTAATATTTTATTAATTTATTGTAAATAATAATGAATGGTAATAATTTAATTTAGTTAATTAGTATATTAATTGTTTGTCATTACAATTATTTATTTTCAAGATTTTTGTTATTCTTGAGGCTGGTAGTGGGAATTATTAATATTATAAGATTGAATTAAACTAGCTAACATATATAACCAATCATATCTCAAAAGGTGTGAGATCACATTAAAAGGAATGCATTGCCACTCCATCATGGAATGAGAATCTTTTCAACCTTGTTTAGATTAAGTTTGAAAGAAATTAGATTCAAAAAAGTTACGAGACATCATAAAAAGCTATGTATTATGTATTTATTGCAACATAAAAATAATATCACAAATTAGGAGGCATGGCCCAATAACATGTTTGAATTTAGGTCCAATAATATTAGATATAAATACTAATAAAAAAATTGCAAAAAATATAAAATTAATTTGTAAAGTTCCAGTTTGTGGAATTGGAAATTATTTCAATGTTTGATCAAATTATTAGGTGGCCAACCTTGGAATCTAATACGCAATACCTTCTCGTAGTAGGAATAATAATATATATGGAAAGACTAGATGTATCCAAATAGCAAAGCATGTTATAAATAAAAATAAATAAAAGCTATGAAAGTGGTTCCATTGACGTGAATGCTAAGTATTCCTAAAACACTTATGGTCTTAAAGCATTTGATTTTGATCTAAAAATTCCTATAAAAATATTGTGTTCATATTTAATGTCATTTCCTATCACTTATTTTTTTAGAGAAAACTTTTACATGTTCCCAAAACCATATTAGGGCCAATAATATTATAAATAAATACTAATAAAAAAATTTGTAAAAAATATAAAATTTGTTTTTAAAGCTCCACTTTGTGGAATTGGAAATTATTTCATTGTTTGACCAAATTATTAGGTGGCAAGCCCTGGAATCCAATACTTAATACTTTCTAGTTGTAGGAATAATAATATATATGGAAATATTGGATATATCCAAATAGAAAAACATGTTATAAATAAATAGAATTACAAAGCTAAGAAATTGGTTCCATTGACATGAAGGTTAAGTATTGCTAGAACATTAGGGTCTTAAAGCATTTGATTTTGACCTGCAAATTTTCATAGAAATATTGTGTTCATATCTAATGTCATTACTTATCACTTATTTTTCAGATAAAAACTTTACAACTTGCCAAAACCATATTCAGATCGATATTCGTTTTTGTAAATTAGGAAGATAATAAATTAAATATAGAAACAATGATTTACTTTAGACATTGCCCCCTTAAAATGAAGATAAAAGTTAGAATAGAGAAAGATAGATATTAGATGTGAATGTTAATTAAAAAATAGTTATTAAATATAATGTAAATTAAAAGAGTTAAGGTTAAAATTCTAGTAGTTCCATGGAACAAAATTTTAAAAAATACAAATATATAGATTTTAAGTAATACTTTGAATTTTTTTCTATAGATTTTAAGTAATACTTTGAATTTTTTTCTATAGATTTTAAGTAATACTTTGAATTTTTTCTATACTTTGAATTTTTTTTCTGTATTCATGTCATTGATTCATGTCCATAATTAATGGTGCAACTTGCAACCTGTAAATGAAGATTTGAAAGTCAGTGAATATTGTTCAAAGAAGGTGTTTTTCGCGTTGTCTGTTCAAGGTTAATATGTATGGGAAAAAAAATGAAGGCCAAAAGAATTATTTATAAATATATAAGGTTTATTTATGATGTTATTTTCCATCATTCATAACTTTCAGTCGACAAATATGGAAAACAGGGTGGTCGCATGAAATTATTGGTAGTAATGTCATTGGGAATTTGAGAGAGACACACTACATTTCAAGTCAACCTTGTAATTAATGAGTGTACGTGATGTCAAATAAAAGTAAGAAGCTTCGTATGCCTGTCATAAATGAAAATGGTCAGCTTTGACAGTTGGCCTCTAGAAGGATTACAAACCTTCAGTGACAGGACTACCCTAAATTCCTTTAAAGGCTATAAATTTTTTGCAGCATAAAAATCATTGCACGAGTTACAAAGCATGGCTTGATAAGATGGGAAATTAAAAATCAATAATATTAAAAATATATACAAATAATTTTTTTAAATAAAAATAAAAAATGAATTAGTAAAGTTTTATTGTGTGGAATTAGAAATTTTTTCACTGTTTGACATAAGTGGTCATCCTTGTAACGCAATGCATAATACCTGCCTGTGGCGGGTATAATAAGAAAATATTTTTTTCACATAAATATACTAACTTTATAGTAGATATGTCTTTTTTCAAATAAATTTTATTATGATTTAATAATATTAACTATGTATGAGATCTTAAGGACAAACTAGAACATATTTATATCATTTTAGATGTGTCACAATGCTTTATTTATTTGATGAAAACAATTAAAATATTTTAGGCAATTAGTTGTAATTTTAGATATGTTTGTTTTAGAGGGGAGCATTAGGAATATGGGTGTCTTCATTACGGGAATTTTGAGGTCTAAAATGGGCCTCCTGAGGAAATTATAAAATAATAGTGGAAATAATAAAATAAGATTTAGTTGCATCATCAAATTTTAGAGGGAAAAAAGAAAAAAACTTTTTTTTTCAACTCGTATTTTAAACTTATCTCCCAAAGTTTTTTCTCAAATTTCGAGCAGGAGTACTTGTTGGATGCAAAATTTAATTCCTCATCCAAGGAGTACCAATGTTGCATACTTTCTATGGATCTTGCTACACGAAAAATGAGAAATATATGAAAAACATGATTGCAATCACGTTTTTTAATGTATTTAGCATTTTTCATGTAGTAGGGTACATTGAAAGTATGAAACATGGGTACTCCTTAGATGATGAATTATATTTTGCATCCAACGAATAATTCCCCTTGAAATTTGAGTAAAAACTTTGGGAGATAAGTTGAAAATACGAGTTGAAAAATTAGTTTTATTATTTTTTAATCGTTTTACGCTTTTACTTAAAAAATGGTGAATCATCCCCCATGGTTGACATCATCATCTTGAATCCTATTGGTTCTTATAAAGTTTATTTTGGTTGTACATTTTTCTTAGGAGGCTCATTTTAGACCTTAAAATTCCCCTAATGTTTCTTCCAATATAATACTATTTAAAGATGAAATCTAATTTAACATATTTTTTAAAGCAATTTGGCTCTTTGTTTTTCCAAACTCATATATTGTGGAAAATTTTGATGAGTTTACTAGGTTTTTTAGGAGGTTGATAATTACATTTCATCATATAAATCAATATAAATTTTCATTTTAATTGGTTGGAGCTTATATAACGAATCGAAATGATTGGATGTATTTCACCTAGATAAAAAAAAAACAAAGTATATTTCCATTGTAATTTTTTGAAGTGCAATTTTTTAAGCATGATGATTATTAGACCAACACAAATCTATGTAACATAAGATCTGTCATTCTCTAAGAGGGATCAAATCCCTTGAGGTGAAAACCTTGTTTTTGGAGTGTAAAACTTGAGGAATGGTTTGTACCATGAGGGATTTGATCCCTCTCATTGCATGATAGATTTGGTGTTAGATGGATCTAAGGTTGTTTTTGTTATGCGTGACCACATAAAATATGTGGAACATCTAATTCTTCTGATAATTTTGAATATGTCAAATATGTCTAAGATTAATCTGGTCATTTTAATCTTAAATTTTCTCAACTATCTCACTTTGTTGAGATGATAGAGATTGTTAATAACTTGAATGATGAATATTGATGAAATAAAATTTTGAATACCAAGTGACAAGGTAACGATGTTGAATGATAGAAAATGTGAATAATAAGGATGTAATCAATTACAAATACTCATCATTGTGATCAATATCAAACTATTTTATTCTACTATTCTTATTATCACACTTGTTTTTTTTCTTCATATTTTTATATTAATCATATGAAAATAGCACCCGATAGCAGCGCTACAATACATGCATGGGCATGCAATGGGAAAATGCTTCGGTCGGGAAAAGACTCAATCTCTACCAAGAAATAGCCACAGTATATTGCTTGACGCGACCTTCCTTGACATTGCGTGTTGTCTCTGATGGCATACCTTTAATTTATTATCGGTAGATTTCCATTTATATTCCTCACGCCAATTGAATTTGACTTTTAAATTTTGAAATTGAAATTTGTTGTCCCTCTTTGGCTTGAAATTTGTTTTCTCTCTTATTATCGAATATTTTTATTTATGGCATACTCTTTCGCCCATGGATTTTTAGGTTTGTGTTGACTTATGTTTGCAATGCTATGGTCGGTTTTTTTTACAACTTTGTCTCTGAATTTTTGGGTTTATTTGATACTACACAGAACGAGCTTATAAATTTCATTCTGATTCCTAAGTGCTTTAATTTATTAGTGGCTCTGGATAATCGCTGAATTCACTATTTTTGTGAACATCGCAAAATTTCATTCAGATTCCCTAGTGCTTTTACTTATTAGTGGTTCTAGATAATCCTCGAATTCACCATTGTTGTGAATGTTGAGAATAGAAGTAGACAGTGTGTTGAAGATTTGTTATAATGGATCAGATCAAGTAAATATGTTGAATATGAAGGACCAACATCTTTGGAGAAGGTGGTTTCATAGTGCGTCCAGATCGGTCATTGTGATGATGAGAAGGTCATGGTCATCCTATCAGACTTACAGAAGAGCATGGATTAGGGACCAAAGTATGACATATCATGCACAATAGATATTTGGGCATAAAATCGTTTGAGAAATCTTGCATGTGGGAAAGACGACATCAAAATTTATCGATACACTAGTTAAATATTGTGACTTAGGGTTTCAAATTAGTTAATATTTTTTTTGTCAATATTGTACAAGTGTTATTTATGCATACAATTATTGTCAATAATGTATAAATGATCAAAAGATTTAAAAAATAAGGTTATAATATTAAAATGTAGTGATAAAGTAAGTTAAATATTGTGAGTTAAGACTTGATTAGAATTTTTTTTCATAACGATTTTTTATTCATTTCAAATTGTGGTCAATAACTCATAAATTAAATTATGAAAAGATTTACAAAAATAGGGTTATAAAATGCAAAATACACAAATTTCTCTTCCAAAAAAATATTTATCAATATAAATATATATTGATGTATATAAAATGAAAAATAAATTAAAATTATATATATACATATACATATACATATACATACATACGTACGTACATACATACATACATACATACATACATACATACATACATACATACATACATATATATATATATATATATATATATATATATATATACAGATACATATACATATACATATACATATACATATACATATACATATACATATACATATAAATCTTACTTTCCTTACCATAGTAAACATGGATTTAGACATAAATTGATGGTGTACATAAATAGAATGAAATTTAAATCATGTAATATATATATATATATTTTTAAACACTATTATATATATATATATATATATATATATATGAGAGTTTTTTTTTTTTTTTGTGGTGTCAATTTGTAATCTGCAACTCAGTATAAGGTAGATGTGTAGATATGAGATTTGTGATGTTTTTAAATTCAAAATTTTTTATATTATAATTTTTTTTTTGCTAATAAAATTACCAACAATTTTTTAGATAAAAAATAATATAATATACATATTTTTGATCAGTGGTTGTCATTGATGTTAACCCAAGAAGCACCAGGGGCTACCCGAATAATGCATGGGAATTTTGACCTACAAAATTACTATATTCTGGGTCAAGAATGTTTTTTATGGTTTTTACTTATCGAGATGTTTCCGTTGCTATATGGCATGCCACGTAATTATTCACGATTTGAGATATATTCATGTTTGAAGTTTGTAAGCCCAGTTAGTGAGCTAAAACCCCATGGGGTTATAGCATGGGTCATTGAAAAGTAAATAATTAATAATTTTTAAGCTCATAAAATCCCTCCCACATTCACTTGTTGAAGCCCCTCTCAACCTAAGAATTTATATAAATTGTGATCCTCATATCCTCCTTATGTAGGGATTTTACTACCTCAAACAGGTCATCATGGAATTTTCGCTCTAAATTTTTTTCTACGAAGGTTCAGAAGCTGAAATGTTTAAGAGGCGAAGCTGAAATCCTGATGAAACTCCTGTAAAAATTTCAGATCAAGGTGCGTAATATTTTCAGAGATATGATCTGTGGAAGTCAGTGTTTTTGCAGGCTCTTTAACTTCATATCAAAGAAGTGACCTTGGTAAAATCGTCATAACTCTCTCTCTGAGTATCGAATTGGAATTTTGTAAAAATTGGTAAATAGCTCACAAACTTTAGTCTTCGTTATATCAATTTCAAAGCCGAATGAAGAAACAGTAACATGTGGAATGTCGTACAAGTTCGCTCTACTAAACTAGTCCATAATTAGGTCATTGTGAGAGATTGGGCATAACTCTCCCTTGAAGAATCCAAATTGGGTCAGACCTATGGAACTGGAAAGAAAACTTAGAGGACTACTACAGAACTGAAAATCACATATTGGGTATCTGAAATAATAGAGATAAACTAGATTTAATATCAAGCTCCTAGAAGGAAAGAAAAACCTAGATCATGTGTTGTCAAGGGATACAAAGGACTAGACTTTCTAGGGCAGCAAAGCAAAGGAAGGTGTAATAGAGGGTAGCATGACAAGAGAATAAATCAAGTTCCATAATAGCAGCAAGAATTTCATCACATGAAGACTTCAGGTGGGCAACACTGCATACAGTGATTATAAAGGTATCATTGTACTAAGTCATTGTAAATGCATCTTTGTAAAAAATGTACAAGTGTCTATCTGCCAAGAGTTGAAGAGGTAGTGTCGAAAGGTCTAGGATCATCATTAGGTGGTTGTGTCATAGTTGGGATTATGGTCTAGTGTGTCTTCTTCTTCTACATCATTCTATATCATTGTAAAGTGGACCATTTTCCCTGGTACGAGAGTCCATTCTTCTTTTATTATTCTATAGAGTGGTAGGGTGGTGCTAGGGTGAGTTTTAGCTCATTGGGTGTGGGGGCATCCGTTCAGTTGACTACTAAAGAATCTCGGGCATTGAAGCGTCCATCTAGTGGGAGCTGGAGAAGAATGCTTTTCTAGATTCTAGGAAGTTGGAGCTTTATTTTCAATTCGAGTTGAATATTAAAGAATTATTAGAAAAGAATTCAAGTGGTTTTTGTCCCAAAGAGAGTTTCCACCTTAAAAAATATGTGCATTTGTGTTCCTTTTGTTTACTACTATCATTGTACAAACACTGATAATAATTGAAGATTAACTAATGCTCTAATTGAAAGGAATACTGATTCACCCCCCCTCTCATTATTTCTAAAAATTGGTATCAGAGCTTGGTTCCTTCAATAGAAGTTTAATAGCTTGAAGGAGGTCATGGAGCATACCAAGAAGGGTGTACCTCTGTTCAATGAAAATAATTATGCACTTTGGAAAGGAAAAATGGAGGTCTATCTCTTGGCGTAAGGTTACGAAGTATGGAACAGTGTTCAAAATGGATTTACATCAACTTCGGATGAATAAAGGTAAGAACAATTTGGTAAATGATGCAAAAGAAAATAAAATTATTATCAGTGGACTTATTGAATCTGCTTATCATAAGGTGTTGGGTTGTAAGACCGCCAAAAATGTATGGGACAAGCTTGAGAATATATATGCAAGTGACTCAAATGTCAAGGAAAAAAAGCTTCAAATCTACAGAGAAAAATTTGAGAAACTCAGAATGAAAGAAGATAACATCATTGTTGCATACTTCTAACACGTTGATGAAATAACCAATACTCTGGAAGGATTGGGAGAGCTAGTTGATGAGAAGACTATTATACGAAAGGTTCTTAGAATGTTACCAGGGAGATTAAACGCAAAGTTATCGGTCTTAGAATACAGTGCAAATATAGTCAAACTCAACAAAGAGAAATTACATGGAGTTCTCATATCATATGAAATGAGAATTGATGAAGAAGAGGGTACTTCACATCTAGAAACTACGTTCATTGCATCTAATAAAACCAATAATGACAAAAAACGTTCAATTGAAAAGACATGCACCTACAAGTGTGAAGAAAAGGGAGATGATGAAGAAGGTCTTTCAGATGAAGAATATGCTAACTTTACGAGAAAACTAAAAATTGGTAAGGGAAAATTCAAAGGTAAACTTCCATTGATATGTTTCGGCTGTGGTGAGGTTGGGCATTTCATATAAATAATCCAAGCAGTGATGACAAAGTCAAAAGGAAAACTTTAGAAATTGAGAAATAAAAAAAGAAAAGGATCAAGGAAATTTCATAGCTAAATAAGATAGCTCATCATTCGATGAAGATGAGTGACCGGCGAATAAGAAGCGATGAGAGATTATTGTTTGTAGTAATCACAAGCCAAACAGTATCAAACAACTTGAAAAAGGATTGATCATGAATTTCTAAGGAGGCAATCGGGCTTATAAAGAGCTCAAGTGAGAAGATCGATTTCCCATTATGTGAAGAACAAGTTGAGTCTCAAAATTGAGAAGTTGAAGAACACAAATGTATTCGAATATTCACTTCAAAGAAATGAAAGAAAGAAACAAAAAAGGAAGCATTAAAATCAAAAGTAGTATTTGTAAGTGAAGAAGGAAACATTAAAATGCAAAAATATCTTAAAAAAATCAAGGAAATTGGGAAGAACTCTAGAAGAGGAAATCAACGATCTAAAGTGACGCCTCGGTTACAAAGAAGAAGAAGCAGGACCTTCTACAACAAAATACAATGAACCTATGAGATCTGACATGAATGTACACTTCATTGGACAAGATTTGCAAGAACATCCTTGGAAGATGATTCCTTGAAGAATATTTCCATCCAGGTACTAACATATTTTTCGCGGCTATTGTTATTCATGTGGAAAATTTGGTCATAAAGTTGTAGAATGTCGCACGTACCATAGGAACCAATACAATTCTAGGAGATCCTTCAAATATGAACCTCCCAGGGCTCAATGAAACATCAATAGATATTTACATTTAAGAAATAATATGGAGTGTTACAAATGTCAGAACTTTGGACACATAGCCAGAGACTGCAGACTTAAAAATCCTCCAGAAGAATCTTTGAAGCCACAGAATGAACGGACATGGAAGAAGAAGACTAATAATTGTGATCTCGCTCTCAAGGCTAAAAACAACAAAGATGTGTGGTATGTTGATAGTGTTTGCTCAATGCATATGACTAGAGATAGAAGGAAATTTGTATCTCTGAAAGAGAAGAAGGATGGAACTGTATCCTTTTGAAATGATGAATCTTCAAATGTTATAGGATCAGGGACCGTCACTCTCAGAAGCAAAGATGTTATAGCCAAGAATGTTCTATTGGTTGAAAACATGAATCACAATCTGGTCAGTGTTGGAAAAATGTGTGATCAAGGACACACAATGCTATTCAACTCCACAAAATGTGAAATCAAGAAAGGCAGGTATGGTAAAATTGTGGCTACAGCAAGTCGAGCTCCAAACGACATATATGTTCTGGATGAAGCAACTAAAGCATGTCTACTAGCTAAAGAAGATAAAATTTGGTTATGGCACAAATGAATGGGTCACATAAATTTTGACAATCTTGCCAGGATAAGAAAAAAGGAAGCAGTACGAGAAATGCCAAAAATCTCAAAACCTTCCAGCACACTATGTGAGCTTTTATTACAGTGACAGACAAAGAAGTCAATTTAAAAACAAAACAATATTGTAAATACATCCCATTGGGATTTGTTGTACTAATCAATAATGAACATGAGAACATGATATGGTGAAAATTATCTTTATCATTGTGATAGATGATTATACAAGGATGACAACCGTCAGCTTCCTAAAGAAAAAATCTGAAGCATTTGAGTGCTTTAGTATCTACAAGGAGTTGGTCGCAAATGAAACTGATTTGAAAATAAAGTGTCTAATATCATATAATGGCGGAGAATTAACTTCCAAATTATTTCAGCAATACTATGACGAAAATGGAATAAAAAGACAATTTTCAACAGCACAAACACCTCAAAAAAATGGAGTTGCTGAAAGAAAGAACAGAACCATACAAGAAATTGGAGAACAATGTTGAAAGACTCAAAATTGGATGAAAAAATCTGGGTTCAAGCAATTGATACGGAAGTCTTCATTATCAATCGAAGTCTTCTCAGAAATAATTGCAGCAAGACCCCATATGAATTATGGAAAGGAAAACCAGCTAATGTAAATATTTTAGAATCTTTAGAAGAAAATGTTATATCAAAAGAGAAGATCAAAATTTGGGTAAGTTTGAATCACATGTTGATGAAGGTATATTTTTTGGTTACTCACGCAAAAGAAATGCCTATAAATGCTATAATCTAAGACGAAAACAGATAATGGAGAATATAAATTTTACATTTGACGAAGATGGTGTTCTAACGAATAATGATGAGGATCTAGAATCCTTCAAACTTGAGAAAAAGGCTGAAAAAGAAAAAGACAAAATTATAGAGCAAGAAGCAACTATCAACCAGGAAGAAGTAAATAATGATCATCAAGATATACCAAAACAACAAGAAGAAGCTCCTCCAAAGAGAACAAAATAATGGATTCAAAAGAACCATCCATCAAATCAAATCACTGGTGAGATAAATGAAGGTCGATAGCTTTGTTCATCACAACAAGCTCACATTTCTTTTATAGAAACCATTGAGCCCAGTAGTTTTGAGGAAGCGAGCCTGAATGAACATTGGGTAGCAGCAATGAATGAATAATTGGATCAAATCGAGAAGAATAACACCTGGGAATTAGTTCCACAACAAAAAGATAAAATATTCATTGGGACTAAATGGGTGTTCAGGAACAAATTGAATGAAGATGGAGAGGTTACTAGAAACAAAGCAAGATTGGTTTGCAAAGGCTATGCACAAGTGGAAGGAATTGAAGGAATTGATTTCGACTGAACATTTGCACTAGTTTCCAGAATGCAAGCCATCCGAATGTTTCTCACCTATGGATGTTCAAGAAAAATCAAAGTCTACCAAATAAATGTTAAGTCAGCATTTCTGAATGGTGAATTAGAAGAACAAGTTTACATCAAACAACCTGAAGGTTTTCTACTATCAGAAAAAGAAGACTATGTTTGCAGGTTAAAGAGGGATCTATATGATCTCTGCAATCTCTCAGAGCATGGTATGCTCAGATTGATGGATATCTACGACAACAAGGGTTCAAGAAAGGTACTGTTGATAGCAATTTTTATGTACAAAAAGATAAAGATAATTTAACAATCGTTGAGGTATATGTGGATGATATAATATTTGGTAGCAATGATGATCAACTAAGTAAGAAATTTTCTACAAATATGCAAAGTGAGTTCGAGATGTCTTTACTTGGTGAGTTGACATACTTCTTAGGGCTTCAAATATCTCAGCAAGAGAATGGAATATTTATATGTCAAGCCAAGTAGATCAAGGAAATGCTCAAGAAATTCAAAATGGAAGATTGCAAACCCATCCTTACTCCGATGGTAACAGGTTGCAAATTGAGGATAGAAGACTCATCTAAGGATTTGGATCAGAGGTTTTACAGATCTATGATTGGTAGTCTTCTATATGTAACAGCCTTCTAGTTAGATGTTATGCAAGCAGTCGGACAAGTAGCAAGATTCCAAGCAGCACCAAAAGAATCACATATTATTGTTGTCAAAATAATTCTTCGATATCTAAAGGGAACAGAAGAATATGGCTTGTGGTATCCCAAGGGTAACAATCTCATTATTCAAGCCTTTACAGATACAGATTGGGAATGAAGCGTTGATGATCGTAAGAGTACTAGTGGAGTAGCATTCTATCTAGGTGATTATCTTTTATCATGGTTGAGAAAAAAGAAAACCTCAATCTCATTATCTACAGTGGAATCAGAATACATTGTAGCGACATCATGTTGTACTCAAGTACTTTGGATGAAACAAACTTTGCAAGATCTTCAAGTACAATTCAGTGAGCCTATTCCCATATTCTTTGACAACACCAATGCCATCAGCATCTCCAAGAATCTTGTCATTCATTCAAAAACAAAACACTTTCAGATCAAATATCATTTTTTTAGAGAACAAGTCGCTGAAAAGAATATAAAACTTGAGTATGTTGGTACAAAACAACAAATCATTGATATCTTGACTAAAACTTTACCGCGTGAAGAATTTGAATATCTTCGCTAGAAGCTTGGGATTATCCCAAGTTCTCATTAGATTTTCCCTATTCAAACTATAAAGGGGGAGTGGAAGTGTGTACAGGTCCACAAGATGGTTGTCTATTAGGGGGAGTGGAAGTGTGTAAAGGTCCACAAGATGGTTATGTATCACAGGGAGTACCCTTTGCCATTGATGTCAAAGGGGAAGAGAATGTTGTAGGAAGACGTGTCATGATCACAGGGGGAGTACTTATGTTGCCATCAATTCCAAAGGGGGATATTGTTGATCAATGGTTGTCATTGATGTAAACCAAAGTAGCACCAGGAGCTACCCCAATATTGCATGGGAATTTAGACCTACCAAATTACCATATTTTGGGTCAAGAATAATTTTTATGGTTTCTACTTGTTGAGATGTTTCTGTTGATATATGGAACGCCACGTAATTCTTCACAGTTTGAGAGATATTCATGTTTGAAATTTGTAACCCGAGTTAGTGGGCTAAAACCCCATGGGGTTGTGGCATGGGTCATTGAAAAGTCAATAATTAATAATTTTTAAGCTCCTAAAATCCCTCCCACGTTCACTTTTTGAAGCCTTTCTCAACCTAAGCATTTACATAAATTGCGGTCCTCATATCCTACTTATGTAGGGATTTCGCTACCTGAAATAGGTCATCATGGAATTTTCGCTCTAACGTTTTTTCTACAAAGGTTCAGAAGCTGAAATTTTTATGAGGCAAAGTCGAAATCCTGAGGAAGCTCCTGTAAAAATTTAAGATCAAGGTACACAATATTTTTGGAGATATGATATTTGGAATTCAGTGTTTTTGTAGGCTCCTGAACTTCATCTCAAAGAAGTGACCTTGGGAAAATCATCATAACTCTTTCTCTGAGTATTAGATTGGAATTCTATAAAACGTGGTAGATATTGAATGGACTATAGTTTTCACTTTATAAATTTCAGAGCCGAATGAAGAAACAATGACACGTGGCACGCTGTACAAGTTCACTCTACTGAACCAGTCCATAATTAGGTCATTGTGAGAGATTGGGCATAAATATCCCTTGAAGAATCCAAATTTGGTCAGACCTATGTCATTGGAAAGATTACTTAGAGGAATACTAGAGAACTGAAAATCACATATTGGGAATCTAAAATAATAGAGATACACTAGATTCAATATCGAGCTCCTAGAAGGAAAGAAAAATATAGATCATGTGTTGTCAAGGGCTGCAAAGGACTAGACTTTCTAGGGTAGAAAAGCAAAGCAAGGTGCAGCAGAGGGTAGCATGACAAGAGAAGAAATCAAGTTGTAGAACAACAGCAAGAAGTTCATCACATGAAGACTTCAAGTGGGCAGCACTGCATACAGTCACTGTAAAGGTATCATTGTACTAAGTCATTCTAAATTTATCATTGTAAAAATTGTACAAGTGTCTATCTACCAAGATTTGAGGAGGCAGTGTCGGGAGGTATAGGATCATCATTAGGTGGTTGTGTCATAGTTTAGGTTATGGTCTAGGTGTCTTGTTCTTCTACATCATTGTATATCATTGTAAAGTGGACCATTTTCCCTAGTACGAGAGTCCATTCTTCTTTTGTTCTTCTATAGGGTGGTAGGGTGGTGTTAGTGTGAGTTGTAGCTCATTGGGTTTTGGGGCATCTGTTCAGTTGACTACTGAAGAATATCAGGCGTTGGAGTGTCCATCCAGTGGGATCTGGAGAAGAATGCTTTTCTAGATTCTAGGTTGGAGCTTTATTTTCAATTGGAGTTGAATATTAAAGAATTATAAGAAAAACATTCAGGTGGTTTTTGTCTCGGAGAGGGTTTCCACCTTAAAAGATATGTGCATTTGTGTTCCTTTTGTTTACTACTATCATTGTACAAACATTGATAATAATTGAATATTAAATAATGTTATAATTGAAAGGAATATTGATTCACCCCCCCTCTCAGTATTTCCAACACATATCACATTAAAATATATAACATGTAAACACTATTTATAAATTAAAATCTATTTTACCATATAAATTAAAATAATGATTCCATAACAATTTTTAAATTCAATTAATAAGAAAATAAAAATTAATATTTACAATATAACAAGATTTTTAATCATGAATATTTATCATGGATAGTATTAACTTCTAAATAGGTTTTCTTACAATAAGATGGGCCAATACTGAGAAAAGAAAGATAGAGAGAGGGAGAGGAGGGAAGAAAATCATAATACCATGGTTTATCAATACCATGTGCCATCTAGGCTTTTGATTATTATGTTATGGTTCTAGGATTTTAATTATTTTATTACAATACCATGGACCAATATCATGAATTATCAATACCACATGCCCAAAAATTATAACTTATTTCAAAATCAAAATATTTTACAAATACTTTATTTTAATTTGTTTTAGAAAACCGTCCTCTACCATATTGTTCATTTTTTCCTGTAATTTCCCATTTGGAGCCATACAAATCTACTCGAAGCCAGATAACTCTACTCTTAAGTCTCCCTGATTTTTCCTTTTCTTTTAGTATCTTAAGTTTCTCTGTTTCTAGTTGTCAGACATATGGCTGGGATTGAAGGGAGTCATATCCTCCATTAACAAGGTCTTCTAACCTGGCTTATTCAACTTCAAATTTTCTAAGGGTTTCTTCATCCTTCTTTTTCTTAGCCTCGGCCCATTCTATCATCCTTTTCTTAAGGCGCAAAATATTTCTAGCCAGGTATGTTGTCGATGACCTCTCTCCAATTTGCGAACTCTCCTACCATATCTCCTTAAAAATTTGAAGAAAATCCGCATCTCTTAACCATGTCAAATTAAATTTGAAATGTTTCTGCAACTTTGGAGATATACCTACTATTTCTAGGAATATAGGTGAATGGTTTGATATTCCTCCTTAACCAACCAATTTCCCAATCATTTTAATCTTATCCATCAGTGGTTCCTTGATTAGGAATCGGTCGAGATGACTTACCATCATAGCATCCTCAGCTCTTCTATTTCACCAATTCAGTTGAAAACGAGCTACTTCTATATCAATGAATTTATTTTTCTCTAAAATCTGTTCAAAAAATTATGCGAGTGAATCCACCTATGCATGGCTTCCCTAAGATTCTACATGTCCCATAGAAAAATTTAAATCTCCCCCTAAAATTATGTTGTCACCCTGCATGAAAGAAGATCACATAATAACCTTCGAGAATGCCACACAATTGTGATAGGGACCATATATATTAGAAATCTTGATGTCGATCCCCAATTCTTTAGAAAAACCATCTTCCATTAAAACACCTTCCCTCCCGCAAATATTCAATAACTTCAACAATTCGCAGTTTATGCCAAGAGAAATACCTCCAAATCTTCCTTAAGCATCTAATGTATAGAAATACCATCCCAGATTGATAAATTCTAGAAACACAATAATTTGGTAACTGACACCAAGTGTCTCTTGAAGAAAAATCACATCCAATTTCTCCAACTCTAATAACCTTGCGAGGGCTAGTTTTTTTGTAGGGCTATCTTACCCTCTCCAGTTACAGGATAACCACTTCATTGGGAAACCATTTTCAGGTTTCATATTTCTCTAAGAACCCTATCAAGTGATAACTTTCTACCCTTCACTTCATCAACAGAGGCCTTATGTAGAAATTTGTATATATTGGAATGTCTACCTCAAAAGGATTTGGGGATCTTCGGAGGAGATGAAATACCTAAGCCCAACCAACAAAAAATGTTGATTGGATAAATATATCAGGTTATATCTATGGCTAGTATTAGACTTGGATGACGTATCCTCCTTAATAATCAACGATGCCTGGGAAACTACTAGGATGGAAGGAGTGTGAGAGAATATTCCAATTCAATGAATATTTCAGAGAAAATACAATGTGAGGGTAGAGAAGTAAAAGGAGGCCGAGAAGGATATATTTGGGTAAATACTTTGAGTTTCCTTTTTGGGATACCTTACAAAGAAGTTAGATTGCATCAGTGTGGAGGAATGTCACCTCTAAAACCCTTAAAAAAATTGTTATATTGTAGACTTCAATCTCGGAGTTGATATAAAACTACAAGAAGTTTTTTGTGGTATAACAACTCAGAACATTGAGGTAAGCACCTCGATTGAGCATTTGAAGACTTATATAAGGCTTGGACATTTTTGTAGAAATGTGGACTTTTATTACATACTTATGTCAAAAGGAAAATATCGAACTTTGCTCACTTGGGAACAAAACTCGGTTCTGGAAAAAACTCACTCCAGTTGCAGACCTAAACCCATGACTTTTCAACCTATGGAAAATATTTCTCTAGATCTTCAAAAATTGCAGACTTCGACCATTGTTGCGGGCCTAGAACAAATAACAAAAAAGTGCAGAATTTTGGTGTTGTTGTAAGCTTGGAAAAGTGCAACAATTTGGTCCTATTGTAGGCTTGCTATAGACCATAAAAAGTGCATACCTTGACCATTTTTTTATGTAACAAAGCTCTACCTTAAAACATGAATTTCAGTAGATTCTAGATCAATTACCTCTGCGAAGCTTTGTGGAACTTTGGAATTGTCACTTTTGTGTTTTTGGTTGGAGTTTGGGACTGTTATATTAGAACACACATATCAGATTTGAATCATACATCCTTAAGATATGTTGGAGCTTTTCACATCACTTGAAGTATTCATCTCGAAAGAAAACTTTGAAGATATCTCCTTAAGTTGTATTGAAGCCATCATTGTTGAGGTTGGTTGAAGACCTTTTTGGAACACTTTGGAAGTATTTTTTGGAGTTTATCCCTTAGACCTTTGAGTAACATATTTTATCATATTTGAAGAGGTTTTTTGTGCAACCATTGAAGACCTTAGAGAATTTGATCTCGAAGACAATATTGAAGACTTGAACTTGTTGGAGACCATATTAAAGTTTGGATTTGAAGCATACCTTGACGAATATTAATTGAACCCTATTGAAGAATCCTATTGAGACATATGCTAGCATTGTTAAAGAACACCTTGAATCTTCAAAAACACCTTGGAGTAGTTCATTCTAGACAGCTGGAGCATTGGAGGCATTGTGAAGCACTTGAAGAATCATTTGGTGCAGACCTTGAGGCTTAGTACAACTTATTGAAGACATCTTGTTGAGAATATTTAGTTGATGTTAGAGACACTATTGAAGACCATGATGTAGTGTTGAAGGACTTCGGGATGCAACCTTGAAGAGAAGTGTTTGGGTACCATGAAGAGTTGTAGAGATAACTTCATGAGAATACAAGGTTTTCATTGATGAGCTAAAGTTCCTTGGAGATCGTTTGAGGGCAGTGCTGAAGTTGAAGAGATTAAGAGGGCTCGTTGTGGATGATATTAGGAGCCATGAAGAAATATTGATCTATCTTGAAGAGTTGAAGAAAATGGTTGGAGCAATAGAGGATTTGAATCCTCAAGAAGACTAGGTTGAAGCCTGTACGAGAGATAGGGTTGGATCCTGTACTAGAGATTGTGCAGGTACTAATTTTGGCATCAAGAACTAGGATTGGAGCATTCAAGCCAGGAAAGGAGTGAATATTATGACAGATCTCAGGTAGGATTCATCCCATTTTCTATTTACTTTAAGGAAAATAATAGGTACTCTGTCCTCCTGTTGTTCTAGACTAAGCCACCCAGTCTAGGGAAGACACTTTTGTCCGCATTCATAGATTTAGTATAAAAATTCCACTGTTAGTTGGTCAAGAAACATACCCAAATGTGTCAGCAATGGTTTGGTTGCAGAAACCTTCCTCCCAAAATACCAAGTGCAAATGAGCAGATACATCGAGAGTGACGAAGGGTAGTTACTTCGTAACTTCCCCAATCCCAATATATGGTGCAAAATAAAACCCTAAATTCTTTCCCGCTGGGTGAATGACAACTCAACACAAGTAGTACACCTCAAGACGTTGTTTTTGTAAAATAAATTAAAATGAAATATTTGTAAAATATTTTGATTTTGAAGTAAGTTATGGTTTTTGGGCATGTGGTATTGGTAAGCCATGATATTGGCCCATGGTATTGTAACATAATAATTAAAATCCTAGATGCATAACGTAATAATCAAAAGGCTAGATGGGCCATGGTATTGATAAACCATGGTATTATGATTTTCTTCCCTCCTCTCCCACTCTCTATCTTTCTCTTCTGGGTATGGCCCACTGATTTGTAAAAAACCTATCTAGAAGTTAATAATATCCATGGTAAATATTCATGTTTAAAAATCTTTTTATATTGTAAATATTAATTTTTATCTGCTTATTAATTAAATTTAAAAACTATTATGGACTCATTATTTTAATTTATATGGTAAAATAAATTTTAATTTATAACTACTATTTATATGTTATATATTTTAATGTGATATTTATATTATATTTCTTTTTATCTAAAAAATTGTTTGTAATTTTATTAATAAAAAACAAAATTACAAAATATATATATATATATATATATGTAAAATGAATTTAAAAAATATCTCACTTCTTATATATACACATCTCACATCCAACACCCACACATCTACCCTATACTGAGTTGTGTATTACAATTTAACACCACAAAGAAATAAGCTTTCACACACACACATATATATAATAATAGTGATTTAAAAAAAATATATATTTCATGTGTTAATATGTTTCAATTTATGTACAACATCCATGTATGTCTAAATCTATGTTTAATATGGTAAGGGAAGTAAGATTTACAATATAATTTTAATTTTTTAACTTTATTTTTATTATAAAAAATATCATTTATATATTATTAATAATAAATTTATTAAACATTCACTTGTTATTTATACATTAATAACATATCGATATGATGAAAAAACAAATTATATATATATATATATATATATATATATATATAGATATATAATTTTAATTTTAATTTATTTTTCATTTTTGTGCCTAGAGGCTCTCTACAGTCTAGTATAGGGTAGATGTGTAGATGTAATGTAAGCTTAATTGTAATCAATAAAGGTATGGTAAATAAAGAAAAATATAAAGAAATCTGAGGTATTGCAAATAAATAAAAGCTATTTTTATACTTACCCCAGAGGTATGGTAAATAAATAAAACCCATTTTTATATTTACTTCATAAACATCCTTATATATTTAATAAAACTAAAAAAAAAGTTTTATTTAGCTGAAGCGTATGGGCCAAATACCATGGAACAAATTATTATTAATACCATGGGCCAAATACCATGCAACAAATTATTATTAATACCATGGGCTAAATACCATGGGTCAAATACCATATTTAAACAAATAAATATTAATGAGGAATAAATAAGTATGGTAAATAAATAAAAATATAAATAAACTAGAGGTAAAAGGATGTTTTATTTAGGTGAAGTGTACGGGACAAATACCATGGGCCAAATTAATATTATTATATAATATTTATATTAATGTGTAGATGTAATGTAAGAAAGTTTGTAAACTTTTTTAATATTGTAATAAATATATTTATAATAATAATAACAAAATATAAGTATATCTCTCAATCTAAATCGTGGAAACATATGAACATTATATTCTATCATTGGTGTGTGATGAAAGGGAGAGATAGAGGGAGGTGGGTGAGAAAGTGAGAGGGGGGAAGAGAGATGTAGCTGGAAGGGGAAGAAAGCCAAAGAGAGAAAGGTGGAGAGGGAGAGAGAGAGGGAGTGACAAGGGAGAAGGGGAAGAGAGAGAGAGAAGAGGAAGAGAGAGAGAGGGAGAGGAAGAGGGAGGGAGAGAGAGATAGATAGATATGGAGAGAGAGTGTGCATGTTTTTGGGGTGATAAGGAGATACAATGGGAGATAGAGATATAGATGGAGGGGGGAGAGAGGAAAGAAGAGAGAGGAAAAGAGAGGGAGGGAGGAAGAGAGAATAGGAAGAGAGAGAGAGAGAGAGAGGAATAGGGAGGGAGAGAGAGATAGGGAGAGGAAGAGGGTGGAAGAGAGAGGGAGCGGAATAGGGAGGGAGGGAGATAGAGAGAAATAAATATATAGATAAATATGGAGAGATAGTGTGTATGTTTGAGGGCTGAGAGAGAGAGAGAGAAGGGGAAGAGATAGAGAGGGACAGGAAGAGGGAGAGATAGATAAATAGATATATATGGAGAGATAATGTATATAGGATGATATAAAGAGATAAAGAAGGAGAGACAGAGGGAGATATAGATATATACTTAGGGGAAAGAAAATGAGAGAGAGAGAGAGAGAGAGAGAGAGAGAGAGAGAGAGAGATCATGCCATGTGTTTCAGGGTATGGGATAGAGAGACAAATAAGGAGAGATGGAGGGAGGTATATATATAGATGGCAGGGGGAGAGGGAAGAAGATAAATATAGAGAAAGGGAGGGAGAGGTGGTGAGAGAGAGAAAGAGGAGAGAGGGAGGGGGAGAGAGAGAAGGAGAGAGGGAGGGAGATAGACACAGAATGGAAGGTGGGCACAAAGACACATATAAACATAGAAGTTAGATCTAGAAATTCATGAATATTTTGGTTTTTCACTAAAATAGATGTATTTATTTGAGTGTAGTAGTTGATTTCCAATACAATTTTATCACTTTCACTAGATGCATTGATTTCAATTTAGATGTAGATTTTTAATCCTATTTAATACCTTACAGTAGATGCATTTATTTTAGTTAGATGTTGATTTTTACTCCTATTTGATTGCTTGCACTAGATGCATTGGCTTCAGTGTAGATATTGATTTCTAATCGTATTTTATCACTTGCACTAGACTCACTGATTTCAGTGTAGATGTCGATTTCTAATCCTATTTAATACCTTACACTAGATGCATTGATTCCAGTGCAAATGTTGATTTGTACTCCTATTTGATTTCTTGCACTGGATCCATTGGCTTTAGTGTAGATATTGATTTCTAATCATATTTGATTGCTTGCAATAGATGCATTGAATTTAGTGTAGATTTTTCTTTCTATTCCTATTTAATTGTTTGCACTAGATGCATTGATTTCAGTGTACATGTTTATTTATGATTTGATGCAACTCGATGTATGATGTACATTAATTTCAAAGTAATTAGATTAATAATGTGCATTGATTTCTTTGTAAGAACATCTCTGCGCCCTCCATCTATATCTCTATCTCCCATTGTCTCTCCTTATTTATCTCTGCATCTGACCCCCCAAACATACACACACTCTCTCCATATATATCTATCTCTCTCCCTCTCTCTCCCTCTCTTTTCTACTCTCTTTTTATCTCTTCTCCTTCTATCTCTCTCTAACACTTCTCTCTCCATATCTATATCTCTTCCACCCCACCCTGTATTTGCATTTCTTTGGTTTTAGTGTAGATATTGATTTCTAATCCTATTTGATTGCTTGTAATATATGCATTGAATTTAGTGTAGATTTTTATTTCTAATCCTATTTGATTGTTTGCAAAAGATGCTTTGATTTTAGTGTAGAATTTGATTTCTAATCCTATTTTATTTTTTGCACTGGAAACATTGATTTCAGTGTATATGTCGATTTTTGATTTGATGCAACTAGATGTATGATGTACATTAATTTCAAAGTAATTAGATTGATGGTGAGCATTGATTTTAGTGTAAGAACATCTCTGCCCCCTCCATCTATATCTCTATCTCCCATTGTCTCTTTTTTATCTCTCTATCTCACCCCCCAAACATACACACTCTATATCCATCTCTCTCTCTCTCTCTCTCTCTCTCTCTCTAACACTTCTCTCTCCATATTTATATCTCTTCCTCCCCACCCCGTCTTTTCATCTCTCTTCTCCCCTCTATTCCCTGTCCATCTATATCTTTATCTCACCCCCAAAACATATACACACACTCATAGTGTGAGCACATAAACATTATTCATGACATGAATTGACTTATGTGTTGCGATAATTCAACCACAAATACAAAACTTGAATTTTCATCCTAAATAAATTTTTCACTTACCTAAAATGTCTTCTTCTTGAAACTATAAACCATTTTTAATTGGATACATCCTTATTATTCCCATTTTCCATCATTCAACATTGTTAATCACTTTTCATTCAAACATGGCAATAGAGAATAAATAAATGTGTGACAATAAGAATAGTAAAATAAAATAGTTTCAGATTGATTGCAATGAAGATTGTTTGTAATTGACTTCATTCTTATTACTGACATTTTCTATCATTCAACATTGTTAGAGTGTCACTTTGCACTTAAAATATTTATTTCATCATTTTTCATCATTCAATTTAGTAACTTCTCATCATTAATCATTAATCTTAGACATTTTTAGCATATTTAAAATGATAAAAATAATTTGATGTTCAACAAATTTTGTATGACCGTAAACGACTGAAACTAGCCTAGATCCATCTTAACTCCGGATCTATCAAGCGCTGAGAAGGATCAAATCTCTCGAGGTGCAAACCTTTCCTCAATTTTTGCACTCAAAAAAGATATTTTCACCTCGAGAGATTTGATTCCTCTCGACCCTTGATAGATCCGGAGTTAAGATGGATCTAGGCTGGTATATACATCAATATATTCATATTGATAAATATTTTTTTTGGAGAGAAATTTATATATGTTGATTTTTATAACCATATTATTGTAAATATTTTCATAATATAACTAATCAAATTAAATTCCAATATTTAACTTATATTCACAGCAGTGGTGAATTCAAGTATTATCTAGAGCCACTAATAAATAAAAGCATTGGGGAATCTGAATGAAATTTGCAACATTCACAACAATAGTGATTTCGGGGTTATCCAGAGCCACTAATAAATAAAAGCACTTGGGAATCTAAATGAAATTTGCAAGCTCGTTGTCTGCAGTATCAAATAACCAAAAAAATAAAAAATACAAACCAAAGCGAGACAACAAATTTCAATTTCAAAATTCAACAAAATTCATTTCAAAATTCAAATTCAAATGGTCTAAGGAATATCAATGAAAATCTGCCCATAATAAATTAAATTAGAGGTACCATCAGGGATGACAAGAAATATCAAGGCATGTTGCGTCAAGCAATATGCCATTGAGTCTTTTCCCAGTCGGAGGGCTGTCCCATGCATGTATGGTAGAGCTAATATCGGGTGCATTAAAACACAGATAGCAAGCTGGTTATTGCTTTCCAAAATTTCAACATGTAATTGAAGATTTGAAAGTCAGTGAATATTGTTCAAAGAAGGTGTTTTCTGCGTTGTTTGTTCAAAAGGTTAATCTGTATGGGAAAAAACAGAGAAGCCCAAAAGGATTATTTATGAGGATATAAGGTTTATTTATGATGCTATTTTCCACTCGTAATTTCCAGCTAGAATACTAAAGGCAGTTTTAAATTTATCTTTTTCTGCAACTGCAACCTGCCAGAAACCAGACTTTAGATTGAACTTTGAGAATATTTTTTCACCAGATATCCTACCCAATAGATCACCTTTATGCAGAATTGGATAAGTATCATCGGCAAGAACAGAATTCAGGGGCTTATAATTTATCACAAGCCTTGGGATTCCCCTGATCTGTTCTGATCTCTTATTCACATAGAATCCATAGAAATTCCATGGGCTACTGGATTCTCTGATCAGCTTTCTATTCAATAGCTAATTTATTTCTTTTTCGCATAGATCCCTGTATTCCTTATTCATTGGGATGGCTTTGGATTTACAGGTCTTGCCCGTATACTCAGATTTGTAGGGAAGTTCTACATAGTGCCGTTTCCTATGCCAGAAAGCATTTGGTTCCTCCAAACAACATTCTGTTTCTATAACTGATTTTAATTCAGAGATTTTTCTCTGAATGTTACGAGAATTTAATTGCTCTTCTATATGGATGGTAGATTTGAGATCCTTGAGCTCTGTGGTTTTTATTTCAGCCTTCTTAAGTTCCTGCATTGTCTGTACCATGGTGGATACCCTAGGGATTGAGACATAGGGCATATCAATTATTTTGGATTTCCCATCTGAGGTGGGTACAGTTATGAAATATCCAGCTCTGTTATTTTTCAATCTAATGGAGCCATGTGGTTCAACCGCTGCTAGAAAAACATTCCCTAAAATGCAATCAACAGGGATATCTCCTACTGCAAACTTCAACTTTATGCAATGAGTATCAAAGCAATATCCTGCCATCTATGCCAAGAGCATTATCATCCTTTAACACCAAAGGAATGGCCTTTGCAGTGTTTTGATCTTCTCCTCGGATAATGCCTCTGTAGGGAGGAAAGGTAGTAACGGTCTCAATTTTACTACCATCAAGGGCTGACCAAGAATGATGAGAAGAAGATTTTGTGGCATCAGTCATCAACACAATATCAGATTGCTTATTTTTCTTCCATGAATAGAAATATATCCAACTGTTTGTTCTATTCATATAATCTTTCCATTCTTCTGATAATATGATTTTTTCTTCACTAGAATGAGTGAGGCCAAAAGATTCAGCCTCTGGATGGGTATAATTATCCTAGTTCAACATCTCTTTCATCCACTGGGTTGGAACTTTGTGCTTCTTGCACCCATCCATAATAGTAAAGAATTTGTGCATTTCCATGACTGAAGGCTTTTTACAATCAGCTGGTAGATCCTTGAATCTTGATTCAGGGATCAGATTATTAATCTGCTCGAGATATCCGAGACCATATTTTGGCATGTTTGGTGGTCTCATCTTGTTGAATATCTCAGTTAATCTCGGGTCTTCATTTTCCAAGGATGGCATTTCATGCATCATCATGACATGGTCTGACTCATGAGGGAAGGGAATTTCAGAGCATTTGGGATTAGGACAAGGGTTAATGGAAGTGGATACTGGGGCTTCTCCTGTCCTAGGATGATGATTTTCATGAATAGCCAAATAGGCAAGACTACTGAGATTTACTAGGTTTCTACATTTTGGACAAGAAACTTGGATAGAATTAAAATTTACAAGCTGAGCAAACTAAAATAAAGAAATATGCTTACAAGAAGTTGAAACAATACTAGAACATGCTATATCTACAATTTATTTATCTTTATACAAGGGAGATTTTTTGCAGGCTTCTTCAATCATACGTCTGTCAATGGTAGATCTTCTGGGGAAGGACAAAATGGATGAGGATTGATCTTCACAGATGTTGGTAGAAGTGATACATTTTGCAGAGATGGGTTTGGGGTTAGGAATGACCCAATGCTCTGGGAAATTCAGATCTTCCCATTTGATTGCTTGATGTTCCACCTTTTGATTTTTAGAATCATTGAGAACAACAACACTTGTTTTTGAATCTCTGCTGGGTGAATGGAGGACATCCAGATACATGGTGTTCATATGTCTGAAACAACCCTTGGTCTGAATGGAAATATTATTTCTTTTCTTCAGCATATCAAACACTAAAGTCTGTATTTGAAGCTGTAGAATTTTATCTATGGTCTCATAAAATACATAGACTGAAAAATTAGGGTAGCAATCAAACCATACAGGACCATTGGATAATGGGGCTACAATCCCTCCAATAATTGAATCAGTGTATTTATTGTGGGTGAGATCTCTCACAGTCGCTAAGACATAGGTGTCTAACCCTTGATGTGTGAGAGCACTGATTCCCACTCTGATGCATCCTAGATGTAGATACTGAGTTTTTAATTTTCCGGCTTCTGCCTGAAGCTGCTTAGGGTGAAGAAGGGGAATAGACTAGACACAGTCTGAATTCTCTTGGATAGAACTGATTGAATCCTTTATAGATATTCTGGTGATAGCTATTAAGTGAAAAGGGGCCACATCATAATAGACTTCTGAAGCTGATATACTCGGGAGTTTCCATCTTGCAGATGGTTCAGTTTCTTCATAAACTAATTCAGATGAATTCAAGACTCTACTTGATGTAGTAGAAAACATATCCCTAAGGGGATTTTCTTCAGCCTTTTCTTTCTCATATAATTCTGTGAAAGAAATTGATTTTCTGAAAGAGTCCATTTTTTCTTAAATAAAGAGAGGATGATTTTGAGTACTGACCTTTCTTTAACTAGACAATCTTTCTGGCTCTGATACCAATTTTTCGCAGGGGCTTCACTGATAGAAGCTTTCAACAGAAACAATAGGCTGATTGGCCTTGTTGAGTCTCTTTTTTGTCTTTGATCTCTCAAAATCCTTTACACAAACCCATACACGAACCGACTTCCACTGTCACGCTCTAGCGGATTATACACGGCCTCCTGCCTTCAACAGCCTTGGCATCCCTAGGTGTTTTCGCGAACCTTTGGCGAACCTCAAGTGAATATGAGAGAGATAGATACTACCTCAATAGACAATATAAAGCTCAAAGTTCCAAGTACTCAAAGAATGTGGAAATTTTTTTCTCTTTATTGATTTCAGAATTTCATTACATGAATATTATGGACTCATATTTCTTTTCTGAGATCGACTGTTTGAACATTTACCAGTGATAGCTTCTCAATAGATGAGATAGTGTTCTAGAGGCTTCCTGGCTGAATACAGACTCAGTATAGGAAAACATAACACACAAACTATCACACAGACTAATGATCTGGCCACATTAGGTTCTCACCAGTGCGGAGCACACTGATGCGTAGGCTTCTCAGATCGACTTCTAAACTTGAGTCACCTCTCCGTGATGCAAGCAGATCAAGCTTAAATCTTGCAGATGCAGAGTAGGAAGAATGCAGAATTAGACTCTAGACACACACAAAAAACTCTAACTATTGATGCTGAATGAATGAACCTTACCCTCCTTATATAGGATGTGAGGGGGGACAAGCAGTCAATTCGGATCTGACCAAAACATAAACATGGGGAAGGAATCATTGCTTTCAGGTAACGCCGAGGCGACATCCGAACAGAGATTCCTTCATCCGGACACAAACATGTGGGTATCAGACACAAAGTGGATGCCTTTTTGGTACAGAAGGCCCACGGGGAAACTATTACAAATATTTACATAGAGGATACTTTTTTTTTACCGGGAAAGTCCTTGAGAAAACCTAATCACTTTAATCCCATGACTAGGAGACAGTAGAAAGTGGAGACTTTTTAGTGGAGTCCACGAGAACCACTTTCTGCCAAATCATCTAAGATTTTTATTCCCGGAAATTTGTACCTCTGATATGTGGTGTCATTCCAGGCTTTGTATAGATTATTCTAATGATCATAGGCTTATTTAGAATTATTTGGTGCTTAATATTTGTCATTACCAGCCACTGATTATGCTGCCTCATGTGTTGCATCAAAATTTTTGAATCTTCTACCCATCGGAGGTCACCAATGGTTTGGAAAGGTGTGTGGAAGCATTCGCCGATACCATTATCTATACACTGTTTACACTCATTTTGAAAATAACATTCATAAGACACTGGGTCAATAGCATTTTTTTTAAGTCCATAATCAGTTCATCAGTCTTGTAACCATTCTGGTTGTTGATTTCCCTGCATGATCCATGTAGCACCAAATTTGAGTTTAGTATAATGGGTCTCATTTTTACCATCTTTATTTAAGATATCCCACCATAATTTCTTGTACCCTGAGAAATTGTAAATGGTATCGGGAAATATTAAGTCAGGATTATTTGCTGGCCATTGATTAAAATTAGTCCATGTCCATTCAGGGTTTCTAGTTATATTGATGGCCAAGTATTTATGATAGACTCTCTGTCTATCACTTCCTCCTATGCACATGACTGATATGTCAAGAAATTCATTTGTTAATGACTCTTCAGCCTCAAACGATGCAGCCATACTTCTAGAGTACACCATATCATGTATCCATCTACTTCCTTTCGGGTATACTCATCTTTCAGGTACAAGATGTTGGAGATCTGTATGATTTTGTAGATTGGCATCTAGTACCTTGGTATTTCCGAGCTACCAAGTGGGCTTCCATCCATCTCTATACTCAGCCAAATTTTTATCTTCTGGGACGGTCATTAGGATTTCTCTCTAGTGACCCTAATCCCATTCTGTTACTATTACCATTACTTGGTCTTCTTCTTGTTCTTATTTCTGGATATATTCCCGGTTTAGGAAATCTAGAAAATGATTCTCTGCCTCTTTAATATGTTCATATTTAAAGTCAAAGTTAGCAAAGAGTGCTTGCCATCTAGCAAATTTGGCTTCACCAGGTTTTTTAATGTCCTTAGTAAGGACGTTTCCTAATGCTGAGGCATCTGTTCTCAGCAAAAACTTTTTGTTGAGAAGGTGTATTGCGAATTTGTCAATACAATTCCAGGTGGCTTTTACTTCCCTTTCTATAACAGAGTAATTTTTCTCTATTTTTCTCCAAGTTCCTAAAGCAAATTGTACTACCTGTTCTACCTTGTCTTTTTCATCCTTCCTCCACTTTAGCACACCTCCCCATCCAATGTCGTTGGCATCTGTTTCAACAATTTTAAATTAAATTTCATCAGCGACATATAAAATAGGCAGTGTTTTTACCTTGGATTTAATCTGTCTAACAGCTGCAGTATGATCTTCTGTCCAAGGTGAAGGATTTTTTCTTAATCTCTGGTTTAACAGAGATCTATCTGCTACACAATCCTTATAGAAATTCCCAACATAGTTTAAACATCCTAGAAATCTTTGAAGCTGTGTTTTATCGAGGATGACATCAGGGAATTTTTTTGCAAACTCCATAGCATAGCTTTGCAAAGTTATCTCACCATTCTGGATTGTGTGTCCTAGAAATTTTATTGAGGTTTAGAAGATTTCAATCTTCTTTTTACTCATCACTAGACCATTCTGTTCAACTTTTTGAAGATCCTTATGTGTTTAAAGTGGTCTTGAATATTTTTTGAAAAAATAAGAGTGTCATCTATGTAAACAAGAAACCAATCTGCATAAGGTTTGAATATAGAATCCATAACGTTCTGAAACTTTGAGGGAGCATGCTTGAGTCCAAACGGCATGAATTTCCATTCGTAATGTCCAGCTGGAATACTAAAGGCAGTTTTGAATTTATCTTTTTCTGCAACTGCAACCTGCCAGAAACCAAACTTTAGATCGAACTTTGAGAATATCTTTGCACCAGATATCCTACCCAATAGATCACCTTTATGCCGAATTGGATAAGTATCATCAGCAAGAACATAATTCAGGGGCTTATAATTTATCACAAGTCTTGGGATTCCCCTGATCTGTTTTGATCTCTTATTCACATAGAATCCATAGCAATTCCATGGGCTACTGGATTCTCTGATCAAATTTTTTTTCAACAGCTGATTTATTTCTTTTTCACATAGATCCATGTATTCCTTATTCATTGGGATGGATTTGGATTTACAGGGCCTACCCATATACTTAGATTTGTAGGGCAGTTCTACACAGTGCTGTTTCCTATGCTAGAAAGCGTTTGGTTCTTCCGAACAACATTCTGTTTCTATAACAGATTTTAATTCAGATATTTTTCTCTTAATGTCAAGAGACTTTAACTGCTCTTCTATATGGATGGTAGATTTGAGATCCTTGAGCTCTATGAGTTTTATTTCAGCCTTCTTAATTTCCTGCATTTCTTGTACCATGGTGGATACCCTAGGGTTTGAGACATAGGGCATATCAATTCTTTTGGATTTCCCATCTGAGGCGGGTACAGTTATGAAATAGCTAGCTCTATTATTTTTCAATCTAATAGAGCCATGTGGTTAAACTGCTGCTAGAAAAACATTCCCTAAAATGCAATCAACAGGGATATATCCTACTGCAAACTTCAATTTTATGCAATGAGTATAAAAGCAAACAACAGCTTTGGGAACTTCATATTGTAGGGTTTTCTCTCCTAACCCTATTATTTTCCTGGAGGCTGATATCCAGTATTTAGAGGGGATGGTTTTTTTATTGAAAATATTCACATCTGCACTATAATCTAAGAGTGCAATAAGGGAAAACATTTCTCCTTTGATACAAACATTTATATGAACATGATGCTGTTGATATCCTATTGCTAGAACACGCATCTCTCTGAATCCTACAGTAGGATCCTTTTTCCCTTCAAGAATTTCAAAATTTTATTCTGGAAATGGTGTACTTTGCAGAGTATAATTTGTGCAATGGCCTGAAACAGGTTGTGCCATTTCCTGTTTTCTCTTCTCTAACTTAGCAACTTGGGATTTTAAAACAGAAATTTCAGATTTAAGCATATGAATTTCTCTACTCACCTCCCCCAAAGTGAGTGAACGAACTTTGTTCTGCTGATGATCCTGCTGGTAGGCCTTAGTATTTATTTCATAAGAAGCTTCAAGAAAGAGAGGCTTCTTGTTGGTACTTTTGCTAGCTCAAGATGTTTGTGACATAAATGTCTCTAGCAATCTATTTTTTAGATCCCCTTCTTCCATTGCTCGGATTTGTGCAAAAATATTTAGCTCATGTTCATCTGTTTGTGCCATAAGAAATTTCAGTTTAGAACTAAAATCTTCTACAATAGAAACATCAGATGAAGAGTCAGATTCATCATCAGAAGAACATCCACATTTACAATTTTCAGAATCTGAGCAGGAGCAATGTAAATGAGCTTGAAGTTCTTCAACAGAAGAACTGGAAGAGGAAGATTCACTTTATGAATGAGAAGAATAATCATACAGTTGTTGTTGTTGAATAAACAGGCAACGACAGTTTTCTGCCTTATGGTGTGGAGATCCACACTTACTACATTTATCTTCAGATTTTATAATTGTCTTGCCTTTATTGGGAGGCTGAGATTTTCTGCATCTGTTCTTCTTTGATTCATCTCTATCAGGACATCTGTTTGCTGTATGGTCAAGTTTCCCACATAACCAACATATGAGTTGGTTTAAATTTTCATGCTTATGAGTTTTTAGATGGATGTCTGATGGCTTGTAGTAATGAGTATTAGGGACATACTTATAATATCCCTTTCTTTTGGATGAATTTGAGGAGATTCTCCTCTTATTATTTCTGTTGACAAATTTTTCTCTTTTCTGAGCCTTCTTTGCCTTTCGTTTAGACTTTATTTTTTAACTAGGGGATCATTAATAGTGATGCCATATTTACTGCAAAAGGATTTGCTGTCAGGCAGTCTAGACATCTTCTCTCAATATTTATTCATCTTTGAACTAGTACACAGAGTTACTAGTACCTTTGTAATAATTGCATAGATTTCTCCCCAAGTATAAAATTCAAAAGGAAACTGAAAGGATTCTTGTAGTTTAATAATTTCTACCAACTTTGAAGGCAAAGCTGCAAGATATACCTCTTTCCATAGGATATTTTTGGGATCTTTGACCAGGAAGATCCTTTGCATCCAAACTCGATGGAAATCTTCATACTGGCTCATTTTCATACATTTTAAATTCCTCAGAATAATTTCATTTTTGTCTGAGACAACACTCTCAATGCCGCACCAATGTTCCTCAATCATGGAGGTTACAGCTCCAATCATGTTATTTGTGGGAGTACCATCAGAATGGAAAATAATATCTCCATTTTCATCCTTCAAAATTTATTCTTCCATCTTTTTAATCAAAGCTGGAGATGTATCTACTTCCCACCATCTTGCCAAAGTTCCAGTGAAGCATTGAATCATAATTTTACATGCTTCCACTTCAGATTTTCCTCTGACACACATGAGCTTATACTCAGTCATCATCTGATCAATTACTTTTCTGATTTGCCCCATGCTAAGATTATCAATATTCCATTCTTTATGACACTCAAGATAAAAATAATGAGTCTCTGGAAGTTTACCCATTCCACTAAGGTCTGGAGTAGAATATCTAGTAAACTGGCTCTCTAGGGGTTCATAGACTAGGAAAACCTAAGTTTCTGGCTCTTTGTCAGATTATTTTATCAAAGAGGCAAGGGTGATTCTTTCTTCTGATGGTCTCTAAGAGGACTTTCCAACTTCTTTTGGAAAAATATGGGGAAACTTGTCAATGGAATTGACAGGGTTCTGGATATGTACATGTCTTTTGTGCAAAAAAGAAGCTGGGATTGGCTTTTCAGCCGAAAAATATGAAAAATAGGGCAGTCACGTGAAACTATTGGTAGTAATTTCATTGGGATTTTGAGAGAGAGAAACTATATTTCAAGTTAACCTTGTAATTAATGAGAGTAGGTGATGTCAAATCACAGTAAGAAGCTTCGTATGCCTGTCATAAATGAAAATGGCCAACTTTGATGGCTGGCCTATGGAAGGACTACAAACCTTCAGTGACAGAGCTGCCCTCAATTCCTTTAAAAGCTATAAATTTAGGAGTTGCCTACCCAGCCAACAGTTGCAACATAAAAATCATTGCACGAGTTACAAGACATGGCCTCATAAGATGCTGAAATTAAGAACCAATAATATTAAAGATTAAGATGCTGAAATTCAAAACAAATAATATTAAAGATAAATATTAATAATTGTTTTAAATAAAAAAAAATAAAATTATTTAGTAAAATTTCATTTTGTGGAATTAGAAATTATTTCAGTGTTTGACCCAAATTATTAAGTGGTCATCCTTGTAACCCAATTCGTAATACCTGCTTGTGGCGGGCATAATAAGAAATTAGTTTTTTGTGACTTAAACATACTAACTTTATGTAGATATGTCTATTTTTTTATTGCAAATCAATTTTATTATAAGTTGATAATATTAACTTTGTATGAGATCTTAAGAACAAACTAGAACATAGTTATTCATTTTAGTTGTGCAACAATGTTTCATTTATCTGAGGAAAATAATTAATATATTTTAAGCAATTAGTTGTGATCTTAACTATGTTCCTTTTAGAGGGGAGCATTAGGAATATGGGTGTATTTTTCTCCCAATATAATTTTATTCAAAGATGAAATTTAATTTAACATATTTTTAAAAGCAATTTGGCTCTCTTTTTTCCAAACTCATAAATTGTGGAAAAATTTGATGAGTTTACGAGACTTTTTAAGAAGTTGATAATTACATTTCATCTTATAAATCAATAGAATTGATTTTTCATTTTAATTTGTTGTAGCTTATATAGCAAACCTAAATGATTGGATGTATTTCACTTAGATAAAAATATACAGAGTATATTTCCATTGTAATTTTTTGAAGTGCAATTTTTTAAGCATGATCATTATTAGACTAACACAAATCCATGTAACATCAGATCTATCATTCACTGAGAGGGATCAAATCCCTCGAAGTGAAAACCTTATTTTTGGAGTGTAGAAGTTGAGGAATGGTTTGCACCTCAAGGGATTTGATCCCTCTCAATGCATGATTGATTCGGTGTTAGATGGATCTAAATTTGTTTTTGTCAAACGCAACCACACAAAATATGTGAAACATCTAATTCTTCTGATAATTTTAAATATGTTAAATATGTATAATATTAATCTGGTCATTTTAATCTTAAATTTTCTCAACTATCTCACTTTTTTGAGATGATAGAGATTGTTAATAACTTGAATGATGAATATTTATGAAATAAAATTTTTAATACCAAGTGACAAGATAACGATGTTGAATGATAGAGAATGCTAATGCTAAGAATGGAATCAATTACAAATACTCTTGATTGTGATCAATCTCACACTATGTTCTTCTACTATTCCTATTATCACACATGCTTTTTTTCCATATTTTTTATATTAATCATATGAAAAGGGAGATTGAAATCATAGACCATTCATATTTTTAACTCATGTTATTATAGTAAATGTCATACCGTGTCTCTTTTCTACTCCAATATTAATAGTTGCTTTCTCAAAAGTCAATTATTGTGTCTTATGGAATGTTATAGCCCAAGTAACAATGCAATTACCTCATTTGAATGCAATGAGCCTAAAAATGTTAAATGATGGAAAATGGGAATAATAAGAGTATAATCAATTAATAATGGTTTACAGTTTCAAGAAATAAACATTTTAGTTAAGTTAATACTTTATTTAAGATGAAAATTCAAGTATTTTATTTATGGTTGAATTACAATAACATAGAAATCAATGCACGTCATCAATAAATTTATTGTGATTACACTGAAATCAATGCATCTAATCCAACCAATCAAATAGGATCAAAAATCAACATCTACACTGAAATGAATGCATCTAGTGCTAGCAATAATATACAATTAGAAATTAACATCTACACTGAAATCAATGCATTTAGTGCAAACAATAAAATAGGATTAGAAATAAATATCTACATTGAAACCAATGCATCTAATGCAAGAAATCAAATAGGATTAGAAATTAACATATTCACCGAAATCAATGCATCTCATGCAAAAAATTAAATATGATTAAAAATCAGCATCTGCACTAACTAAACGCATCTAATGCAAGAATGCAAATAGTATTAGAAATAAACATCTACACTAAAATCAATGCATCTAATGCAAGTAATCAAATAGGATTAGAAATAAACATATACAATAAAATTAATGCATCTAGTGCAAGAAATATTCGTCCCTTTCTCTCCACCCTTCATGTATATCTATATCTCCCTCCATCTCTCCTTTGTCTCTCTATCTCACCCCCCCAAAAACACACGCACAAACACACACACACACACTCCATATATATCTATCTCTCCCTCCCTCTGTCTCTCCCCCTTCCATATATATCTCTATCCCTTTGTCTTTCCTTCATTGTCTCTCTATATCACCCCACAAACATCCACATTCTTTCTCCATATATATCTATATCTCCATCCCTCTATCTCCCCTTCTATCTCTCTTCCCTTCTACTCTTCTCTCTCCCTCTCTCTTCATCTCCCTTATCACTCCCTCTCTCTCTCTCCACCTTTCTCTCTCTCTCTCTATGTATTTCTTCATACCCCCCTCTCTCCTTCTCTCTCTTAAGTCATCTCTCTCTCTCTCTCTCTTTGTCCTCCAACTTTGTAATTATTTTTTTCCCTCTCTCATGATCTCTCATTCTCTCTCTCCCTTCTCTTTATCTTTCCTTCTTTGTCTCTCTATCTCATCCCCAAAAATACACACACTCTCTCCATTTCTCCCTTGTCACTCCCTCTATCTCTCTCAACGTTTATCTCTATATTCCTTTCTTATTCCCTCCCTATTTTCCATCCAACTCCATCACTCTCTCCCTATCTCCTACTCTCTATAATCCTTATTTTATATCCATTTCTCTCCTACTTCCCTCTCTCTCCTACTTTCTCTCTCTCTCTCTCCTCCAACCCTATCACTATCTCCCTCCCTCTCTCCTTCTCACCCCCCCCAAACTTTATCTCTTCCTCTATTTCTCTTACCCTTCTCTCCCTCTCTCTCTCCCCGCCTTCTCTCTCTCTTCACTTCTCCTCTCCTCACTCCGCTACTTTATCTCCATCTCTCTGTTTTCACTCCCTTTATGTCTCCACCTCTATCACTCTATGGATTTATTCTTCCCTCCCATAGATATCTAGAGTTAATATATATCCTAATATTTTAATATATATTATAATATAACAAATTTAATATTATATTAAAGTTAACATTATATTAATAGAAATTTAATAAATTTAATAATATTAATACCATAATATATTAATATTGAACTTTTAATAATAATAATAGTAGATTTAATGATGTTTTTACATGATATAATAACAAACATTGTAATAAAACTACATAAAATTAATATTTTGAAATATTACAACTTTGACCTAGAAATATTTTATATTTTTAAACATTTTAATATATCCAATAGAGATAGTTTTTTTTTCTTTTGAACATTCATGTTACAAAGATTTAATTAAAAGAAACACCAAAATACTTTAGAGCCATTTTATATAAAATTTAAAGGATTTTTTATTCTTTGTGTTCAATTAACATTTTTCCTTTGATTTAAGAAATGGTATTGGATTTAGTAAAGAGTAAATATGTTTAAAATTTTACCTAATGATATGAATTAGATCTTAATCAAAATGTACTTGAGGATCTGTAAATTGAAAGTGTTTAAACTGATTTTTTGAGAGCTTTAATGTTAATTTTTAAACACATAAAACATGTAAATAAACTCTAAAATATACAGAAATAATAGACAAATGCACCATAATAATAATCACAAAATAATAAATGATGAAAGAGTTCACCCCTCCTAGGCTATGTCTCCTTGGTCCAGCTTCCAATGGCTTAACCCTCTTTCATTATGCTCAAAGTCGTGATTACATACATTTATAGTGCTCAAATGGCTTCAAAACTTGTTCCATTAGCTTCAAAATACCCAAAAATTCTTTTCCATCCTCTTTCTGATCCGAAATTGGTAAAAAAATGAAGAATTTACGAGCCTCTCTATTTTTCCTGCTAACTACACCACAATTTCCCAAAAGTCTGGACCGGTCCTACAAATTCGCCCTGAATTGCACTAATAGAGTGACAATTTCGCGGATTTTTGGGCAAAATGCATAAAGTCCAAATTTTCAATAATAAATAATATGGTTGGATTATATATATATATATATATATATATATATATATATATATATATATATATATATATATATATATATATATATATATATATATATAGTTTAAATTTCGACGGTTAATATAATGGCTGGTGGTTAGTGATGATAGGTCACATGGGTGGTTAATTTTATGGTTTGGGCGGCCATTAGGGGAATTTTAAGGTCTAAAATGGGCCTCCTAAGGAAATTATAAAATAATATTGGAAATAATAAAATAATATTAGATTACATCATCAATTTTTAGAGGGAAAAAAGAAAAAACTATTTTTTCAACTCGTATTTCGAGATAAAAAATTTCATTGGATACAAAATTTGATTCCTCATCCAAGGAGTGCCCATGTTGCATACTTTTGATGGACCTTGATACATGAAAAATGATAAAAACATAAAAAATGTGATTGGAATCACGTTTTTTCATGTATTTCTCATTTTTCATGTAGCAGGGTCCATCAAAAGTATGCAACATGGGTACTCCTTGGATGAGGAATTAAATTTTACATCCAACGAGTAATACCACTCAAACTTTGAGTAAAACATTAGGGATATGAGTTGATAAAGTAGTTTTATTATTTTATTATTTTTAATATTTGTTATTTTTTTACTCCAAAAATGGTGAATCATCCCCCATGGTTAACATCATCATCTTGAATCTTATTGGTTCCTATAAATTTTATGTTGGTTGTAAATTTTTCTTAGGAGGCCCATTTTGGACCTAAAAATTCCCCTAATGCGGCCAAACCTGCATGCCCCCTGGTTGTATTGTAAATTTCGTAAGGTAATACAATATGCGGGATAGGGGCTAAGCCCTATCCCCTTTCCCAAACTTCACAAACATTAATATTCAAATATGCTTCATGGCCATAGTTTAAACAAGAGACTTGGTGGCCCGATGGTAACACGGTGCGGTGATATATGCTTGGTCACGGTTTCGACTCTGGTGGACTACAGTTTGGTCTTCAACCAATTTTGGTGCCCTTCCATGCCACCATGAGGCAGCCTTCGGTTGGGCCACGTGGCAACATGTGGTTGGCCATCACACCAACCAATAAAATCATGCCATCCATCACCCAATGAAATTTCAACAAGTGGTGAAGCCTAACAACGTAAACAAAAATTACCTTTCAACCAACCAGAAGAGGCCACGTGGTAGCTTGCCACTAGCCCAAATTTTTTCCCTATTAGCTACCATTTTTGAAAATTTTTCCTATTCGGGAAAGCTGACAGAACAATTTTATGGGAGAACAATGTTGGTTTTCCATGAAACGAGTTGCACCAGATTCAGAACGACGAGATCTATGCGGTCATTTAGGTTCCACACCATTTCAACAACTTTCATTTTTGTGCATAATTTTGAGAACTTGATCACTCCTCCCCACCGGAAGATTTTGGACCCAAAATATCACTTTCAGTTGTTCAACATATGAGGGTACAATTCCCTCACCTTTCCAATCTCGATCAATTTTTCTTTGCTTGTTTTTTTTCCTTTGAACCCCACATGAAGGTATTCCACATTCCCTCGTTTTGAAGACCTTGTTCTTTTTTCAAGAATGGTGTCTTGTTGTAGTTCATCAAGGTATTCAGGAGAGAAATCATCAATGGAAGGAATCTAAACATCTTATGCTTGATCTTCAATTTAAAGGAGGCTCATACAACCTTAAGTTCTCAACATTGAAAACAACATAAATTTACATATATGAAGGAAAATCCAACTTAAAGGCATTATCACCAATATTTTCTAAAATTATGAATGGACCATATTGAATTGGTTTTAATTTTTTACCTTATTCCTGAAGCCTTTCTTTGCTAATGTGAAGCCAAAATTCATCACCAACTTGGAATATGTGATCTACATGATGCTTATTGTGCCTTGTTTTATACTTGAATTAGCTCTTTTCTAGCTATTCTTGAACTATTTAATGCACCAATTGGATTTGTTCAATGAAACTTTTAGCTTTGTCTATGTCACTATGACAATCAATAGCAACTTCCTTTCCAAAAATTAAATCCAAAGGATATTTAGGCAAGTACCTCAAACATGCCTCAAATGGTGATGTTTGAGTTGAAGAGTGCTTGGCCCGGTTGTAAGCAAGTTGAATATAGTGAAAGTTTTCATCCCACAACTTAGGATGCGTATTGCATTAACCACAAAGAAGATGTATCACCTTCCTGTTCACTGCCTTTATTTGACCATCTGTTTGTGGATGAAATGTTGTACTTTTTTTCAATTTAGTGTCCATGAATCCCCACAAGCTTGACCAAAATTTCCTAACAAAACATGAATCTCGATCACTAACAATGGATGTGGGAAATCCAAAATGCACCCATACATTCTAAAAGAATAAATGAGCAGTTTGTTCAGTTGTAATTTTCTTTTTAGATGGCATAAAAATAGACATTTTTTTTAACGTATCCACAACTAAAAAAATATAAGCATGATTACTCTTTGACATAGGAAGACCTCCATCAAAATCCATAGAGACATTCTCTAATGGACGAGAAAGTACTGGAAGTGGAGTGTACAATCCTAAATTTCTATTGTTAGGCTTACTGACATCACATAATTAAAAACCTCTAATAAAACGTGACACACTTTCAACCATCCAAGTTCAATAAAAATACCTCTGTAGATGTTCCATCGTCTTACTTACACCAAAATTACTAGCAATAAGAGAAGTGTGTGCCTCTCTCATAATTTTTACTCTTATCCTTATGGAATACAAAGCTTAACAAGATGGTACAACAAGTTATCATGCATGCGATAATCCAATCCTTCTACTTGGTTCCCTTGACTTAAAGTTGCATATACATCTTGAAAATCACTATCGAAAGCATATTTTTCAACATAGCTATCATGAAAAACATAATTATGCTTAATACTAGTAGCAGCACTAACAATAGGCCTAGAAGGCATGTGAACAACTTTATTGTAGATTAATTTCTTATACCTTATCACCAAGTGGAATTTTTGAAGAAAACCCAACCATTGAAAGTGTCCTCATTTTTGAAAATTTGTTTGTGATTGCAAGTATTGCAATGGCTGATGATCAATGTGAATGATTAGTTCCTTACCCATCAAGTAATGTCTCCATTTTTTCACACTTTTCACCAATGTATACAACTCCTCGTCATATGTAGGATAATTAATCACTACATCATTAAAATTTTCCAGATGAAAATAGATAGGCTTACCATGTTGCATGAGGACTACACCCATGGCGTAATCACTAGAATCAGTCTGAATCTCAAATGGCTATCTCAAGTATAGAAGTGCAAGTATTGCGGCTGAACTGATCTTTTCTTTCAATGCATCAAATTCATTTTGTTGTTTACCTCCCCACTGGAAGACTTACTTCACACTTGACAATGCATGCAATGGAGCCGTGATAGAAGAGAAGTTAGCAATAATCTTCCTCCAATATTGGGCCACTCCCCAAAGGGTTGTTACCTCAGTAAATTTTTTTGGCTTTCGCCAATTAAAAATGACATCAACCTTTGAGGGATATATTTTCAATTCACCTCCTCCAACAATATGACCCAAATATACTAAAGGCTTTTTTCCAAACTCAAACTTTGACATCTTTAAAAACAATTGTTCTTTCATCAAGACATCAAGTACCTTTTTGACATGCATGACATGTTCTTCATGAGATTTACTAAAAACCAGGATTTCATCTAATTAGAATATCAAAAAATCATCTAGAAATGGCCTCAACACATCATTCATCACAAACTTAAAGGTAGCCAGAGCATTGTAAACACCAAAAGGCATGACTAGCCATTCAAAAAAACCTTGCTTTGTTTTGAATGTTGTCTTCCATATGTCACCTTCAGCAATTCTAATTTGATGATGGCCACTCCTTAAGTTCACTAACATAGTAAAATACTATGCATCTTACAATTTATCAAGTAAATCATTAATTCTACAAAGTGGGTAACAGTTCTTTACCGTAATTTTGTTTAATGCATAAAATTCCACACACATGCACTATGTTCCACCCTTCTTTGGAACCATAACAATAGGTGACCCGCATGATGACGTACTTGGTCTAATGATCCCTTTGTCCAACAACTTTTGATTTTTTTTTTTAATTTCTTCACTTTCCATCACTAATATCATGTACATGTCAATGTTAGGAAGAGGTTACAATTGTATTTCATGTTGGATTCCCCTCTTAGGAGGCAGTCCTTTTGGGTCTTGAAAAATATCATCATATTGGTTAACAAACTCAACCAAATAAGATTTTACTATTGAATCACAACCTTTAAGAGCTTCATTTTCAACATCATTCTTTTGCTTGACCATCAAAAGCACAAAATTCTTGCTAGAGTCAATGAGTCTCTACATTTGTCTCGCATTTACAAGTGAAATATTTAGTTTCTATCAATGTGATCTAACAATGTACTCTATGCCATATTTTAACAAGTGATACTTCTTTTCATTGTGATGGATAGTAGATTTTCTATCATACAAATATGGGCTTCCCAAAACAATTCCAGAAATATCAAGTGGTACTACATCAAGTTCAACTTCATCAAGGTGGTGGTCATCATAACTTGTAATTTTCCATTCATGCATATCCAACATAAGGGATAAGTTATTGGATGAGGAATGGTATCTAAGTTTAATTTCTTGACTAAGTCTTCGGAAATCAAATTTGTTTGTGAACCAATATCAAAAAGTGTATCAACTTTGGTATGCTTTGAAATAACCCGAATATGGAAAACTTAAATTCTAGTTTTCTCATCTTGAGTATCATTAGGACAACTTGAAGAGCTAGTGCTTTCTATGTCCTTACCTTTCATTCCCATTGTTGTGATTATTTTTTCATCTCCCGAGTTAGAGCCTAAGTCATTTTGTGTAGTTGCAACTATCTTTTGCTTCTCTTTGTTGTTAGACTTCTTTGGTTTCATCTCAGGATGAAGCTTCCAACAATGAACTTCATCATGACCCTCTTTCGAACAATGTTTGAATGTTAGTTTTTCTCCTTCCTTTTTGACACATGCATTCTTCTTTCCCTTCCCTTTGAACACGTTCTTATCCTTATCTCTACTTGTGAATGGCTTCTTGCTACCCTCTTGTGGAATTTGTTTCCCTCTTACTTCAAGACAAGTTTCCTGAACATAAACCTCATCTAAACTTGTACGATTAAATATAAGGATAGTATGCCTTAAATAACTATGTGAAGCCCCAATTTATTTCAACAAAGTGTCGTGTGAATTCAAATATACACTTAATATCAAGCACCTTCTTCTAAATTCTTGAGTGTAGCTTTGCACACTTTGACCCTTTAGTTGTCTAGAATTATGCCAATCCATAATAGCCTTTTGCATATAAGCTAATGGATAAAATTTTCTTCTAAGTGAAGCAATACAATCTATCCAAGAGGTGGAGACATTAGCATGATTTTTCACATCCTCTTGTGTTTTGGCTTCCCACCAAATCAAAGAAGCACTTTCCAACCTTAATGAAGCCAACTGAATATTTTTTTCATCATCTTTGATGTTCTGGTTCCTGCAATAAACTTCAAGTTGTGGAACCAACTTATCAAGTTTTTCAGCATTCACTTCACCATTATACATAGGTAGTTCGAATTTAATATCAAGTTTTAATAAGGGAGTTTTACCATGCACCCTTTGGTATCTGGAGGTGTTTGACTAATAGTTGTTGTGTAAGAGGAGGAAGATGAGGGTGAGGATGAAGGTGAAAATGATTGTGGAGAAGAGGGTGGTTTATCACCATTTCCCTTTAAAGGCTTGTCACCATCTCCTCCTTTTCCTCCAGAAGAACCCTCTCATTTTGAAGGCTTGGAACTTTCACCCTACAATCTTAAAGTCCTCTCTTCAAAGAGAACCTTCACCATTTCAGTCGTGTCAAAGGAAGTTTTTTTGAAAGTCCTTTCTTCATTTGAAATGTTATCAACTCCTCCTTCATGAGACATGCTTTCTGAAGCTTATACTACAATTTGAGGAAGGATTTGTGGTGGAGCTTGAGGAAAAATTTCTCTCCTTTTCCTTGACCTAAATTGATGACTTTCAACCATAATATTTACTTCTCCTCTCTTGAGATTCATTCTTGTAAGCATCACATACATTTGCAAAAAATTTAATCCTCACATCACTAAATAAAACTAAAATCTCTGATACCAAACTTGATCAGAATGAGATCTTAATCAAAATGTGCTTGAGGATTTGTAAATTGCAAGTGATTAAATTTAGTTTTTGGGAGCTTTAATGTTAATTTTTAAACACATAAAGCATGTAAATAAACTATGAAATATATAGAAACAACATACAAATGCACCATAATAATAACCCCAACACAACAAATGATGAAGGAGTTCACCCCTCCTAGGCTATGTCTCCTTGGTCTAGCTTCCAATGGCTTGGTCCTCTTTCATTATGCTCAAAATGGTGATTACATACATGTACAATGTTCAAATGTCTTCAAAACTTGTTCCATCAGCTTTATAATACCCAAAATTCTTGTCTAATCTCTTTTTGATCCGAAATTAGTCAAAAATGAAGAAGTTATGAGCCTCCCCAATTTTCCTATTAATCGCACCACAAATTTCCCGAAATCCAGACCGGTCCTACAAATTTGCCTTGAATTTCGCTAACGAGGAAATAATTTCGTAGATTATTGGGCGAAATTTTCAGACTGTAAATTTGTGCTATAATCCCTAAAGTCTGAATTTTGAACCATAAATAATATGGTTGAATATTTTTTTTTTAATTTCGACGGTCAATATAACGGTTGGTGGTTAGGTCACATGGGCGATTAATTTGACAGCTTGGGAGGCAGCCAAACCTCTGTACCCACACTTCTATTACAAAGGTCGTATGGTAATACAATATGGGGGGTTGGGGCTAAGCCCTGTCCCCTTCCCCAAACTCTGCCAACATTAATATACAAATAAGGTTCGTGGCCATAGATTAAAAAAGTGACTTGGTGTCCCGATGGTAACGGGGTGTGTTGATGTATGCTTGGGCACAATTTTAACTCTGGTGGACTACATTTTGGTCTTCAAAAAATTTTGGTAGCCTCCCATGATGCCACGTGGTGGCCTCTAGTTGGGCCACGTGGTGACATTTGGTTGGCCATCACAACAACCAATAAAATCATGGCATCCAACACCCAATGAAATTTTGACAAGTGGCAAACCCAAAAGGATAAAAAAAAGTGCCTTTGAACCAGCCAAAAATGTCACGTGGCAACTTGCCACTGGCCCAATTTTTTTCCCTGTCAACTGCCATTTTTTTAAAAAATTGCATGTTTGGGAAAGTTGACATAATTTGTTTCTAGGAGCATACAGTGTCGATTTTCTGTGAAACGAGTTGTGTCGGATTTATAACCATGGGATGTACGTGGTTGTTCAGGTTCCACACCATTCCAACAACTTTCATTTTTTAGCATAATTTTGAGCACTTAATTTGAATTTTTTATGTGGTAAATTGTTTTGTGGAAGGTAAAATTCTGATCCATTCAAATTCAAAGCCACTCTTAAATGCATGATATAATTTATTATCCATTCAAATTAATGATGTCTAATAAAGAAACCATTAAAATTAATACTTTAGCGATGTGGGCATGGAAATGGTTGAACTCTAGAAGAAAGTTTCAAGCCGATGACGAATTATGAAATATCACTCAAAAGTAGAGGTAATAAAAATAAAAAATAATTTATTCAACTATGTATAAAGATGAATATATGCAATATTCTATGTGGAGAATGTGCATTACCCAAACGTGCATCCTTAGAATGTTATATATATATATATATATATATATATATATATATATAGTTACACACTATCGATGTTTTCTTCTATTAATTTTTGAGAGAAAAATGTTAGAGCTTTTTTCTTCTTATAGAAAGTGAAAAGTAACAAACTATAAATAATCTTAACATATATCTAAAATTTCCATCTATATGTATTCATTGCAAGGGTATTTCATATGAAACCAAATGTAAGGATAAGTGTTGACTTTAATGAAACAAGCTATACTTCTAATCCTTTCGTGGAAGGAATTCTTTTCTATGTCAACCGGAATAATAATACTTCTATTTTAGGGACCTTAGGTTCTACATTCTCCTAAGTTTCAACCAAATATACAAAATCAATTTTAGTAAAGATCCAACTTAATATTAGCCTTTTTCTCCATAGAAATCCACAACAATTCGAAAACTAGATATAGAATGTTCCATATTCTTATTTATTATTTGTTTTGAGCCTATAGCTATATTTGATTAATTTTCCTAACTTGTTTATTTCTATATGTATTTTAAATTTTAAATTTCTTTTAGTTCTTTCTTGAAAATTGTGAACATGTTCTCATATTTTTTTCTTTTATGCTGAATGATCTTATTCATTCCTTTTGATGAGTTTGATATCAAATTTACATTCCATATTATTAAGGCAATTTTTCAACATAACCATTCACAACATTCGCATACAAAATCTTGATATATATTTTGATATTTATGTTGATAAATATATATTAGTCATTGAATATAACATAATGGTAAGAAATAAATAAATATTATTAATAATAACTATATATTATTATTATATTATATGTTAATTAAATTATAATTTGAAATATGACTATTAATATAATATTATATAAAATATAACATTATAATAATATATAATTATGTTAATAGCCTTTTTATTGTGAGATTTTTCTAATATATACTCAAATTAATCACTAATTTTTAAATATGATTACCATTAAAATCTATATCTAGCTAAGTACTCTTTTTATTATTATTTTTAAGAAAAACTTCAATGTGGATAAAATAATGACAAATATATAACTTTAACATTTTATCCTCTTATAAGACAAGTAAGGCATGAAACTAAATGTTTTTATAGCTAAGCATGGCTCAATATTTCAATCCTCTTAAAAATACTCTTATTAATATTAATATTAATATTGTTAAAAAAAAAATATTAACATTAATATTGATAAATAAGAATAATAATATTTATTTTCTAATAATTAACAATATAATTATTAATAAAAATAGATTTAAATTTTTATTCACTCTAACAATATGATTAAAAGTATTAATGATATTATCATTAATGATATTAATATAAATACTATTAAAATTACTTAATAATTAATAATATTTACATGCTACTCATTTTAATTAAATATGGTTAAACATTTCCAACACACTCAATCAATGCCACAAATTCTCACCAGTGCTCAATGATACACAATTTTTCTTAGCCATGGGCATCCATGGGTAACCCTCTTAAACCATAATAATCCATGGTGAGCCTTAATTATAATTAATAATTCTAATAATTAATTATAGTTATAATTGTTGAAACAGTTAAACTAGTTATAATTAAATAATATCTAAAATAGTATATAAACAAATATAATAATATCTAAATAAGTATAATAATAGTTTAAGTAATATTAAACCCTTGAGTTTATTAGTTCTTTTGGTTTGTAATATGAATAATCGATCAATGTCATTCATGATCAAATGTCACATTCTGACAAACATTGTCTCAATATGAAAATCACCCATGGCCAACCATGGTCATAGTTGGTCCAACGTCCAATTGTGACAACAATTGTCTGAATGTTTAAATCAATTCCCTTGGGTTCACCAATTTCTTTGGTTTATAATTTGTTGGGTAATGGTTTTCCCTTGTGTTCAACAATTCCTTTGGTTTATAATATTAAACCCTTGGGTTTCTTAGTTCATTTGGTTTGTAATATGAATAATCGATCAATGTCATCCATGATCAAATGTCGCATTCTGACAAATATTGTCTCAATATGAAAATCACCCATGGTCAACCATGGTCAAGTTGGTCCAACGTCGCATTGTGACAACAATTGTCTCAATGTTCAAAGCAATTCCCTTGGGTTCACCAATTCCTTTGGTTTATAATATTAAACCCTTGGATTTATTAGTTCTTTTCATTTATAATATGAATAATCGATCAATGTCATCCATGATCAAATGTCAAATTCTGACAAACATTGTCTCAATATGAAAATCACCCATGGCCAACCATGGTCATAGTTGGTCCAACGTGGAATTGTGAAAACAATTGTTTGAATGTTTAAATCAATTCCCTTGGGTTCACCAATTCCTTTGGTTTATAATATTAAACACTTGGGTTTATTAGTTCATCTGGCTTATAATATGAATAATCGATCAATGTCATCCATGATCAAATGTCGCATTCTGACAAATATTGTCTCAATATGAAAATCACCCATGGTAAACCATGGTCATAGTTGGTCCAATGTTGCATTGTGACAACAATTGTCTCAATGTTTAAAGAAAATCCCTTGGGTTCACCAATTCCTTTGGTTTATAATATTAAACCCTTGGGTTTATTAGTTCTTTTGGTTTATAATATGAATAATCGATCAATGTTATCCACGATCAAATGTCACATTCTGACAAATATTGTCTCAATATGAAAATCACCCATGGCCAACCATGGTCATAGTTGGTCCAACGTCGCATTGTGACAACAATTGTCTCAATGTTTAAATCAATTCCCTTCGGTTCACTAATTCCTTTGGTTTATAATTTGTTGGGTAATGGTTTTCCCTTGGGTTCACCAATTCCTTTGGTTTATAATATTAAACCCTTGGGTTTATTAGTTCTTTTGGTTTATAATATGAATAATCGATAGATGTCATCCATGATCAAATTTCGCATTCTGACAAATCTTGTCTCAATATGAAAATCACCCATGGCCAACCATGGTCATAGTTGATCCAACATCGCATTGTGACAACAATTGTCTCAATGTTTAAATCAATTCCCTTGGGTTCACAAATTCCTTTGGTTTATAATCTTAAACACTTCGGTAAATTAGTTCTTTTGGTTTATAATATGAACAATCGATCAATGTTGTCAGTGATCAAATGTCACATGCTGATAAATATTGTCTCAATATGAAAATCACCCATGGCCAACCATGGTCATAGTTGGTCGAACGCCACATTGTGACAACAATTGTCTCAATGTGTAAATCAATTCCCTTGGGTTCACCGACTCCTTTGGTTTGTAATTTGTTGGGTGATGGTTTTCCCTTGCGTTCATCAATTCCTTTGGTTTATAATATTAAACCCTTGCGTTTATTAATTCTTTTGGTTTATAATATGAATAATCAATCAATGTCATCCATGATCAAATGTCACATTCTGACAAACATTGTCTCAATACGAAAATCACCCATGGCCAACCATGGTCATAGTTGGTCCTACATACCATTGTGACAATAATTATCTCAATGTTTAAATCAATTCCCTTCGATTCACCAATTCCTTTTGTTTATAATTTGTTGGGTAATGGTTTTCCCTTGGGTTCACCAATTCCTTTGGTTTATAATATTGAACCCTTGGGTTTATTAGTTCTTTTGGTTTATAATATGAATAATCGATCAATGTCATCCATGATCAAATGTCGCATTCTGACAAATCTTGTTTCAATATGAAAATCACTCATGGCCAACCATGGTCATAGTTGGTCCAACATCGCATTGTGACAAAACTTGTCTCAATGTTTAAATCAATTCGCTTGGGTTCACCAATTCCTTTGGTTTATAATATTAAAACCTTGGATTTATTACTTCTTTTGGTTTATAATATGAATAATCGATCAATGTTATCCATGATCAAATGTCACATTCTGACAAACATTGTCTCAATATGAAAATCACCAATGGCCAACCATGGTCATAGATGGTCCAACGTCGCATTGTGACAACAATTGTCTCAATGTTTAAATCAATTCCATTGGGTTCACCAATTCCTTTGGTTTATAATTTGTTGGGTAATGGTTTTTCCTTGGGTTCACCAATTCCTTTGGTTTATAATATTAAACCCTTGGGTTTATTAGTTCATTTGGTTTATAATATGAATAATCGGTCAATGTCATCCATGATCAAATGTCGCATTATGACAAATATTGTCTCAATTTGAAAATCACTCATGGTCAACCATGGTCATAGTTGGTCCAACATTGCATTGTGATTACAATTGTCTCAATGTTTAAAGCAATTCCCTTGGGTTCACCAATGCCTTTGGTTTATAATATTAAACCTTTGGGTTTATTACTTCTTTTGGTTTATAATATGAATAATCGATCAATGTCATCCATGATCAAATGTCACATTCTGAAAAATATTGTCTCAATATGAAAATCACCCATGGCCAACCATGGTCATAGTTGGTCCAACATCGCATTGTGACAACAATTGTCTCAATGTTTAAATCAATTCCCTTCGGTTCACCAATTCCGTTGGTTTATAATCGATCAATGCCATCCATGATCAAATGTCGCATTCTGACAAATATTGTCTCAATATGAAAATCACCCATGGCCAACCATGGTCATAGTTGATCCAACATCGCATTGTGACAATAATTGTCTCAATGTTTAAATCAATTCCCTTTGGTTCACCAATTCCTTTGGTTTATAATATTAAACACTTGGGTTTATTAGTTCTTTTGGTTTATAATATGGATAATCAATCAATGTCATCCATGATCAAATGTCACATGCTGACAAACATTGTCTCAATATGAAAATCACCCATGGCCAACCATGGTCATAGTTGGTCCTACGTCACATTGTGACAACAATTGTCTCAATGTTTAAATCAATTCCCTTGGGTTCACCAATTCCTTTGGTTTATAATTTATTAGGTAATGGTTTTCCCTTGGGTTCACCAATTCCTTTGGTTTATAATACTAAACCCTTGCGTTTATTACTTCTTTTGGTTTATATTGTGAATAATCGATCAATGTCATCCATGATCAAATGTCACATTCTAACAAACATTGTCTGAATATTAAAATCACCCATGGCCAACCATGGTCATAGTTGGTCCAATGTCGCATTGTGACAACAATTGTCTCAATGTTTAAATCAATTCCCTTGGGTTCACCAATTCCTTTGGTTTATAATTTTTTTGTTGATGGTTTTCCCTTGGGTTCACCAATTCCTTTGGTTTATAATATTAAACCCTTGGGTTTATTAGTTCTGTTGGTTTATAATATGAATAATCAATCAATGTCATCCATGATCAAATGTCGCATTCTGACAAATCTTGTCTCATTATGAAAATCATCCATGGCAAACCATGGTCATAGTTGGTCCAACATCGCATTGTGACGAAAATCGTCTCAATGTTTAAATCAATTGCCTTGGGTTCACCAATTCCTTTGCTTTATAATATTAAACCCTTGGGTTTATTAGCTCTTTTGGTTTATAATATGAATAATCAATCAATGTCATCCATGATCAAATGTCACATTCTGACAAATATTGTCTCAATATGAAATTCACCCATGGCCAACCATGGTCATAGTTGGTCCAACATCGCATTGTGACAACAATTTTCTCAATGTTTAAATCAATTCCCTTCGGTTCACCAATACCTTTGGTTTATAATTTGTTGGGTAATGGTTTTCCCTTGGGTTCACCAATTCCTTTGGTTTATAATATTAAACGCTTGGGTTTATTAGTTCTTTTGGTTTATAATATGAATAATCGTTCAATGTCATCCATGATCAAATGTCGCATTCTGAAAAATCTTGTTTCAATATGAAAATCTCCCATGGACAACCATGGTCATAGTTGGTCCAACGTCGCATTGTGACAACAATTGGCTCAATGTTTAAATCAATTCCCTTGGGTTCATCAATTCCTCTGGTTTATAATATTAAGACCTTGGGTTTGTTACTTCATTTGGTTTATAATATGAATAATCGATCAATTTCGTCCATGATCAAATGTCACATGCTGACAAATATTGTCTTAATATGAAAATCACCCATGGGCAACCATGGTCATAGTTCGTCGAACATCGCATTGTGACAATAATTTTCTCAATGTTTAAATCAATTCCCTTGGGTTCACCGATTCCTTTGGTTTATAATTTGTTGGGTAATTGTTTTCCCTTGGGTTCACCAATTCCTTTGGTTTATAACATTACACCCTTGGGTTTATTACTTTTTTTGGTTTATAATATGAATAATTGATCAATGTCATCCATGATCAAATGTCATATTCTGAAAAACATTGTCTCAATATGAAAATCACCCATGGCCAACCATGGTCATAGTTGGTCCAACGTCGCCTTGTGACAATAATTGTCTCAATGTTTAAATCAATTCCCTTGGGTTCACCAATTCCTTTGATTTATAATTTGTTGGGTTATGGTTTTCCCTTGGGTTCACCAATTTCTTTGGTTTATAATATGAATAATCGATCAATGTCATCCATGATCAAATGTCGCATTCTGACAAATCTTGTCTCAATATGAAAATCACCCATGGCCAACGATGGTCATAGTTGGTCCAACATCGCATTATGACAACAATTGTCTCAATGTTTAAATAAATTCCCTTGCGTTCACCAATTCCTTTGGTTTATAATATTAAACCCTTGGGTTTATTAGTTCTATTGGTTTATAATATGAATAATCGATCAATGTAATCCATGATCAAATGTCACATTCTAACAGATATTGTCTCAATATGAAATTCACCCATGGCCAACCATGGTCATAGTTGGTCCAACATCGCATTGTGACAACAATTGTCTAAATGTTTAAATCAATTCCCTTGGGTTCACCAATTCGTTTGGTTTATAATATTAAACCCTTGGGTTTATTAGTTCTTTTGGTTTATAATATTATGAACCCTTGGGTTAATTATTAATGTTTATTAATTTCTTCAACTTGAGTATTTTTTTAATAATTTTATTGATCCTTCGCCTTATTGGTCCCTGAGGTTATTAATATTTTTCCGTTGGGTTCACCAATTCCTTTGGTTTATAATATTAAATCCTTGGGTCATAGTTTGTCCAACGTCGCATTGTGACAACAATTGTATCAAAGTTTAAATCAATTCTCTTGGGTTCAGCAATTCCTTTGTTTTATAATTTGTTGGGTAATGGTTTTCCCTTGGGTTCACCAATTCCTTTGGTTTATAATATTAAACCCTTGGGTTGATTAGTTCTTTTGGTTTATAATATGAATAATCGATCAATTTCATCCATGATCAAATGTCGCATTCTAACAAACATTGTCTCAATATGAAAATCACCCATGGCCAACCATGGTCATAGTCGGTCCAACGTCGCATTGTGACAACAATTATCTCAATGTTTAAATCAATTCCCTTGGGTTCACAAATTCCTTTGGTTTATAATTTGTTGGGTAATGGTTTTCCCTTGGGTTCACCAATTCCTTCGATTTATAATATTAAACCCTTGGGTTTATTAGTTTTTTGGTTTATAATATGAATAATCGATCAATGTCATCCATGAAAAAATGTCACATTCTGAGAAATATTATCTCAATATGAAATTCACCCATGACCAACCATGGTCATAGTTGGTCCAACGTCAGATTGTGACGACAATTGTCTCAATGTTTAAATCAATTCCTTTGGGTTCACCAATTCCTTTGGTTTATAATATTAAACCCTTGGGTTTATTAGTTCCTTTGGTTTAAAATATTACGAACCCTTTGGTTAATTATTAGTGTTTATTAATTTCTTCAATTAAAGTATTTTTTTAATAATTTTATTGATCCTTTGCCTTATTGGTCCCTTAGGTTATTAAAAATTTTCCCTTGGGTTCACCAATTCCTTTGCTTTATAATATTAAACCCTTGGGTTTATTAGTTCTTTTGGTTTATGATATGAATAATCGATCAATGTCATCCATGATCAAATGTCACATGCTGACAAATATTGTCTCAATATGAAAATCACCCATGGCCAACCATGGTCATAGTTGGTCGAACGTCGCACTGTGACAACAATTGTCTCAATGTTTAAATCAATTCCCTTGGGTTCACCGATTCCTTCGGTTTATAATTTGTTGGGTAATGATTTTCCCTTGGGTTCACCAATTCCTTTGGTTTATAATATTAAATATCTTATGTTTAAAATACTGATTCTTATGGATTATTAATTTATTAGGTTTTTTAGTTTAAAATATCAGTTCTTACAGTTTATTAATCTCTTGTGTTTTTAATATTGATCTCTTATGTTTACAATATTTATCCCTTGGGTTCACCAATTCCTTTGGTTTATAATATTTAAACCTTTTGTTGATGATGACATTGGGTTTGTATTATTAATTATCCCTTGGGTTTATTAATATCTTGAGTTTAAAATATTAATTGTTAGGGTTTATTAATCTCTTTGGTTTTTTGTTGTTAAATATTGTTTCATATGCTTTATTACTCTCTCGAGTTTAATATATTAATTCTTAAAGTTTATTACATTCTTATGTTTTTGGGTTTAATATGACTAATAAATATTCTAATATTATTATAATATTATTAATATATATTATTAATAATATAACTAACTATGATATAATATATATTAATATATATTATTAACATATTATTAGTTCTTTTGGTTTATTAATAATATAACCATCTATGATACTAATATATTAATAAATATTATAATATTATTTATTATTAATATATATTATATATATTTCAACTTAATATATAGTATGTATATAGTTAATATTATTAATATATTAATAAATATTATTAATATATATTATTAATAAATATTATAATATTATTAATATATCAATCAATATTATTAATATATATAAAATATTTTTGTGATTTTAATCATAATTAATATATTAATAAATATTCTTATTAATATATAATATATATATTTCAAGTTAATATAATAAAATTATTATATATAATATTTATTTATTGATATATAAATTAATGTGATGGGTAGTGGATATAGGCCTATGGCGTATATCAACCACATTGGTGAATGTGGTTGTAAATCTATTTTATAAACGCCTATCGGCGTATATCAACCACATTAATAAATATAATGTGGTTGTGCTAGTTGGTAACACTATTGAGTTTTGTTGTCTCAATAATTGTTAAATCCCAACAGTGTCACCCGGTTGACCAATTCTCTCACTTGAATTCAACATATCCTGGATTATCATTAGCATTGTAGCTTCGTTTCCTAACATTTTCCACAGCCGATGGGAAAACTAAGGCCACTAGCATTTCTGTTTCCGCAGCTGTGACAAGCGTCATGGGAGTCATTGTTTATTTGTCTTCAATGGATGATTCCGAGTTCACAAATATCCATTTCTTTGGTCTTTCTCACCATCTTCGTCAGATTCATCTTCGGGAATGTAATCGAGGGAAACACTGTGGAGAATGGAAATCATTACAAAATTTTTACGTATGCCTTTGACGCTGTTCTCGACCTTAGAAGACTTCCTGCACCTGGGGCACAAAATTCCTTACAGAATTTGTGTCTACATTGAAACATCATTGAAACACTATCCTCTCCATTTTATGCTATTCGAAAAACAAAACAACATAGGGGCTTCATCGTTACAGGAGATAAGGTATCCAATATCAATGTTAGGATAATAACATAAATAATGAATCAACAATGATTTCCAAGAAGCACTGGGGTTCGAAAAATAATCAATCGACCTCCAAACTCCACCACATCCTCCACATATTCCACCACATCTTTCTGCCCTATTGACACATCTATTACTGGATAACAATCACATCCCCTCATAATCACATGTGCTCAGATAATAATAACAAATGGAATAATAATCCAATCTCTATTCTTTTAGATCACATTTTGTCCAAAAACATTTGAATTACAATTTTCTACAGGGCCATGACATGCCAAAATGGAACAACGTTTTATTTCCGGCAATGAGAGCTCAAAACCCCTCTAGGGTTTGAAATTAACAACGAAACAATTGATGCGCTTAAATATAGGGAAACAAATTAACTAATGGAAACCCCGACTGGTTCTCTGATTTTCTGGGGTCGCGACGATATTGGCGCAAATCTTGCAATTTTCAAATCCTCCGCCATCCCCTGTAGAGTAAAGAAGAAAAAATGGTCACTGTGTCAAATTTCTCTAGTATTGGTATATACTCCCTTGTTAAAATTTTCCTTTCCTGGAGATTCGAGGTCTCATCCTTTCATCTCTTCAACTATGTCTCGATGTTCACATGTGCGGTTAGAACTCCCTCAGATGAACCTTTAATGGACTTCAGACACCACACATGTAAGACGAGAACACCCAGTTGTAGTCTCCAAGTAATTCAAGTTGTCAATATGAATGACAAGTGTAACTTTTATTAGGTTATTGTGGTTTTGATAAGGAAACAAACACACGGGTGGAGAAAAATTAAAAAAAATGTTTTTTCTATCAATGCTTTGATGGAAAATTTGTTAATATTATCATAGTTTTCCCCACTACTGATTCAACAAGGGAGGCTGCGAAGCAGCAAGTCCCTGCCGCTAAGTAAAAAGAAAACACGGTAAGGGAGCCAGATACTTTGAAGCCTAAATTGTACTCTATATATTTTGAAAATGACAATATTTTCATAAAAAAAAGAAACACTATTATGCAACATCATCCAGACTTGATAAATACTAACAATTATGACAGTAATGAAAAACATCAGATCAACAATATAACAAGGAAAATAGATATTTTCCATGATCGGAAGAAAAAACAACAATGGTTCATAGTCATATGAAATATATGAACAAGAACTGTGGAAAATCACAAGGCAATAGTACTTGCCAGTTGCAACTCATCAACTCATCAATGTAAAAGAAAAAACGGTCACATTATATGAAATATATGAACAAGAAATGTGGAAAATCACAAGGCAATAATACTTGTTAGTTGCAACCCATCAATGTAGAAGAGAAAAAAGTAGAATTGTCACCTAATAGAACCATGAGTGCTTATCAATCTCAAAAAGACATAGAAGTTTTTAAAAAACATGGAAGGGCAAGTACTATTATGCAACATCATAGAGACTCGATATATAATAACAATTGCGACAGCAATGAAAAACAGTGGATGCAATAGTATAAGAAGGAAAATAGTCATGCATCATGATTGGAACAATTCTATTGAAAAACCATTCTAAACCTTTAGCTTCACAATTTCCTGATTGAATCATTCCCAATAAAACTAAACTAGAATAATAATAAAAATGGTTTGAGTCTCTCATATCTGGCACAATTCTACTGTGTTATTTATCTCTACACGGTATAGAGAATTCAAAAATATTCAAACGACACTAGCTCAACATACTACATAGTGGATATGTGTTTATCCACACTTATATGTGAATGCATGAAATATATGTTTTACATTTTTATATTTAAATGTCTAATATCCATAAAAACATATAAATATGTATATGTTGTTTTAGTAAATGTTTTCCATTTTCACATTTGGAAGAACTATAAATTTCTAGAAACCTCACATTGTAAAGTCAATGAAAGCGTTTATCTAATTGACAAGATAATGTTTGTCCTGAATTATATGAACAAGATCTGTGACAAATGACAAGGCGATATAGTATGCCTAAGCCATGAAAACAGGTCTACCAGACCAATTGATATAATACATATTATAAATTGCTCTATATGTTTCCAACAACAGGTGTTGGAAGGAGAGGCATAGTGCCTATGCAGAGAACAAGGCCTTTTTCTTTCTGGTATTTTTCCAGTGGAGCTGGTGGATGATGAAAGAAAATGTTGTAGAATCATCCAGAGAAAAAAGAGATGGATGCTAATATGATATTGAATAGCAAGAAAGTGAGTGGGTCATCCAAAACAGGCGCAGACTGGGGGACGTGCCATACACAGCGAGTGTAGCCGACACTCTCAATGCATTTCTTGCAAACAACATATTAGAGGTGGCAGTGGCAGCCCCTCCCGGACAATGGATAGGAGCAGGTAGTTCCATTATATTGGAATCAGGAAAACTCACCGGCTCTACCAGAAAATAAAATATAGGCATGGTTAGTATGTTGGATATTCTTCTCCATGTTGCCGAATGTGCCCCTGGGACTGATATAGAGGCCAATCTCATGTCTGTTCCTGTTTCTGCTATCATTGGGCACTCTTTGGAGGGACTTAGCCTATGGAACATCAATCTTGATACCAGGTACATGCTACACTGAAATTGCGTATTTTTTAAAAATGATACATTACTTCTCATGATAAGATAGCATTATATACTTCACACAGAGAGAGCTTAATATCAAGATAGGGGCTTTTTATATGATTTTAAACTTTGACATGATTTTAAAATTTTACGATAAAAACAGAGCATTCTTGTATTTAAAAGACAAACCTGATTTATGTTGGCGTCCCATATGGTAATAAAAACTTCTGTAAGGTAATCCACACAAAAATATCCCAGGTTTCCTCATGAGACATGATTAGTCCTGTGTCATCTACCACATAGCGGATAGAACCTGCAAGTAGGAACTCTTGTTAGCTTGCAGGTTCATCATACATAAGGGAAAGTAATAGGGCAGTCCACACAGAAATATCCCAGCTTTCCTCATGAGACATGATTAGCCCTCTGTCATCTAGCACATAGCAAGTAGAACCAAGTGGCTAAACGGATCCTCTGGCAGAGACTATCGCTCACTACAGGCAGGGAATAATGCATTGAATGAAGCTCTATCATTCCCCTTGCATTTTCATTGTTGGCTCTCCTTTCTTGGTCCTTCTAATACCTCCAATAAGGCTTTAGTGCCGCATTTCAGCAGGTCCAGAAGAGGAACAATGGTTTAGTGCCAGTCCTGTCGCATTTTTTTAAGTGCATCAACCCACCGTCTAAAACCATTTCGAAGGTCCAATAAATAGCAGTGCCTTCTCCCTCGTTGTATTGAAGGTACGGGAATAATAAACTGCTCCACCTCTTCTCCTTGGATGCTCCACTGGCTCTATTCTGCTATAATCCCACTCGCTTTATTTCTTCTGACCTATCGCTACTAAAAAGAAGAATTCCCCCAGCAGAGACTATCGCTCAGAGACTATTACTCACTACAGGTAGGTAATAATGAATTGAATGAAGCTCTATCGTTCCCTGTGCATTTCGTTGTTGGCTTTTCGTTCTTGGTCCATCCGATACCTCTAATAAGGCTTTATTCCCGCATTTCAGCAGGTCTAGAAGAGGAACAAGGGTTTAGTGTCAGTCCTGTCGCATTTTTTTAAGCGCATAAACCCACTGCCTGAAACCATTTCAAAGGTATAATAAATACCATTTCCTTCTCCCTCGTTGTATTGAAGGTACGGGAATAAGAAACTGCTCCACCTCTTCTCCCCGGATGCTCCACTAGCTCTATTCCGCTATAATCCCACTCTCTTTATTGCACTTTCTTCTGCTCAGCCACTGACGGAAAGAAGAATTCCCCTAGATCTATGAGGATTTCATGCTCTATTACCAGTTTCATGCTCTCTTACCAGTGAATCACCAGAACATCTTATGGAGGAATGATACTAGCTTAATTATTACATCTAAGGCCCAGAATGATACTAGCTTTCTTATTACATCTGAGGCCTGGCCTAGATGGTAGATGATGGTAGTTGGTTCTGCTCCATCTGTTGAGTATCTGGTTCTGCTCGAGCTTGCATAAGCACACCGTAAGGGCCATAAGGCTCTATTACTTAATGCGTACCTGAACACCACGACAACAACATGCATCCAACTCTATTCTGTAATGCATCCCTGCACGCCACAACAACAACATGCATAACCTTGAAACATGCTTGAGATTACTTTTTATTTCACTAGCATTTAGTACGGTGAACTAATGCTAGCATTAGTTTGTAGTTTTGAAATATCAATCGCTTACTTTAAACAATATCAATGGTTATGGCCTCCCTGCCTTGGGAAGAGGCCAATAAGACGAAGAAAATTTTCATTGGCCTTCACGAATAAAATAACTAAAAAATAATGAAAAATTCAGGTATTTATCATAAAAGATCATGTTATTGTTGCGGAGATTAATGCTAAATAACATATGTCGATTACTATAGTCCCAGTCCTAACGGCCCGGACTAATAATGGGAATGTGGAATTAAAACATTAATCCAAAACACTTAGTTTCCATTTGAAAGAAATAATGCACTAAAATTTTCAAAACATGATGTCTGACTCATTTAAAGAAAATGCGTCCACCTCTTGGGAACTTACACTCAGCCTTCCTTTGGGTTCTTCCTTGGGACCTTTTTACTTGGGAAACACATGCTTCAAATCTAATACCTATGAACCAATATTTACTACACTTTCCCTATGACAACCACATTTCACCATCCGCAATCAGTTCACCATAGGAAGTTTGCAAACAGAAACAGAGTATGCTAGTGAGGTGGATGGTGCTTAACTTATCGTGTTTGGATATGCATGTATACAATTCTATATCATTTTCATGTGCTATTAATGGATTGTGGATTTACATGTGCATCGAAGTGAATGTCTTGGATTATGTTAGTGGTGTATGTTCACACCCATCACAAAGGGCATGCAAATCGATAATGATTCCCTTAATTTTAAATGTTGAATTCGAGAAATGCTCAAGTATGTCCATTTTAATTTAATATATATCTTTATATTTTTTGAAACTGACCAAAAATATTAAGCTAATATAATACAAAGGAAACTTAACTTTGATTTTATCTTACCAATTTAATTTTATCACTTTGATCTTCATTTTGTCACTTTGATGTTGATCAGAATGATAAAAAACTCTAACCTATTATTAAATGAATTCATATCGTTTTACTCATATAAAAGTGGTTTCATTCTTTTGTTTTACTCATATATTATGTTTGCAGACTCACTTGCATGTCTAAGCCTTATAAGGTTACAAACCCTAATTACAGGTTGGAATGTATACACCGTCCAAAACTCGAGCATTGTTTATACTTGGTAAGAAAAATATCTCTTGCACTTAATTGTGTATGGTTAAACAACTATATAGTGGAAAATTAAGTCACACTACATTGGGGATTTAATAGTGTATCTTGAGTTTGGAATTCACCTACCCCTTGGAAAGTGTCATATTATGTATGGAAGTTTATCGGTTTTTCATTGTTCTAGCCTTGAAGACTCCACTATGTTAGGTTTTGCTGAAACTCTTATGATACCTTTTTCACATTATTTTGTTAAAAATATTTAACAAAATAAGTTAGATATGTTTAAAAACGATGTGTTTGGGAATTGTTTTTAATTTTATGGTTGACTTATGATTGTGGGAGGAAGTGGGAAGGAATAGATAGAGGTCCAAGAATGTAATGAGAGAGTTAAACTAAGATATATAAAGAAAAATAATCAATTAAATAAACTAAATTTATATATTGTAATTAAATAGTTATGAAGATGAAAATTTCTAAGTTTAAAGAGTTTGTTGTCATACATTGTTTGTTGGTTTCTTGTTTCAATGCTTTGGAGGAGTAAACTACATAAATTATAGTTCACAGGTAGAAAGTAATTAAATCCATCAGGGAGACGAGACCCTTTCGTACAACAAGCTCAACAACGCAAATAATGAACCCTAATTGTACCATATAAAATAAGGAATGGCGTCAGGGAGAGGAGATTCTTTGGAGGAGCAAGCTTAGTAACATCAAAAATCTAATGACGAGGTCATTATTGTTAGTTTTTAAAAATAGGAAGGAGTGACCGAGCTTAGTCATTTAGTAATGCCCTCATAGCCTTTTTTTGGACGAATCTTCTTATTATAATTCAAATAGTTATTTTTCTGTACAGGATTGGCGTATATGTGCAAAAAACAAAATGAGAAATAACATTACTTATACTAGAAAATAAATCATACACATAAGGTTTGATGAAGGCTAAAGCTTAAAAAACAAAATGAGCAAGAACATTGCCCATACTAGAATGATGAAGGGTAAAGATTAAAAAACAAAATGAGCAAGAACATTGCTTATACTAGAAAATAAAACAACAAAATGAGAAATAACATTGCTTATACTAGAAAATCAATCATACACATAAGGTTTGATGAAGGCTAAAGCTTAAAAATCAAAATGAGCTAGAACATTGCCTATACTAGAATGATGAAGGTTAAAGATTAAAAAAAAAATGAGCAAGAACATTGCCTATACTAGAAAATAAAACAAAAAAATGAGAAATATCATTGCTTATACTAGAAAATAAATCATACACATAAGGTTTGGTGAAGGCTAAATCTTAAAAAACAAAATGAGCAAGAACATTGGCTATACTAGAATCATGAAGGGTAACGATTAAAAAATAAAATGAACAAGAACATTACCTATACTAGAAAATAAAACGTACAGAAAAGTTTTGGTGAAGGCTAAAGCTTAAAAATAAACTGAGATCTTTTATCAATCCATGTGGAGGGCCTATTATAAGATTGGATGGTAAGGAACTCATTAAATCCAATTTTTGGGTTTTGTAACTTTATCCTTCCTCCAAATTATTATACAATTTATCATAACCACTTTATAACTCTCAAGTATTAAAAATAAAAAGAATGTCTTAAAACTTGTGATTGTAATTACATTTCTAGTAGCATATGTCTATCATTATAAATTCATTTGTAACGTAATATAATTATATAATTATAGTTTCATTTCTAGCATAATATACCTCTTCAATTTTATAACTAAACATCCTAATTTAAACTTATGCACATAACTAGTTTTTCCAACATACCATATTTGATTCTCATCTAAGATTGATTGCTTCCACTTTAATTATGATTTCCATGATAGAAATCTGATACATTGCATATTCTATAATGCACTTTTACCTATTTGGAAAGCTCTACTTTACCAACACTTTATGCATATCATAAGTGATGTCTCCCATACCATACTTGATGTCTCCTCTAAGATTGCTTCTAGTTTAATTATTATTTTCATGATAGACATCTGATATATTGCATATTATATAATGCACTTTTACTCATTTGGAAAGCTCTACTTTACCAATACTTTAGCCTAGTGATTCCTCATGCCTTCCACATCCACATCCACATCCTTGTTTCTTCTAGTGCTACTCTACATTCATCTATACTTTTATTAACATGCCTTTGCATCTTTTTGGTACAAATGCTAGTGTAATATTAATATAATAATCATAAATAAATATATATATAATAATATAATTGTTATTATTTATATAATTATTCATGAATAGTCAACCTTTATCATCGTACACTTGATTTATTAATATGTCTATCTGGTTCATATAATATATCAACACCAATGTGATTGGGGGACAGTGTAATTGTGCTAGTGTTTCTCCGGCTACTCCATAAATCATACGCCGATGTTATGACTTTTAGTGAAAAGAAAATTGATTCGAATATTCAAGTGAAAGATCGCTAAAATAGATTATCCCTGTAGCGTGGCTGTCCTAGCAATCACTATGATATACCAGACTTTAATAGTCTGCTGTAATTTTATTCTAAATAAATCGCTAAGATATACCAGACTTTAATAGTCTGCTGTAATGTCATTCTAAATAAACTCCTTTGAAAGCATGCAATTTCATTTCAGAGAACTACAATGAAGTGATGTTGATACCATCGGTAATCCTTTCGATTACGGGTTCGAATAATTTTTTTCCACACCCACTAAAATATTTACTTTACCATTTTGATAAAACCCATAAAAACCTAGCGAAAACATTCTGTGAAAGTACAGAATTATTTAAACAACTCAAAACTGGATATTTAGATGAAAAATGGAGGTTGCACGTGGGCCATCTACGCAAAACTGGATATTCGACTGAAGGAAAATGACGATTTCATGACGGCGTTCGTCTTTCAAGGGTAAAATTTTAAGTGAAATATACAACCTCTTCAAAAGCTGTGCCAGTTCAAAGGAAATAGCTTGAAAATAAAGTTACATTTGTACGGAATGTTATTTTCGAGCTAAGAGTGGTTGCTAGAAGGTTATACGAGAATGTAATTGCCAAGTTAAAGAGCAATGAGGGGTGGTCGAAAGATATTAAGTGTAATATCGGAGTTAAACAAGGTTTCCCCCTCTCCCCTACCCTATTTGGCATTTACATCGACAAGCTAGAAGGTTGTTTAGAGGAAGCAGGATGTCCTGGCATGATCTTAGCTGGGATAGTCATCATCCTTCTTCTCTATGCTGACGATATTGTTCTTCTCGCAAGGTGCCCATCTGATATTAATAAGAAACTTAGACTTCTTAAGGATTTCTGCTCTACCATGGGTATCTCTGTTAACACTGACAAAATAAAAGTTATGATTATGTCTGTTAACACTGACAAAACAAAAGTTATGATTAACAAATCCAAGAAGGACACTTACGCTAATTTTATATATGACAATAGTAACTTGGAGGAAGTGTCTTCTTACAAGTACCTAGGAATTTATATTCATCACAAGCTCAAATGGAACTATAGCATTCAAAAAATGATTAATGGGGGGTGGAAAGCTTATTTTGGTCTTGAAAATAATTGTAAAACGACAAACCTCGTAATGTGGGATAGAAAGAAGTTCCTCTTTGAAACTTTAGTCACTCCTGTTATCATATATGGATGTGAGGTTTGGGGTTGCAGCATCTCTAGAGAATCCTGGAGAAAGATTGAGCAAATCCAGAAGTGTTTTATAATGTATAAATTTAAAATTAAAAGTAATACACGCTATCTTATTCTCTTTATAGAAGTGGGTATTTCCCCTATCGAGAGCCTAGCTATGACTAGGCTTCTGTTGTACAAGCACAAGCTCAATAGCATAGGAGACCATAGACTTCCTAAGCTAGCTTTAAATTTCAGCCAAAACCACCTTAGGCTTAAACGAGGTTGGTATAAAGACGCCAGGGCCTGGTTAAACCATTGGGAGATCGACAAGAATGTTGCATTGCAAAACATCAATAACATTAAAAAATTGTTACTTCTAAGTTCAAAGAAAAAATGTGGTGTGAAAAAGATCTAGCAGCTAAAAGAAAATTAAGGTATTATAAGGAGGTCATTAACCCCACCTTAGAAAATCAAAATTATCTTTCTGTTTTAACTATCTCAAAGAAGAAAATTAATATAGGCAAGATTAGAACGAATTCTCATGAGCTCCATAGTGAAACAGGTCGTTGGACGGTTTCTAAAACACCATGGATGGAAAAGATTTGCCATCTCTGTGAGAATATGAACATCGATGATGAAAATCACTTCCTCTTAGAGTGCCCCGTGTACAACCACATTAGAGCTCAATTTCATAATCTTTGTTGCAATACTGGCCTTCCTAGCCTTTTAAGATGTCAAAATTATAGTGAGCTCGAGAGGCTTCTCTCCAAGCTTTTTGAGCATAGGAATAAAATCTTAAATAAAATTAAATAACTCTTTTCTTTAGGTATGATAGACCAAAGATTGGTCTCAGTGGACGTTAAACATCATCATCATCATCATCATCATCATTCTCAAAAAAATGATAAAAATAATCTTAGTTGTAAGCTAAATTAAAAGAGACAAAACATATAATCATATAAATAAATAATTAAAAATCTATTAACAAAACAAATTATTAATTTTTTTTTTTTGATATTTCACCTTCACTTTTCAATTAATAAATACAACATTTAGATATCTTAAATAATATAATTTTACAAATAATATATATATATATATATATATATATATATATATATATATATATATATATATATATATATATATATATATATATATATAACTTGAATAAATAGTTTGAATATTCATATTAATTAATATATTTGGAGTATGAACTTTCTCTCTTTACAAAAAGTTTGTGTTTATATATGCGTGTATTAATGTTAACTTTAACTTGAAAAGAAAAAGTATTTAAAGGTAAATTAGAGTAGTTACTTCTTAATAAGAGGAAAATGTGTAACTTATTCAATTTTTAATATAAAATATTAATAATGATAAAATATGAAAATAGACAATTTAAACAATAAAAATTTACCATTATAGATTTATATTAATCACATATTTACCAAGCACTAAAATATATTAATTGACATGTAAATAAATTTTCAAGTTTGATATTTTCTCTTTATAGGTTTTTGATTGATCATATTTACAAACCAGTGTGAAAGAGATACGGGCTATCATATATATATATATATATATATATATATATATATATATATATATATATTATGCATTTTTAATTATTTTTCCATATGACTTAATATCATGTAAAGTAATTAAAAGTAAAAGAAATAAGTGAGTAAGATGTTTAAAGGTTATACTTTTCAAAAATATTTTAATACATGATATCAAATTTATATGATAGAAAAAATGTTAATTTTTTTTAATGTAGTATAGAATAAAATATCCAATGTAAACTTATGAATAAAATATTTTAATATGAATTAACATAAAATGACTCAATACAACAATATAACATTCAAAAATGTAATTTAAACAATATTACCTATGTTGCATGAATTTCTGGAAATGGGAACTTGGATACAGTGTCCGGAATGGCTAGAAGTTTCCCCAAAATTTATAGAAAACAACGGTAATATTATATAATAAAAAAAAATTAAAAATTAAAAAATAAAAAAAATTGTTTTTTTTTTTTAATTACATAATTTATATAATAATAAAAAATAATATTGAATCAAAATATTCAAATCAATTTCAAATTTTAATTCATTGTATCAGTATCAAATAAAAAACTAAAAATTTGAAAATGTAAATGATTCAAGGGACACTTTTAAATTGATTCCAGCCTATCTAAATTAATGACAATATAATTAATCACTATTGATTTGAAAATTTGATAAGGATATATGTCTTTATTTCTATGATATTCAGCATATTAAAAATTTGTAGACTTAGCTGTCATATACTATGTCTAAACATTATCATTTCATGTCGCTGGATACCAAAGCAATATACATATAGACAAAAAAATTCATTTACACGAAAGTTGTATGATGAATTTATGTTACTTTGATAACGAACTTAACCATGAGTCATTTAAGCTGTCATTTTATAAATTTTATAAAGAATGGTTTATAAATTAATCGAATTTACATAAACGAACGCTTAGATAGTGCTCACCTTTGCTACTAGCCTTACTGTAACTCTTATGATCAGATTTTGAAAAGAGAGAAGTATACCATTATCACTCATCATTTTATAAAATAATTTTGCAACTAAATTATATGTGTAATGCTTGCAAATTTAACATAGGTATAATGGTGCAGGAGCTTTACTAGTGGTTGATAGGATGTCACTTAATTATTTTAAGAATTATTTTAAGTAGATGAGAAGTATAAGATGTGGATGCTTCTACTGAGATAGCATTTGAAAGATAAACATTAATTCAACATCTGTATGAAGAAAATAAATGAGAAACACATAAATACATACGCAAATATGGCTAATAGACTTTTTTCCAAAATATTATTTTAGATGAAACCATATAATTCCAACGTAATAAAATACAATAAAAAACATGTAGAAAGCCCTCACAGCTACTGGAGTTTAAATGCTAGAAAATAATACAGAGTATTTCGAAACTTACTTAGGTTACTGGCCACAGAGAACACTCCTTCTTGTTTGCAAATGAATACCACGCTACAAACAACAACTATGTGCTCTCAACAAGTTAAAAATTACCGTGATGGAGTGAATGGAGCATACTAACACCCTTTATACAATATTGTGAGCGAGTTTGGCGGGAAATTTGAAAAGGTAAGTTTTTTTGCGGCAAGTTTACATTGAAGTTTTTTGGGAAAATTTAAGTTTAAAGGGGAAGGGAAATTTCCTCTTAGAGGAAAACTTACTGAAAACCTAACAAGAAAGTTTTTTTTGGCGGCAAATTGTGCTGGAAACCCCAGAACGTTAATCATGACAGTTGTCAATGATCCAGGAACGTTCCGCAGCTCCAGTCACAGCTCCTACAAAAAATAATAAGTTCCAGCAGCGTTCCAAAGCTCTAGGGAGCGCAGGAACCTCTGGAACGAGTTTCTCAAATCTGAGAAGCTGTTCCCATGCAACAAAGAATATTATACATTAATTTTTTTCATTTTAAAATAAGTTTGTAAGAAGAAAAATTTGATTCTTTTGTAATGTATATAACATTCAAAAATATAATTTAAACAATATTACACATTAATTTTTTCATTTTAAAATAAGTTTGTAAAAAAAAAAATTTAATACCTTTCAACTCATATTACATTAATATTTTAAATAAATCTTATAATAACACTCACATATCACATTAGTTCCAAAGTCATAAAGTAATAGAACTTGGTTCCATAGCTTCCAAATTATTGTTGCCATGGTAATTTAAAAAAACTAAACATTTTGAATAACTGGATATCCATTCAATGCCAAATATCATCCTCCCATAGTGGCCTGTAGAAAACCTCCGTCTCGGCATAGCCATTCACATCATCCGCATACATGAAATCTCCATACATATGGTTCTGCAGGATTTGATGTTCAGCCACAGTAAAATGCTCTACGAAGAAACCATGATCTTCGCAAACATCGTCGTAAAAGGGGAAGTTTTCTATATCAAACGTTAGTAAGGCCATTCCAGAGTCCCTGTCGGCACTTAATTCACCTTGCTTATTTAAGCCCATCTGTCCATTACTGTTGTTTCCATCGGTGGGATTTCCATTATTATCTGTCTGCGCATTCAACCCAATTTCGTCTTCTAGATAATCTGTAACCTTCATCCCGCCCTCGACGTAATTCATAGTAGTATGGATATCTTTTGGATTACTCTTGATGTTGTCTGCACTGTTGGAAATTAATTCCAACTGCTGAAGTCAATTAGTAGTAATTGCAGAAGTGAAAGATCAGCGGCACATTGAAGCCTAGGCAAAGGCAGTTGTTGCTGTCTTGATGAAATTGCAAAAGGATTGGAAAGTCACATAGGTGCAATAAAGAACAGATGGGATTAGACCCCTTTGATATTTTATCCAAGGCGATAGCTGATTTCATAATGAGCAGAGTTTAATGATCAGACTAAAAGTCTCGCTAGCAGGTAGAGCTTTGATTACAGATTGGAACAGGCTTTAAAGCCTTACCAATATAATCGGCGGAGTAAATGGAAGAGACGATAATCACAAGATATTCTTGCAAGTGTCTTGTTGATGTGGCGAGTTCCGCAAGCAGAACGAATATACAATACCACATCCTTTTTTGTTAAGGCCCAATGTGATCATACAAATCGCATGTAATATAACAATCGCCCTCCATTTTAAGCCGAGGTCCGCGGGTGGTCCCACAGACCATGCGGTGTTGTTTTAATTGAATCACAAGTGAATCAATCGGGGAAGTTTATGTTATGGCCCGATTGCACTTTGAAGTGGCAGACCCGATGGGAGTTATGCGACGGACTTAATATGGTGATCACATCCGATAGTCAATCGCAATTGGAAGTTCAGTTGAACATTTCATTTCTTATAACCCGGACCCAATTGTTTTATATGGCAGATTTGATCATGGCCATCGCGTTTGGTCTATCAATCACAATCGGAATTTTTTTTGGTTGTTTGTTTTGCGTTGAGGTCGCGGACCGGATGCAAGTTTAGATTGAATTTAAATTGTTCGATCATGCGTTCATTGAGCTATTGTAAAGTGGGCCCCAACAGTTTTCAATTAGATTTGTTTTAAAAGTCTTTTAACATAGTTTTGTAATGTTTTATAATGTGCATGGAACATATAAAAGAAAGGCCCGAGAGCCTGTTTGTAACATTATAATTATGTTTTATGCACAGCAGTGTGTTAAAAAAAAACAGAGCGTTTTATTTTTCAGAGAGAGACAGAGTGTTTTGTTTGAGTGACACTGAAGGTTTTGTGAACTGTGTTTGAAGCAGTCACATATTTTGTAAATCCCTTGGAAGAGGAAGAATTTGTAACAATTTTTTTTTATGAAATAGATGTTTGTTTTTCAGAGTTGAAACTCTGTCTCCAGTGAGTAAAGTTTAAATTTCTCCGTGTTAAAGAGGAGAGTATTACTCTCTCCACTGTTTTTTCGGGAATTTTCAATATTCCAACATGGTATCAGAGCTAGTCCAGACTCTTTGAAGGTCAATGAAGCTAAAGGAAAGGAGTTCTTTGTTGCAGCAACTTCTCCAGCAGAGTGAAGACTCAGCCAATAAGAATCCAAAGGTATTTCTCTATACATTTTTTGTGTTACTATTGCAGAATAGTCAGTTAATTTTGAATACACAGTCAAGTGTTTTTGAATCATAGTTAAGAGAGCATAATGGATGGAGCCAACACTGGTATGGGTATGGGAAATATCCATCTCCCACTGTTTAATGGGAAAAATTATAACTATTGGTCAATAACTATGAAAGCTTTATTTGTCTCCCAAGACTTATGGGGATTTATTGAGTATGGCTTTGAAGAGCCAGAAAATGAAGATGAGTATGATGTGTTAACTCAGGTAGAAAGAGAGATGCTGAAGAGAAATAAGAAGAAAAACTCCAAGGCTCTTTTCTTATTGTATCAAGCAGTGTATGAGAGTGTGTTTCCAAGGATAGCAGCAACCAAGAGATCCAAAGAAGCATGGGAAACTCTCAAGACAACCTATCAAGGCATGGAAAAAGTGAAGATACCAAAACTTCAGTTGCTGAGGAGAGACTTTGAAACTCTCTATACGCATGAGTCAGATAACATTGACTCATTCTTCACTCATGTGATTGGAATGGTCACACAAATAAGATCTCATGGAGAGACTCTTGAAGATAAGAGGATTGTGGAAAAACTCTTGAGGAGTCTACCCTCAAGACTTGATGTGATTGTCACCACCATAGAGGAGACTAAGGATCTCACAAAGTTTTCAGTGGATGAACTTCATGCATCACTGATGACCCATGAACAGAGATTGGGTAGGAGTGAAAACTCATCTCTGGAACATGCCTTTAAGACCTAGATGTCTTTCAGAAGAGGAAAAGGGAAAGGTAGAGGAAACAAAAGAGGAAGAGGCAGAAGCCAAAATAGAGGTGGAAGGAACATCCCTTCACATTCACATGGAAGGTGCAACAGTCAAAGTCATAGCCACGGCCAAGGCAACAGCCAGCAGAGTGGTCAGCAGAATGCTCAAGGAAAAAGGTACGATAAATCCAATGTCCAATGTCACTATTATAAAAAATATGGTCATTATGCTAATGAATGTAGAAAGAAGCAGAATGATATGGGAAATAGAACTAGTGCAAATTTCACTAGAGAAAATATCAACCAAAATAATTTGTTTTTAGCTTGTAATATGGCTGAAGAAAAAAGTGAGGATTTATGGTTTCTACACTCCGGTTGCAGTAACCATATGATAGGAAACATAGCAATGTTTTATATGTTGGATGAGAGTGTGAAGTCACAAGTCACACTAGGAACTGATAGAAAAGTTTCTGTTATGGGAAAAGGAAATGTAAATGTTTTAACAAGGAAAGGTGCAAAGAAATCCATAGCAGATGTTTATTATGTTCCAGGAATGAAGTGTAACCTCTTAAGTATTGGACAGCTTGTCCATAAGGGGTATAATTTTTTCTTTGAGGATGATGTTTGTACCATCATGGATAAAGCACCCAGAAAACAATGTATTGCTGAAGTGAAGATGACAAAGAACAGAATGTTCCCTCTTAGAATGAGAGCAGATCTGAAAAATGAAGAAGAGAAAGTAGCAGTGGCAAAAGAGACTTTCCAAAGCGAACCAAAAGATGATAATTGTTGTGGCACTTGAGATTTGGACATCTCAACTTTGGAGGTCTTAATTTGTTGAACAGAAAATGAATGGTAAGTGGTTTACCATTGATAGAGAAACCAGACAACCTTTGTGAAGGTTGTATCTTTGGGAAACAACACAGAGAAAGTCTTCCTTCCGGGAAAAGCATAAGGGCAAAAGCACCCTTAGAGATTGTCCACTCAGATTTGTGTGGACCGATGCAAAATCCATCGCTTGCAAGAAACCACTATGTATTAACATTCATAGATGATTTTACAAGAAAAACTTGGGTTTACTTTTTGAAAAACAAAAGTGAAGTGTTTGAAAAATTTCGCAATTTCAAAGCACTTGTTGAGAACCAGAGTGGGCTGCATATCAAAGTCCTAAGGACTGATAGAAGAGGTGATAATATCTCTAAATATTTTCTACGTTTTTGTAGAGAAAATGGTATTCATAAGCAGTTTACAACTAGATATACTCCGCAGCAAAATGGAGTAGCCGAAAGGAAGAATAGAACCATAATGGACATGGAAAGGAGTATGTTAAAGGAAAAGAATTTGCCTAATGATTATTGGGATGAAGCTGTACAATGTGCAGCGTAAATTTTGAATAGGTGCCCTACAAAAGCAGTTATGAACAAAGTGCCTGAAGAGGCATGGAGTGGCACAAAGCAAGGCGTCACACACATGAAGGTTTTTGGATGTGTGGCTTATGCACACATTCCGGATCAGCTAAGAAAGAAGTTGGACAACAAGGGGGAGAAATGTATTTTCATTGGATACAGTGAAAAATCCAAGGCCTATAGGTTGTATAACCCATCGACCAAGAAGTCTATTGTGAGCAAAGATGTTCAGTTTATTGAAGAGGAAGCTTGGGATGGAAGCATAGAGAAAACAGTGAATGTAAAACACTGTTTATCTCATTATGAAAATAATGATGAGTTGGCTGAAATACATCCCCAAATAGCACACCAACACAAGAGTAGCAGACCACACCCTTGAGGAGAAATGACAGTGCTTCTCCAAGCACACCACATGGAGGAAATTCAAGTGCTTCTTCAAGCATTTGTACATCTAATGAAAAGGGTAAGAAATTCAGAAGTTTGAAAGATATTTATGAAAAATATATAGAAAATGAAGGTATCAATTCTTTGTTTTCTTAATATTGTCATGTTGATGATCCTGTTCATTTCGAAGAAGCTATCAAGATTGAGAAATGGATAGAAGCTATGGATGAGGAGATAAATGCCATAGAAAGAAACAAGACTTGGGATTTAGTTGAACTCCCAAAAGAGAAATATGTCATAGGAGTTAAATGGGTCTACAAGACCAAGAGTAATGTTGAAGGCAAAATAGAGAGACACAAGGCAAGACTTGTTGTCAAAGGTTATAAGCAGAAGCAAGGGATAGATTATGAGGAAACTTTCGCACCGGTTGCTAGAATGGAAACCGTGAGAGCAGTGTTGTCCATAGCAGCACAAAACAAGTGGAAAGTTTACCAAATGGATGTGAAGTCAACATTCCTAAACGGAGTGTTATTGGAAGAGGTTTACATTAAAAAACCTCTCGGCTATGAAAAGAAAGGCCAAGAGCACAAAGTATGCAAGTTGAAGAAAGCTATTTATGGGCTAAAGAAAGCACCAAGAGCGTGGTACAGTAGGATAGATTCATATCTACTAGAAAATGGTTTTGAAAAGTGTGAGGGAGAACCCACCCTCTACATCAAAGAAAAAGATGGTAAAATATTGATTGTAGTTTTGTATGTTGATGATGTTATTTTTACAGGTAATGATGATTACCTTATTGAACATTTTAAAATAGTCATGAAAGAAGAATTTGAAATGACTGACATGGGTTTGTTGAGATACTTCTTAGGAATAGAAGTAAAACAACATAAAAATGGGATTTTTATCTCACAGGCAAAGTATGTTAATGAGGTGCTTGAAAGATTTAACATGCAGGAAAGCAAAGCAGCGATCACTCCCACAGTGATGGGATTAAAACTCAGTAGAGAGGACAGCAGCAAGGATTTTGATCCTAGTTTATACAAGAGCATAGTTGGCAGCCTTATGTATTTGACTGCAACTAGGCCGGACATAATGCATGTTGTTAGTTTTATTTCCAGATTTATGGAAAAGCCAAAATATGCACATTGGTAGGCAGAAAAAAGAATTCGGAGGTATGTTAAAGGTACTAAAAGGTTTGGTATTTTATATACTGCTTCAGAATGTTCAGATTTAGCTGGATACACTGACAGTGATTGGGCTAGAAGTGTAGATGATCGGAAGAGCACTTCCGGTTATGTTTTTCACATGGGTTCAGGAGCCATTTCATGGGCTTCTAAGAAACAATGCATTGTAGCATTGTCTACAACAGAGGCAAAATATGTGGCAGCTATAGCAGCAGCATGTCAAGCAGTTTGGATGAGAAAAATGTTGAGAATTTTATGTCAAGAATAGGTAAAAGGGACAATGATCTTTTGTGACAATAGCTCAGCTATTACATTGTCTAAAAATTCAGTTTTTCATAAAAGAACAAAGCACATTGACACCAAGTTTCACTTCATAGGTGAATTGGTTAACAATGGTGAGATAGTTTTGCAACATTTCGGAACAAAGGATCAATTTGCAGATATCCTCACAAAGCCACTTGCGCAGAAAAGCTTTGAACATTTCAGGAAATGTCTGGGTATGCAGAAAAACCCAGTAGTTGAAATTGAGGGGGAGTGTTGGAAATTAATTCCAACTGCTGAAGTCAATCAGCAGTAATTGCAGAAGTGAAATATCAGCGGCACATTGAAGCCTAGGCAAAGGCGGTTGCTGCTGTCTTGGTGAAATTGAAAAAGGATTGGAAAGCCACACAAGTGCAGTACAGAACATATGGGATTAGACCCCTTTGATATTTTGTCCAAGGCGGTAGCCGATTTCATAATGAGTAGATTTTAATGATCAGACTCAAAGTCTCGCCAGCAAGAAAAGCTTTGATTACAGATTGGAACAAGCTTTAAAGCCTTACCAATATAATCGGTGGAGTAAATGGAAGAGGCAGTAATCGCAAGATATTATTGCAAGTGTCTTGTTGATGTGGCGAGTTCCGCAAGCGGAAATAATATACAATACCACAACGTTTTTTGTTAAGGCCCAATGCGATCATACAAATCGCATGTAATATAAAAATCGCCCTCCACTTTAAGCCGAGGCCTGCGGGTGGTCCCAGAGACCACGCGACGTTGTTTTAATTGAATCGCAAGTGAATCAATTGGGGGAGTTTATGTTATGGCCCGATTACACTTTGAAGTGGCAGACCCGATGGGAGTTATGCGACGGACTTAATATGGGGATCGCATCCGATAGTCAATCGTAATCGGAAGTTCGGTTGAACATTTCCTTTGTTATAACCCAGACCGGATTGTTTTATATGGCAGAGTTGATTATGGCCATCGTATCTGGTCTATCAATCACATTCGGAATTTTGTTTGGTTGTTTGTTTTGCATTGAGGTCGCGGACCTGATGCAAGCTTAGATTGAATTTAAATTGTTCGATCGCGCGTTCAATGTGCTATTGTAAAGTGGGCCCCAACAGTTTTCAATTAGATTTGTTTTAAAAGTCTTTTAACATAGTTTTGTAATGTTTTATAATGTGAGCGGCACATATAAAAGAAAGGCCCAAGAGCCTATTTGTAACGTTATAATTATGTTTTATGCACAACAGTGTGTTGAAAAAAAAAAGAGCGTTTTATTTTTCAGAGAGAGACAGAGTGTTTTTTTTTAGTGACACTGAAGGTTTTGTGAACTGTGTTTGAAGCAGTCACATATTTTTTAAATCCCTTGGAAGAGGAAGAATTTGTAACAGTTTTTTTTTATGAAATAAATGTTTGTTTTTCAGAGTTGAAACTCTCTCTCCAGTGAGTAAATTTTAAATTTCTCTATGTTAAAGAGGAGAGTATTACTCTCTCCACTGTTTGTTTTGGAATTTTCAATATTCCAACATGCACTATCGATCTTATCGAGCCTGGCTATGAGATTCCAGTCATGCCCTAACATTCCGCTATTACTTTGCTTCGCGTCTAATGAAGCCAATCCACTATTTAAATATTCATCTCTCCCTCGCTTTCTCTGAAAATTTTGAGAGACTGTGGCCATCTCTGAGAAAAAATGCTGTGAGTAAAACGTACCAGATATAACAACTGAGACTCCTGTTTGTATCAAGGATGCCTGTTAATGAAAATAATGGAGTTATTAATATTTTCAACTACACATCACTCATTGTCATCACACAATTTTTTTATGATATACAGATAGCTAGCAGAGAATAGACCACAAGAAATTGAGTCTTCTCAAGAAACGTGTTGTGTTTAATAGACAACAATGAGAGGACAGAAACTGACCACATTGGGATGCATTTTTATGCGACCACTTCCAAGTTCCAACCCGATGCATCAGCCACCACTCTTGACCTGCCAATTAAGATTTCAAAAAGCTTACTACCATCGACATATTTGATTTGGCATTAATGACCCAAAATTCAATCCATTGTTGTTTGAAGTGGCAATGCCGGTTAATATAAGAAATTTGATTTAGAAGGTAAATATGGCTTACTTACGTCACACCTTTGATTACAACAAATATGTTTAATACCATTTTGATATTGACGCTGACTTTCACCATTTTGAGAGGCTGTGCATCCGAAATTGACAGCGTGTCTGAACTTTGCAAATAGAACTATCACTCACCAACCTTTATAACGCTTGTGGTAACCATGAAAATGCATATGAATTAATTTGGATTATAGCTTCCATCTTGGTCTGTGCTTCCAAACTTTCCACGCGGTAAGTATATTCGCCATGCCATGCATGGTCATCACTCTTCCCTAACCCAAGGCTGTAAATTTTGTCAGCATGGGATTACGCTCCTAATGTCTGTCGAAATAATTATGTTTCATCTTTTAGTTCTTAATTATTTCTTTTCTATAGAAAAAAGACACTACACTTTTCCATTAAAAAAAAAAATTACATACGCAATTTTTACAATCAATCAAACTTTCTGATTACAATTTGGAAATTCTATCCTATTTTACTATTTTTTTCCTCACATTTACTTCTGAGTTCATCAAGCTTCATAATCATCAAAGTATATCAGGTTCATCAAAAACTCCATTCAAAATAATAGTTATTAATCTGTTCTTTATGATTCTTTGAAATAAATCTTACTTGGAAACATATTGATCGCTCTTTTGGATAACATATCTTCCATCCAATTCTATTCATGATAAAGATGATGAAATTGAATGTTCTGGAATGTGCTAACCAACACACTAATCCTCTTTATTTAGTTTTTAAGAATTGGTGGACAAAAGTTGGTATGATACCTTTTGCATCTCCAACTACCTATAAATTATCTATTCCTAACCACTTTGCTGCAATAAGAACTCCTCAAAGTGCTACTATTTGTACCTTGTTGTTTGAATCAGTCCTCCTTCCCTCCAGAAATGGAAATATCTACCTACCTCTAACACAATGACAACACCACATCCACACCTCCTTTTACTTGCTCCGTCAAAGAAACGTGTTGGAAATGACTTATCCACTTCTATAAATTTACACAGTCGGTTTTTATAGCTCTTCCTCATTGCCCCCATTTCATTGAACATAGAAATAACCTTGTTTACATATTCCTTGATTTGTACATATTTTTTCTGAAAAATAAGTGCATTCCTACTTTTCCAGATAATGCGCATAATGAGAAATGCCAATTCCGAAACCTTTTGTTCTTACAATACCAACCCCAAATACAAGAGATGAAGGTATCATGGTTCCCAATGGATTTGAGACTTAATAATCCCCTACATCCCTCCCATACATGTCTCTCATATCCACAAGATGGTAGAAGATGATCCAAATTTTCTATTCCCCCAATATATCACAGGGATACCTAGGACATCAATTCCTTGTTTTTGTAGATTATTCCATGTCAGTATTCTCTCATTGACAACAAGCCAATAAAATCTCCTAATTTATACAGAATATTTCCTTTCCATATGTTTTGTGCCCAACTCTGTCCGACATGTTTCTTCATAGTTCTTGGTATCACCACATATATGTCCCTAACACTCAACATGCCCTTCTTGAGAGTTCCTCCCCACACCAGATGATTATTTTCCCCCCTATGAATCGAAATTGATCCCAAAACCTCTAATACCAGTAATATATCTCTCCCATTCAACTGCAAGATGATCAGATAATCCTATTTTTGTGGCCCCACTCCATCTTTGAGAATCAATGTTGTCGCCTCCAATTTGAAAAATCTATCCTAGAACATAAACTCCTTTTGAATGTAAGTTGTTTATTAAATGTATTGAAAGTGAATGATTCTTGTTCATCCCTTTAACGGAATCTAATCCGATTTGGATTCTAGATCTATCATAGGCCTCCCATTTTATGAATCCCACCAACCAATTTAAATTTTGCATCATGCTTCTCCATACATATGATTTTTTAGGTTTTATCCTTGCTCCTCTGTCCAGCAAAGTGGCTAAATCCAGTCCAAACAAATATTTATGTCTAATGACATTTTCCCATATACCCTCCCCTAATACAACTCTCCACAAATTTTTTATGTACAATGCTTGGTTGAATGTTGTGGTATCTATAATGCCCCACCCACCATCCTCAATGGGATGAGCAATATCAGAACAACTTATCAAATGAAATTTCCTTTTCTCCTATGTTCCAACCCATAAAAATTGTCCCATAATAGCATGAATCCTGTTTGTGATTTATCTCGAAAAAAGAAATAAATGCATACAATATACTTCCAGGCTTTGAAGAATCGATTTCAGCATAACGATCCTCCCTTTATCTAAAAGTGGAACTATTTGTAAATGATATGCAAAGTATCCATTTCCATTTAATTAAGTGTGAAAAATGTTCTCCATGAGTTATAGGTTAAACAAAGTAATTTTGGTAAGGTTTCTGAGTCTTATGTGTGAGGTTTTGTTACTTAAATTTACTGTTTAACATATCATATCAGCAATACACAACATATAAACTTCACTATAACATACACAACAAACTGGTGAGGCAGTTCACCCCTCCTGGGCTACATCTGTCGGGTCCAAGGCTCCCAATGGGCATGTCCTTGCTCTATTAAGTTGCTCAAAATGGTTATACAGAGAAAAATATGCCTAAACAGGCAAAACCAGCTGTGAAATTGACTTCAAAAGACAGAAATAAGCTAAAAACGGCTTTTGTTTCACCTTAAAAAGTGAAGTACAACCCAAAACAACTCCATTTCCCTGATGGCCCTAATGGTTCTCCAAGCTTCCCCGAAGAAAAAATTGTTGTAGAACACCTCTGTTCACTCTACAACCTATTCGAAACTCTCCAAAATGCTAAAGAAAGCCAAAATTGACTAAAATTTCGCCTAAATTGGATCAATAATAAGAAAGCTATGATGCAAACAAATTTCTACCCAATGTCAATTGAAAACCCCACTAATTGTGGGCTAACTCTAGTTAATCCCGCAAAACTATCCAACTTCACCGAAAATGTTGGATTGCTCTCAGATTAGGTGGAACCATTTAATGTCAAGTTTAAATATCAGTTTGAGGGTGGTCACATGACCCACCTCTCAAATCGACAGATAATGCACTAATAACCAAATGGTGGCATTTAATTGTGTTTTGCACTGTTACATGAGTTGTTAAGGCTAATTTTTAGCCATTACCCAAATTTCAGCCCAATGTTTTAGAGCCTTAGCTCCTGGTATCCAGGGTATGGTTGCGTGGTGTTGGGTAAGGTGGGGCTAGCCCTTAGGGGCCAGCCTTTCTTTCTACCAATGGATACCATTTCAAACCTTATATACAGCTTAAGTTCTTTACATGTTAAGAACTATGACATAGTTCGGCGGGTCGGGCGCTTGTGCTTGCGACAGTGAGGTCCAGGGTTCGAACCTCATGGACTCATAAAAATTTTGATACACCACTTAGAGTCTTGCTTGGGGCCATGTGGCGGTCTCCAGGCTTGCCACGAGGCACCCTTTAATTGGTCGAAATCAAATAAATTCAAACCAACGACGAATCCCATGATGCCACTTGGCGGATTCTGATAAGCCTGAAGGGAATATTCCAAGGGAATATTATTTTTTTTATTTTTCCAAAGTTAGAAAGTCAACTTTGGTCAACTGATTTTTTGAAGGATACTCGAGACTTCAAACCTGCATATCTTTCACATACGACGTCGGATTTGAGTCCTGTTCACAACACCAGAATCAAAGTAATGAGGCCTTTTCGGTCGTTCAGGTTGCAACCAATTCTGAGCAGTTCCATTTTTGAGCATTTTTTTTAAATTGAACCTCAACTCTTGGTCACACCTCCTAAATGAGAAGCGTTTGGACACCAAAATCTCATTAAAATACTGAAACTGATCTATAGAACAACTAGGAGTACTGCACCCTCTTCTCTTCAACCTCAAAACACTTGCCCTGCATGACTAATGACTTTGAACCACAACTAGAAAGCAATTCACACTTCCCTTCCTCGATGCTTATCCTCTTGTCAAGAGCTACCTTTCTTGCACTCACTCAGAAAATTTCTGGCAAGAAATTTGCAAAAGAAATCTGAACATCGCTACCGTGATCAATGATCGAAGGTGGCTCATACATAATTCGTGCAACATGCGACATCAACAACAAGTCGACATGATATGTGATATACACTTGACACAAAATCAATGTAAAAAGTGTGCAACACAATTGACACAAGTTGATAAACAACTTAATACATCTTGACAAACACATGTGCATGTATCAATGTACCATGAACCTATTTACAGTTCGCTATTTACACATACAACTTCCATGCACATGTACACCTTCAACTCTTCCTTTCAAGTACCAACAAGTACATAATCCCAAAAACATGTACGTGACTATAAGAGCTGAACTAAAAGATATTGTTGCAATATAAGTGAGTATCATACTCATCTTTTACACCTCCAAGGCGAAATTTTGCAACAACAAAGAAATTCCTTCAACTGAACCGTATTTATATACAATCTTGCATCAAACTTTTCAACAGAAGTACATGCATACAACCGAAATGTGCATATGTTCAAAGGAGTATTTCGTACTGTGTTAAGAAGTCCATCCACTTCTTTCCAAGCCACCTCCATGGCGTCTTTTGTGGCTGCAACACTTCTTCATGTGAATCTTCCATTTTCACATCGATAATGGAATCCATATTTCCACTTGTGCCAATCTTTCTGTCCTCTTGATGCATGTGCTTTGGACGACCAATTGGATGCAAAGTCCAACAATGAGAGACATCATGTCCCTCCTTTTGGCAATATGTGCAACACTTATGCACCTTCTTTGAAAGTTGTCTTTGTCTCATCTGCTTCCTATATGCTTTCTTCTTCATCCAGTCTCTCAAAACATGATGGTTAAATTGACCACAAAATGTACAGAAAAACTTTCTTCCATTTAAGAATGTAAAATTATCATGCTTTGCAGAAACAAAATCAAATTGATCATGAGAATATTTATACCTCTTGTGATGTTTGTCTTCATGAGAATATGAACCAGTAGAGGCTACAACTTTCATTTTCTGACTAACATCACCATTTTTATCTTTATAACTATCTGAACTTGCATGCATGCCATAAGCTACATGTATACCCTCTTCTTGCTGCAACAAAGGCTTAAAGCAATGGCAATCATCTTTGAAACAAATTTGACATATTTTCATCTTAGAACTTGGAATAAAGGTTCTCTTTAAATTAGCATCACATGCCTTCAAATATTTGGAATCTTCACCATTAAACTACACATAACCAAGACCAAGATTCTTGGGTCATTCCTCAACAAGAACAGGTTCAACCATGCCTTGTGCATGCTTACCCAACCCCTTGCCTTTGTAGCCCATTTTAATCATTAATTTGGACACTATTCCCTTTGTATGTTTTTTGAAAGAACCAACACACCTTTCTAAAGAGGAAACTGAAGACAAGTTAGAATGGATTACTCTTCCTCATGTATTTTCTTGGTCAAAGCCTCTTGGGCTTGATGGAGTTGCCTCTCCATATCATGCAATTTTTGAAGCATCTCTTCCTTCTCTTCATTGACGGCAAACAACTGTTCACGAAGTTCAGTAATTTCTCTTTTGTCCTCAAACAAAGTCTTTACCATATCCTTCAATATAATAAAGTCATGCTTCATATCATCACTGAAGAATCTTGTGAAGGCGGAAACTTCACTTGTAGAAGTTGTCATTATTATGTTAATGAAAAATTTAACTTCAAAAAAGTTCTCAAAGCTTTTCAAAACAAATGAAAAATATTTTTTAACCAAATGGTTGTAAATATGAACTCTTATTCAAGCAGCCAAACAACAACAAACTCCAAAAGCTTCTTAAAAACAATCATCAAGAGGGTTTGTGTTCCAATGGAGACCTTAAGGTACTTTGGGGTAAGGAAGAAGCCTTCAGCCCTTACTTCCTTTTTTTTTCTCTCCAAGACTTAGCTAATCATTATTTATCCCCAAAACTCAAGCAAAATCAAACCACAATAAGTTTACAAACAGTAAAACAGTCAATATTTTACACTCTTTAAACACCTTTTCTTGAAAACATGTTTATGGCTACTTCTTATCTCTTAAACTTCAGCCAAGTAAGCCTCAAAAACCTACAAAAAATGCTGCACCAAAATGGCTAAACACTGCTTGCAAGGGTTCTAATGTAGTCTTTCAAACAAATCCTTTTGCACAAGAACAGTACAGAGAAAAACACTAGCTCTCGTAATGCTCAAAAGAACTAGCTCTGATACCATCTGATCTAAAAATGGAACTATTTTTAAATGCTATGAAAAGTATCCATTTACATTTAATTAAGTGTGCAAAATGTTCTCCATGAGTTGCAGGTTAAAAAAATTAATTTTGGTAAGGTTCTTGAGTCTTATGTGTGAGATTTTGTTATTTAAATTTACGGTTTAACATATCATATCAGCAATACACAGCAGATAAACTTCACCATAACATACACAACAAACTGATGAGGCAGTTCACCCCTCCTGGGCTACATCTACCGGGACCAAGGCTCCCAATGGGCACGTCCTTGCTCTATTACATTGCTCAAAATAGTTATACAGAGAAAAATATGCCTAAAAAGGAAAAACCAGCTGTTAAATTGACTTTAGAAGACAAAAATAAGTTAAAAATGGCTTTTGTTTCACCTTAAATAGTGAAGTACAACCCAAAAAAACTCCATTTCCCTGATGGCCCTGACGGCTCTCCAAGATTCCCTAAAGAAAAAATGGCTATAAAACACCTCTGTTCACTCTACAACCTATCCCAAACTCTCGAGAATGTTGAAGAAATCCAAAATTGACTAAAATTTCATCCAAATTGGATCAATATTGAGAAATTTATGATCCAAACAAATTTCTGCCCAATGTCAATTGAAAACCCCACTAATTGTGGGCTAACTCCAGTTAATCTCGCCAAACTATCCAACTCCGCCGAAAATGTCAGATTTCTCTCAGATTAGGTAGAACATTTAATGTCAAGTTTAAATGTCAGTTTCAGGGCGGTCACATGACCCACCTCTCAAACATATGGATAACGCGCTAACAACCAAATGGTGGCATTTAATTGTGTTTTGCGCTGTCACATGAGTTGTTAGGGCTAACTATTAGCTGTTACCCAAATTTTCACCCAATTTTTTAGAGCCTTAGCTCCTCGTATCCAGGGCATGGTCGCATGGTGTTGGGTACCATGGGGCTAGCCCTTCTTTCCGCTAATGGATACCATTTCAAACCTTATATACAACTTAAGTTCTTTGCATGTTAATAACTATGACATAGTCCGGATGGTCAGGTGCTTGTGCTTGCAGTGGTGAGGTCTAGGGTTCGAACCTCAGGAACTCATAAAAATTTTGATACACCACATAGACTCTACCCTAGGGCCACATGGCGGCCTCTAGGCTTGTCACGTGGCACCCTTTGATTGGTCGAAATCAAATAAAGTCAAACCAACAATGAATCCCATGATGCCACTTGGTAGATTCTGATAAGCCCGCAGAGAAAATTCCAAGGGAATATTCTTTGGAATATTCCAAAGAATATTATTTTTAAAATTTTTCCAAAGTTAGAAAGTCAACTTTGGTGAACTGATTTTTTGAAGGATACTGGAGACTTCAAACCTGCATAACTTTCACATACGACGTCGGATTTGAGTCCCGTTCATGGTGCTAGAATCATAGCGATGAGGCCTTTTCGGTCGTTTAGGTTGCAACCAATTCTAAGGAATTCCATTTTTGACCATTTTTTTTAAGTTGGACCTGAGCTCCTGATCATCCCTCCCAATGAGATCCATCAGTGTTTCCAACAACTCATTTTTTTTTAAATCTTCCAACTAACCATTCCTATTCCTTATTATAATATGCATTTGGTTTCGAGGAAAACCCAAGAAACTGAAAGCTAGCATCTATATATATGATGTTAACCCCGATAAGATCCACAATCTCCTCATTCCTCCCTGCTTCATCTTAAGCCCCAATAAGCATAGATTTCCCCACATTCATACATAGATGAGTAGTCAAACCAAAAGTAGTGATGCATCCTTTACTAGTTACCCATTCCTCAGTAGAAGATTTCCCACCTAATAGTAGATCATCTACAAACATTAGGTGTGTTATGGTCATCTCTCCACTAATTCTAACACCACTGATACTACCTTCCTCCCACAAGCTTCTAAGCTTCCTGCTCAAACAATCAATAACCAGTGTGAAGAGCAGTGGTGATAGGGTGCATCCTTGTCGCATGCCTCTTCCTGCCTGAAATAATTTAGTTGAAAGATAGTTAATGATCACAGAAACATTTGTGGTTTTGATGCACCCCATGATCCAATTAATATTTTGTATGGATATACCAATTTTGATGAGAAAAAGTTTAATAAATTCTCAATCAACGTAATCATATGCTTTAATCAGGGCAACCTTGAGTAAGCACGCTTTCTATTTGTGATATTTAATATAATGTATCATTTCTTGTGTTATGATCCCTATCACATCATGAATCTACCTCCCTTCAAGGAATGCATATTGTTCTTTTGTAATAAATTTAGACAATATAGGTTTGATCTTGCATTCAATCAATTTTGAGATCACCTTGTAAATTGAGTTGCAAAGTGATTTTGATGTATAATCAACAAAAAATGTAGCATGTTCCTTTTTAGGAATCATCGCTATAAATGTAGCATTTATAACACTAGATACAAAACCAACTTTTCGTACCTCCTCCACAACCGAGACCAGATCTAGAACCATAAATTCTCGAAATTTTAAGAATAATTCCACCCCCGATCCATCTGGTCCCAAAATTTTCTCCTTGGCACAAACCTTCATCACTACTAAAACTCGTTTCTATGTAATCAAACATCCCAATACTTCATTGTCCACCCTAGTGAATATCTCAGGTAGCAGGGAAATGAATTCCAGTTGTTCCGATATCAGATGAGACAGAGTCGAGAAATGGTATCTAAAATGGGCAACAATGTCTTGTTTTATTTCTTCTCGAGTCTTAAAAATATTACCATTCTCATCTGGTATGCTTCTAATAGAATTGGTTAATTTTCGGTTATTGATCTGTGCATGTAAATATCTTGAATTCGTCCCCCTACCTTAATCTAGGTAACCCAAATCTTCATCCAGATCTCCTCTCCCTTGAATTTTAGAATATCATTTCTCCTCCCTTCTAACTCAATAATACGAGTTCTATATTCTTCAAAACATAATGAGGGTCCAATGTATCATTATAATATTGTAAGAAAGTTTCAATATCAATAATATATTTTAATTCAACCTCGTTTTTCTCCTTAATCCACTGCCTTGCTTCCACCTTTAGAGATTTAAGTTTCTAGTTAATAAATAACATCATATTGTTTTCCTCAGCTATAACCTCTCAAGCCCAGACCCCACGTACCATTTTTTAAACTATGTCGATTGTAGCCATTTTGGGTTAAATTTAAAAGGATAATTTATCCTCCTTATCTCTCCTTTCGAGACAAGAAAAATAGGAGTATGATCAGAAATGTATATCTTTGAAATTCTAGTATTTAATCCCACACACCGATTAAATAAATAAGTAATAAGAAGAAATTTATCCAACATTTTAGATATCCCTTTACCATTAATGCGCCTGTTCCTCCATGTCAGTCCCATGGGCATCGGCAAAATGTCAATGAGGGTCTGTTCCAAAAGCATATCCTTAAAATAGGATGATAATAAATCCTTCCTAGATTTTGACCCCCAAGTTTCTCCCTCTCCCGTAGTGAAATTTAGCCCCCCCACAACTATTAAAGAAGTTAATTTAAGAATCTCGGAGCCAACCACTTGATCCCAAAAATGTGTTTATCCACTCTATGGTACGTATAAGTTAATAATACAGAGCCTTTGTCTGATGGCCAATAAATGACGAGTGAGAATGACCCTTGCACAAGTGTTGAAATCTCTCATATCAAACATTCGAGGATTCCAAATAATCCCCAATCCACCCTGATGTCCATTTGCACTAGTGGCACACACATGCTACTATGGGAAAATTGACAATAGTATCTCCCATTTTCTATCCCTTACCAACATGGTTTCCTCTGATAAAATCATGTCATTTTTATGAATCCTCATCAAACCCTTCATTGAACCAATCTTCTCGGTCGCTCCCAAACCCCATATATTCATAGAGGTGATACTCATGGGGGAAGCATAGTCACAGGTGACTCCTCTCTAAGGTCCTGGGTACCATATAAATCCAAGATTGTAACCTTATCATAGGTAAATTCCATATCTATATCAAATATGGGTATCTCCTCCCCCACAGCCAAATCAACCGTGAGGTCCTGCATTTGGCAGGTTGACGCATTTTTATATTTGGGTGACCTCTTCCTCCTCTGTATTTTTGGAATTTAATTCCAACTGCACAGCTTGCAGAAGAATAAGAAATTGAATGCTGAGCAGAAGGATGGAAGGACAACAATGCAGGAGATTTTTTGTTTAAGTTTACACACCATCGAGCCTGCAATTCAATTTCTGGTTTATGTGGCTATATCCATTCTCTACAATGAATTCGTGGTTTACTCCATGCCATCCTATCTTTAAAATCTTCCATGCTGCATTAAACATACACCAACCAGTTTGACTTACCACATTTGGTTTTGAATTGATCGCACAAAAACACATTCTGGGGGGCAACAAGCTTGAGCTGCAAATGGGAGTGATGACCCACCGGAGAAGGTGACGTCACCTTCCTCCGGACCAATCAAAAGAGCACTGTGGGGACAAAGAAATTGGCTCATGCATAATGTTTGAACCCCACGGAATTTTTGTTAAATGTTTTATTGTATTTGTTTTTTATTTTCCGCAGCATATGTTTTATTTTTTTACTTTGGGTTAATGATAATAGATGTTTTATAATATATATTGTAAATATATTATATTTACAATATATATATATATATTAATAGTTTGTTAAGATATATATACATGCCATGTGCATTATGTAATGTAACAGAGAGTGAGAGCCCGAAGGCTGAAGTGAAAGACTGTGTGTGTGCAATTTTTGCTGAGAGCAGTTATACTGTAAAAATGTGTGTGTAGCAGTGAAGGCAAAGAGAAAAGATAGAGAGCAGAATTTGAACAGCACTACGTGTGTAGTAGTAAGCAAAGTCATTCTTTTTGTAAATCCAGAACGTTGAAGTTCTAAAGATCTCATTTTGTAACAGTCCAATTTTTATTAATGAAATGTATGTTTTGCACATCTCTGTCCGCATTTTATTTAAATATCTATGTTTAAAAGAGGGATTTTTTTAATTCCTCTATGTGTTTGGAATTGTTCAGAAACTCCAACATGGTATCAGAGCTAGTTCAGGCTCTTTGAAGTTTGACAAAGAAGTTGAAGGAAGGAGTTTGTTGCAGCTTTTGACCAGCAGAGTGAAGGCTCAGCAAAAGTAAGGTATTTTATAGAAACAGAGTTTGTTTTGTGTTTTCTTGAAGATTATAGTCCAAAGAGATGTAGAAGGAACTCTGTTAGAGACAAAGTGTATCTCTCAACACTGAGAAGGTTTATTTAAAAAAAAAACACAGTCAAGTTTTTAAACATAGTTCAGAAAGCTAGCCATGGCAGGAGCCAGCACAAGCACGTGTATAGGAAATACTCAACTCCCATAGTTCAATGGGAAGAACTATGACTATTGGGAAATCACCATGAGAGCCATGTTTTCCTCTCAAGATTTATGAGAGCTAATTGAAGATGGTCTTGAAGAACTAGCAGATGAACAAGCTTTTAATGCCTTAACACAGGCAAAGAAAGATTTGTTGAAGAGTAATAGGAAGAAGGACTCAAATTCCCTCTTCTATCTCTATCAAGCAGTGCATGAAAGTGTATTTCCAAGTATTGCAGCAGCAAAGAGGTCCAAGGATGCATGGGATACCCTCCAGACAACCTACCAATGTATGGAGAAGGTAAAGACAACAAAGCTTCAATTAATGAGAAGATATTTTGAAATTATTTGCATGAAGGAGTTTGATACAATAGACTCATTCTTCACAGTGTTGATTGGGTTTGTTACCCAAATGAGATCTCATTGAAAGACAGTAGAAGAAAGAAGAATTGTGGAGAAAGTACTGAGGAGCTTACCCTCAAGGTTTGATGTGATAGTCACAACCATTGAAGAGAGAACATACCTCTCAAAGTTTACTATTGATGAGCTTCATGCATCATTGATGACACATGAAAAAATATTGGGTAGAACAAAAAAATCATCTTTGGAGCATGCCTTCAAGACCCAAATGTCCTTTGGAAGAGGAAGAGGTCAAGGAAGAGGAAACTATAGAGGAAAAGGAAGAATCAAAAGCCAAAAAAGAGGAGGAAGAAACAACCCTGCAAATACAAGTGGAAGGGGTAGCAATCAAAATCAAAACCAAGGCTAAGGCAGTAGCCAGCAAGGTGGAAAAAATCAAACACATGGACAAAGATATGATAAATCCAAAGTCCAATGTCATTACTGTAAGAGGTATGGCCATTATTCCAATGAATGTATGAAGAAACCGAGTCACATGGGTAATAAACCCAATGCTAATTTTACTAAAGAAAACATCAGTCAAGAGAAGTTGTTTTTAGCATGTAATATGGCTAAAGAAAAGAATGAAGATATATGGTTTCTAGATTTAGGATGTAGCAACCTTATGACTGGAAAAATTTCCATGTTTTCCATGTTGGATGAAAATGTAAATTCTCAAGTAACATTGGAGATAGAAAGTAAGGTCTCTATCACGGGAAAAGGCAGAGTGAGTGTTTTGACAAAGAATGGAGAAGGAAGATCCATATCAGATGTATATTATGTTCCTGGTATGAAGTGTAACCTTTTGAGCATTGGATAACTCAAGGGCTACAATGTTTTCTTTGAAGATGATGTATGAACCATCATGGATAAACCACCAAGCAAGAAATGTATTGCATAAGTGAAGATGACAAGGAACAAAATGTTCCCTTTCAAGATGAGAGCAGATTTGAAGAAAGGAGCTGAAATGGCAGCAGTGACACAAGAGACATTCCAAAGAGAAGCAAAAGACGAAAATTGGTTATGGCATTTGAGATTTGGATATCTCAACTTTGGAGGTCTGAATTTTTTGCATAGGAAGGGAATGGTAAAGGGATTACCATTGATTGAGAAACCGAACAGCCTATGTGAAGGCTACATATTGGGCAAACAACACAGAGAAAGATTTCCATCAGGAAAGAGCATAAGGGCAAAGGCACCCTTAAAAATAGTCCATTCAGATTTGTGTGGACCAATGAAAACACCATCATTAGCAGGCAGCCACTATATGTTGACTTTTATTGATGATTACACAAGAAAAAAATGGGTTTATTTCTTGAAATTTAAAAGTGAAGTGTTTGAGAAATTCTGCCACTTTAAAGCTCTAGTTGAGAACCAAAGTGGGCAGCATATTAAAGTCTTTAGAACCAACAAAGGAGGAGAATACATATCAAAATAATTTTTACATTTTTGCAGAGAAAATGGGATAAATAAACAATTTACAACAAGGTATACACCACAGTAAAATGGAATTGCTGAAAGAAAAAACCAAATCATCATGGATATGGTAAGAAGCATGTTGAAGGCAAAACATTTTCCAAATGAATATTGGGTTGAAGCTGTACTTTGTGCAGCATATGTCTTGAATAGATGCCCAACAAAGAGTTTGATGAACAAAGTTCCTGAAGAAGCATGGAGCAGCATAAAGCAGCATGTCACCCACATGAGAGTTTTTGGTTGTGTGGCTTATGCACACATTCCAGATCAGCTAAGGAAGAAGTTGGACAATAAGGGGGATAAGTCCATATTTATTGGATACAGTGAAGAATCCAAGGCATACAGATTGTATATCCGATCCACCAAGAATTTTTTTATCAGGAGAGATGTACAATTTATTGAGGAAGAAGCTTGGGATGGAAGCATTGAGAAAACAGTGAATGTGAAAAGCTATTTGTCTCATGATGAGAATGAGGAATAAATGGCTGAAAGACATCCTTCATTAGCAACACCACCTCCACCAACACAAGGACAACAAGGGACACCACAAGCAGGAATGATAACACCCTTGAAGAGTGATGACAGTGCTTCTCCAAGCACATCACAAGGAGCAGATTTGAATGCTTCTACAAGCACAAGTTCAGCAAGCGAAAGAGGAACCAAATTTAGAAATTTGAATGATATTTATGAGAAAGATGCAGTAAATGAAGGTATAAAATATTTATTTGCATTTTATTGTCATGTTGATGATCCTATTCATTTTGAAGAAGCAATAAAAGAGAAGAAATGGATAGATGCTATGGATGAAGAAATGAATGCCATAGAGAAAAACAAGACATGGGAATTGGTTGATCTCCCAAAAGGAAAAGAAGTCATTAGAGTGAAATGGGTTTACAAGACCAAAAGCAATGCTGAAGGTAAGATTGAAAGGAACAAGGCCAAACTTGTTTTCAAAGGCTATAAGCAGCAACAAGGAAGAGATTATGAGGAAAATTTTGCACCAGTTGCAAGAATGGAAACAGTAAGAGCAGTGTTGTCCATGGCAGCACAATACAAGTGGAAATTTTACCAAATGGATGTGAAATCAACATTCCTAAATGGAGTATTAATGGAAGAGGTTTATGTTGAACAACCTCTGGGATATGAGAAAGTAGGCCAAGAGCACAAAGTATGCAGATAGAAGAAAGCTCTGTATGGGTTGAAACAAGCACCGAGAGCATGGTACAGTAGGATAGATGCCTATCTACTAGAAAATGGGTTTGAAAAATGTGAAGGAGAACCCATATTATACATCAAGGAGAAATATGGTAAGATGCTCATTGTTGTTTTGTATTTTGATGATGTTATATTCAAAGGTAATGATGCTTACCTCATTGATAATTTTAAAACTGTCATGAAGTTTGAATTTGAGATGACTAATATGGGATTGGTGAGATACTTCTTAGGAATAGAAGTAGAGTAAAATGAAAACAAAATTTTTATTTCTCAAGAAAAGTATGTGAATGAAGTTTTGGAAATATTTAATATGCAGGATTTCAAGGTAGCAATTACTCCTACAATGATGGGTCGGAAGTTAAGCAAAGAAGACAACAGTAAGGATTTTGATCTTATTTTGTACAAGAGCATAGTTGGTAGCCTCACGCATTTGAATGCAACTAGGTAGGATATTATGCATGCTGCAAGTTTAATTTCCAGATTTATGGAAAGGCCAAAGGAGGCACATTGGCAAACAACAAAAAGAATTATGAGGTATGTGAAAGGAACAAAGAGGTATGGAATTTTATACACCACTTTAGAAAATTTTGAATTACTTGGATATACTAACAGTGATTGGGCTGGAAGTATAGATGAAAGGAAAAGCACCTCTGTATATGTTTTTCATATGGGATCAGGCGCTGTTTCACGGGCTTCTAAGAAACAACCAATTGTGGCTTTATCTATAGCAGAGGCAGAGTATGTGGCAACTACAGCAGCAACATGCCAAGCATTATGGATGAGAAGAATGTTGAGAAGTTTGTGTCATGAACAAGTAAAAGGCACAACAATTTACTGTGATAATAGCTCAGCAATAGCATTATCAAAGAATTTAGTGTTTCACAAGAGAATGAAACACATTCATGCCAAGTATCACTACATCAGAGAGCTAGTGAATAATGGGGAAATTGTTTTAAAACATTGCAAAATTGAAGAGCAGTTTGCTGATATATTGACAAAACCGTTGGGGCAGAAAAGTTTTAATTATTTGAGAAAATGTCTGGGTGTGCAAGAAAATATAGCAGTTGAAATTAAGGTGGAGTGTTGGAATTTAATTCCAACTGCATAACTTGCAGAAGAAGAAGAAATTGAATGCTGATCAGAAGGATGAAAGGACAACATCGCAAGAGATTTTTTGTTTAAGTTTACACACCATCGAGCCTGCAATTTAATTTCTGGTTTATGTGGTCATATCCATTCTCTACAATGAATTCGTGGTTCACTCCACGCCATCCTATATTTAAAATCTTCCATGCCGCATTAAACATACACCAACCAGTTTGACTTACCACATTTTTTTTTGAATTGATCGCACAACAACACATTTCGGGGGGCAACAAGCTTGAGTTGCAAAGGGGAGTGATGACCCACCGGAGGAGGTGACGTCACCTTCCTTCGGACCAATCAAAAGAGCTCCGTGGGTAGAAATAAATTTTCTTGTGCATAATGTTTGAACCCCACGGAATTTTTGTTAAATGTTTTATTGTATTTTTTTTATATTTGCCACAGCATATGTTTTATTTTTTAACTTTAGGTTAATGTTTTATTTACCACGGAACATTTTGGTTTTATGTTTTATAATATATATTGTAAATATATTGTATTTACAATATATATATATATATATATATATATATATATATATATATATATATATATATATATATATTGTAATAGTTTGTTAAGATATATATACATGGCATGTGCATTGTGTAATGTAACAGAGAGTGAGAGTCCGAAGGCTGATGTGAAAGACTGTATGCGTGTAATTTTTTCCAAGAGAAATTAGACTGCAAAACTGTGTGTGTAGTAGTGAAGGAAAAGAGAAAAGACAGAGAGAAGAATTTGAACAACACTGCGTGTGTAGCAGTGAGCAAAGTCATTCTTTTTGTAAATCCAGAATGCTGCAGTTCTGAAGATCTCATTTTGTAACAGTCCAATTTTTATTAATGAAATATATGTTCTGCACATCTTTGTCCACATTTTATTTAAATCTCTGAGTTTAAAAGAGGGATATTTTTCATTCCTCTGTGAGTTTGGAATTGTTCAGAAATTCCAACATGTGTCACATTCTTATAAACCTTAATGGAATCCCCAGTCTATTGAAATAATGACCTCTTGATCGATGTCGGTTCCATTGAATGAGAAGAAGATAATAATATCTCCAACTCTTTATTAGGGGATGAGGCCGAAGTGTCAAGGATTGATTTAGGATCAATAGGGACAGTTGGTTTATCAGGGCCATCGTTTGTCACTATAGTTCCCCCACATAATGACTTTACCCTTCCCACCCCATCTTCCCCATCTATTTGACTCGATAACATTTTATCAGAAAATGCCCCCCTCCCGCCAACTCGTCCACTCAACCAAATGAGCATCAACATTAAGGTCATGGCAAGGATGTCCAAAGGATTTAGGGTTGTAATGAGGGCCCAATCACGAGCCATATTTCCCAGCCAATGTAACATGTGAATTTAAAATAGAGACATAATCATGTAAATCCATTTTATTATTACAGTGAGGTGCTGTTGTAAATGAGGAATTGGGTGTCGAGTTACCTTTGTATGATGTATACTTGGTTGAAGTTCCAACCATAGGAGCCTCAGGTGTTGTGTCGTCCCAATAGTCCCCATCCACTGTACTGCGAAAATCCTTATGCCGAATAAATTTTCTTGTACATGTCGCTACTAGGTGGTCTATCTCATGGCATTTTAGGCATCTATAAGGGATGTTCGAGTAGTCAATAGATAATAAGAAGGAAAAATTGGTCCACCGCAATTCTAGTTCCTCTACCAAACCCCTTTCCAAATTCACCTCAAGCACTACCCAAGCCATCCTTCTATCCAGGTGACCAAAACATCCATCATCCCAATAATAATACTTCCCGATTATATTTTCAATTTTTATGATCGCAGTTTTATTTCATAGATCAAGTGGTAATCCCGAAAATTTTTCCCAAACAATTTTCGTCAACGGTACCTCCCCAGATGGGTCAAAGCCTGCCCTCCATTTTTGTAACAATAGTATACACCTCATTTTCACGCATGGGGTTTTTAGTATAAATCCAACATCCTCTGAACTCAAAAAATGGAAACAAATCCATCCATTGAAAAGAATGCTAATAGTGGATATGTGCTTGATCAATTTAAACCATCATTCCTCCTCCCATCTTTTAGCTTGGTGATTGTTCATCTGTATATGTTGCCACCTGCCAATGCACGTCTTCAGTTTGAGTATTTCAATGCTTTTCTAGTACGAGTCAACCCATAGCATCAGAAGAGGTTCTCCTTTAAGAGAATTGACATGGAATTTTCTAGGGATATGTTTACGGCCAATAACTACATCCTGTATACCATTTCCGAAATAATTGAACTAGTTTCATTTAAAAAATTTAAGTTATTTTTTTATAAATTAAATCAGATCAACTGTATCCATTCATCAAATTTATCCATTTTAACATGCTTGAAATAATGAGTTAAAATTATCTTTACTTTTCTCTATTTCAAACATTTCTAATCTTATTTTGTAGTAAATGCATTTTTATTTATGTGTGAATGTTAATTTTATTTTCTTTACATTACTCTAATTCAAACATTTCTAATCTTATTTTTCAGTAAATGCATTTATTTCAGTGTTGATTTCAGTGTGAATGTTAGTTTTAATCCTATTATATTAAATGCATTGATGCATTTATTTTATTGTCTATTCAAAGTAATTATTGATTATTGACAAGATGCGGTGATTTCCGTGTTGTAGTAATTGACAAAACCTTGCCATCTCATAATAACTACATGGATGATGTGTGTGTTCAGAGTATAAGAAGACAAAAATGCGAGTGTGTTAGACAACAACAAGAAGAAGAAATAGAGAATTCAAAATATATATGTGGTGAAGGAAGAGAAGATCGAAGAAAGAATAAAAGTGAGGAACAAAGAGAAAATAGAGTAGCCTATCAAAGAAAATATCAAAGAGGATATAGACAAATAAAGAAACAACAAAAAGGAGAAGAAAAAAATGCACAACAAATCACAACTGAAGAGTCGCAAGACCAAAGAGTGAATAGTTAAAATCAAGCAAAATATCAAAGAGCATATAGACAAAGAATCAATGAATTAGATATCATCTAATATTAATTATACCAGCCTAGAACCATCTTAACTCTGGATCTTTCAAGTGTCGAGAGGGATCAAATCTCTTGAGGTGAAAACCTTTCCTGAAGTTTTTCACTTAGAAAATAGGTTTCCACGTCGAGAAATTTGATCCCTATGAACACTAGATAGATTTGGAGTTGATTATGATTTCATGAAACAAAACACTTTAAATCCAAATTTTTTAAATCCCAATTTATTAATATTAGGAAATTAATTAAAGGGGGGATAAGGAGAAATAGAAACCATCTTTGGAAATAATCCCGACTATCAAAGTAAATGCACTGAGTGTGTCATCTTTGGAATGTAGATCAACATGTCTATTTTTAAGTTATGTTATGACATATAAGTTTTTAGTTCTATGCTTATCAAGTCGCTTGTATGGAGAAAATTTGGCAAGCAGTGGGTGTGAAATGGTCTTGGAAAAGCTATGTTATTCATTTGTTACTGTGTCTAGAGATTTCATTTTTGTTTTGTGCAAAAAAACAGAGTATTCGGTTTTCTATTATTGATGAAAGGAGCCGAAACCTTCATTTTTATTTTGTATTTTTCCTTCATAAATATATAATCCAAAGTGTTATTCAAAAATAAATGATTTTTTTTTAAATTAAACATAAAATGGAAAAAAAATAATTATTAAATTAAAATAACGAAGAAAAATATTAGATTTTTATTATTTAATTTTTTTTATTTAAAATATTTTACAAAAATAAATATTTTATTACTTTTATATTAACATTTAAATCAAAATTTTCGAGTGTAAAATAAAACATCTTTTATTTATTCAAATTTTATCTCCATCAAATTAAAGTAACTAGGTTAATGGTTATTAAAAATTTATCTTCTAAAATTAATCGCCATTAAAATTTTAAAATTTTATCTTCTTATAATGGAAAGAAATAGGTTAATGACTTTTAAAAGTTTATGTTCATTAATGGCTGAAGATGAGGAGGAAATCTTACCTCTTAAAGACAACCAAAAGAAATTAAATTTATGAGAAAATGTTATATATCCAACACCCAAAATCCAATATTTATGGCTACACTATAGTGATGAGTTATTTTTCAAAACATTTTTATACATTTTGCAAATAAATATAAGTTTTTATATACTCTTTGATCACAATTTCTTAGCGAAAAATTCAAACATGGTCTTTTCCTTTTTAATTTATGGACACTTCATCGAGGATTGTTCTATGCAGAAAGAGGCTAAAGAATATTAGCTATAATCATGGTTAAGTATAGTTAAGGTTAAGTTTATTAATAGGAAATTAATTTTGATGTGAGTTTAAGATACTAACTTTGTAGTAGATTTATTTAATTTTTTCTATTTGAAATCAATTTTACTATGAGTTAGGAATAGAAACCTTGTACGAGTTAGGGATAATGTTTTTTTAGAGTGTGGTTTGAGGATTGTTAGAGTTTGTTGAGATATTTTTTCAACAACATTTTCTTAATTTAGAATTTGTTGGGTCTCATATGCACTAAATTAGTGTGATGTATCTTGGTTTGAATATGAATAAACGTATAATATTTTTTGAGGTGTGCAATCATGTGTGTTTTTTTTTGGTATCTGACTTGGTAGATCTCAGTTTATTCTTATAAGGAGGGCCCAAGAAAAATTTAAGAGGAGTGGGAAATTTGTATGCCGCACATTTGAGACTACAATCTCTAGTGTTGCATGCATATTATCTCGATGGACACCTTCCTAATTTATCTTTCAATGTAATTCAAAACTTACATGTATGAGTGTGCTGAATGGTCCTAAAATTTTTAGGTATGACAATGCAATGGATACATCCAATGCCATTGTCTAGCATTCATTAGTGACCAGGATTCCACAAGGCTCTAGAGAGGAAGGCACACAATCAAACAATTATACTCCAACACAGTTCCAAAAAAAATTAATCTTATAGAAACTTGTCTTCACTTTCTTCACATTATAAAATATGTTTCCAAATATCTTGAGCTTTTCATTTGGCTACGTCGCATCTCGTTAGAAAAGGCCTTTACCAAATATAAGATCCTAAACATTTGAAGCAGAAACAAAGGCATAAAAGGTGGTTGTTTCCCAATCATGGTATATCTAATGTTGGAAATCAAATGTGCAATGCAAGAAGTGGGTTTTTCTATTTTTCTTATTGTGGGCTTTGTTTTTAGTTTACAACAACGTTTGTCTGAATTGGAGGGGAACGATAAGGGGAGATTGTTCCTAAAATTCCACCACAATTTTCACTGTGTGGTTCAACTAACACTTGATTTTCCCATTGTTTGAGCGAGCACCTAACTTGAAATTCTTGCTGATTTTTTTGGAGCAACAAGAACCACCTCCATTATTAATGCTTCTTTTGGTTATTTCTAGAAAAAGTGTTTGAAGGCACTATACAAACATACTACTACTGCAGAGAAGTTTAGTCAACTCACAAGGTAACAACCATAGAATAGTTGTTTATTTTAAATAGAGAATAAACAGTTCTTGAAACAATCAATGGCCTAAACTTCCATACTTGGAAGGTAAACATCCAAATGCATTTGATGCATAATACCTTATGGAGGTTAGTAAAAGGAATAGAACTAGCTACTCACTATGCTAAACTATTAATTTATTGGATGAAAATGGAGGATAAAGCTATGTCCATTATTGGACTATCTCATTCAGATTCACAACTTCATCTTATATACTTAGAAAAAGATTTTACATAAATATGGGAACAATCAAGATATTTGGGGAAAGGGTTGTGAGCGCAGCATTATACTTGAAATCGCAATTACTCAAACTTAAACTGCATGATGGCGTATCATTGTATACACCTAAATGATTTAAAAGCACTCATATGGAAGTTAGAGGAAAATGGGGCTAAAATAGAAGATGAATATAAGCTAAGGTTATTTTGTTAAACAATTTATCTTGAAATTATGATAATGTTATTTTCATACTAAGTCAAATTTCCTCTCGGTCACTAGACAGAATGATAACAATACTCTTAGTAGAAGAAAAGAGGATGAAAATGGGTGACGCAAAGCACTTCTCACATGGTGAGACAACATTATTTTCTAAGGGAAGGATTAATAAAAATAAAAACTCAGTCAAATTTTTTTACTACCAAAGACATGGACATACAAAATTCAAATGAAAAACTCGTGCCAAATATCTTTTAAATGAAAAATTAAAAGAATCCACTAACATAGATAATTCTGAAAGACTCACTAGAGGTTAAACTTGACGACTTCTGAGATTATGACAATGATGATGAGTTCAATACATAGCCTCTCATATTATTAAAAAATAGCTATTATTCATGTATGTTATATTTAGTTATGTATCTTTTTGGTTTATAAATTGAAGGTGAAAAAATAATCATTGAACAATGTAACATAATATAAATATTAGAAACCCATGAACATATGATTTGTTTAATTATGTTTATATACTATCACAATTTCTGGTTCTTGGCCCTCGAAAACCAAATAACAACAAATCTTGGTTATAGTATGAGATCCTTGTGTTTTGGACAGGTCAAGTTGTATAATAAAATTTTATATACATTAAGTATCCATGCTACCTTCCTAGAAACTAATGGATAACCAAAAGCTAAATATATGACACATGGTGCTATGTTCATAGAGTGATTTAGCTATATAACAGTCATGGGTTAAAAGTTCATGTAATAAAGTTAATAAATGAAAAATAAGACCAATGTCATGGGACTAGTATTCCAAGCTGAATGTTGGGAAAAATATCGTAGTGGGCATCACTTATTGTTTATTATGGCTAAGGGAAATTGGGAAAGGAAATGGAAAAGGATTTTAAAAGGAAAACTTGTATTTTTGGCATTTTATTGATGAAAATAAAGGAAATTAGCAGAAAAGGAAGGTGAAAGGCCACAGGATGTATGTGAGGAGGAAATCGAAGCGAAAATATAGGAAACTGAAGAAAATATAGGCATAAATGATAAAATGATTGTAAGGATGATTTCAAAGATTTTTTTTGTTAGCCTTTTGTCAGTTCAATTTTGGAATTGGTTTTAGAGAGAAGAAGAGCACCAAGAGGAGAAGGAAAGAAAGCAAGAAAAGGAAGGTCAACAAAATAAAAAAAAAAATAATGAAGAAAGTAAATGTTGGATCAAGTGGCTTCAACACGAATACTTGTAGTTAACATGTTGCATATATGATTTACTAGCTGGTTTTTACATGCATGATAAGTGCATGTTGGTATTTGGTTCTTTTATTGTCATTGGAATGGGTTTTTTTAGGTTTCTATAGTGGTTTTTAACCTTACCTTCCCATTTCTGGATGACCATGGTGAGATGGGATTTATTCTTAGTTGAGATTTGAATTTCCAGAATTTTTTGGATTCGGGAGAGGTGGTATCAAGAAAATCCCAAGGGTTGGGGGTGGAGATGGTTTTATATAGGAAGTCCTCAACAGGTGGGTGGAGATAGGAAAATACCTCAAGGGATGGTAAAGGAATTCTGAGGCATCCAAGCTCGTTTTGGTTTTGTGATCTTAGGACCGGTTTAAGTGAGATCACAGTATGGTGAGGGTGGAGGTGGTTTAGCCTTTGGATTTCCTTGGTTGTTTATGGATTTTTTTATCACATGAGATCCCATATTCATGCTTAGAATATGGCACGGCGGTGATTGTATGAAATAAATATTTAGTTTATCCCAATCTATGGTTGGGTGGTACATGAAGGTCCAAGATCTAGTTGGCTTTTGCTTATGGTTAATAAGACCTAAGTTCCTCTTGTATTTGATGGGTAATTATACTCGTTATTATGTGGCTTTAATGGTTGTTCTATAATTGCTAATTATATAGTTATATGTTGGTTATAAACATGTTTTTATGACATATCTTAGTCATGACTCTCCTCATGTTTCTACTTGTAACTAAATGAATAATGAATGCATGAACTAATTGGTGTAATGAGAGTTTTCATGAGAGGGAGTTAGTCCTTCTTGTTAAAAATTAGATGAGTTTTAGATTTATATTTTCATATACACATTAATGACCTATAGGTTGCATGTTCATCATGTTTTTGATGGAATGCCAGCACTAGTTGTAGCAGGTGGAATTCAATGTAGCAATTCTTTAGATCTTTTCAGAATTGCAAAGATAGCGAAAATTGAGGATCAGTAAAAAAAAAGAATCGAAAATTAATGGAGCCTATAGTAGCAGGTTTCAGTCTAGATATAGATTAGATACAAGGGGCATAGTGAAAGGTTAAAAATCACTGGATGTAGTTGACAGGAGGACTCGTATGTAAGGGCATCAGTCTAGTTCCTCATCCAATTGACAATATCATCATCATCACTTTCATCATCCTTATAGGAGGAATGAGTACTTTCTAGAGGAGTTCAATAAAGTCAAGCCTCCTACATTCGATGGAGAGATGAAGAAGTTAGAAGATGCAGAGGCATGGTTTCTTGGGATAAATAATTTTTTTAGATTACATAGATATTTAGAGAACATGAAACCAGGATAGCCACCTTCAGTCCCAAAGGGAAATAAAAAATTTGGTGCGAAGATGTGAAGAATGTTAAGGGAATTCAAGAAGAAGAGATGGTTTCGGGTGAGTTTGAGGGACTCTTCAAGAAGAAGTGTTTATTTGAGAGATATTATGATGACATAGCTAAGGAGTTTTATGAGATGCAGATGGGTTCCATGACAGATGATGAGTATAGTAGCAGGGTTTTGGAATTGTTGAGGTATGTACCTTACCTCAAGGATGAGAAGGCTAGGATTCAAAGGTTCATTAGTGGGTTTCCGACAACATATAGAGATCGTATTCAGATCGATGAGCCTATAAAATTGGAAGAGGCCATACAAAAGTTGAAAAATTGTTATGAGAAATCAAAGTGCAAGGCTGAACCTAAGCATCATTTGAAGGGAAATGATATGTTTAAAGGAAAATGGCCATCGAATCGAGGAAGACCTCATGATGCAAGTGGGAAAGAGAATTTTTCTCCTTACAAGAAGTTAAATGAAATAAAGAAGGGACATGAGTTACAACTTGGAGAGCAATAGAATAGAGGTGATAGTAGAGGATAGTTGTAGTGTTGGATATGTGGAAAAGACTATTGCAAGAAGGATTTTACATTGTAATAGGGTGGCAATCCTTAGATCTACAATGCTCAGGAGGCCCAAGAAGTTGGGGATATGGGTCATAACATTACTTAGATCTATGCAGTTGTGGAAAAAAAGCAGGCACATCATTGGGCATTCATTATTGAGATGGAAGTTAAGCTCTATAGTTGAGTTGTTTCTATTTTGATTAATCATGAGTCTAATTATAGTTATGTTAATCATGACCTAGTAGATAAGTGTGTCTTGAGAAAATAGGTAAATGCAGAGTCTTGGTTGGTTTAGTTTCCTACAGGTACTGAGAAGAGAGTTCATCATTAGGCAATATCTTGTGCATCTAAGCTAAATGGTATGCCTACAGTAACACATCTGAATGTAGTGCCATTGATATCAAATAGTATGATTTTGGGCATGGATTGGTTGTATATTCATAGGACTAAGGTGGATTTTTATGAGAAGGCTATTGAGTGCTTGGATGATAATGGGGAAAAATGAATCTTGTATGGAAAGAAGAAGATTAAATCAGTGAGGGTGGTCACCACTATGCAGGCTATGCGTAGTTTTAGAAAAGGGCGTGTGATGTTTGCAGTTAATATTTCTAGTGAAAAGGGTAAGGATGTTGAGGATGCAGAAATGCTCAAGAGGTATCCAGTCTTGTAGTAGTTTTAGAATGTATTCCCAACAGAGATTCTGATGTTTCATCCTCATAGGGAAGTGTACTTTTCTATTGATTTGGTACTAGGGGAAACACCATCATCAATGGCACCTTACAGGATGAGTACACCATAGCTAGTAGAATTGAAGTTGGAGCTGAAGGAAGCACTTGATAAGTGATATATTAGGCCAAATGTATCACCTTAGGGTGCACTAGTATTTTTCCTGAAGAAGAAGGATGGTACCCTTAGATTGTGCATTGATTACAGGAATCTGAACAAGGTGTCGATCAAGAACAGGTACCCATTGCTGAGGATCAATGACTCGTTTTATCAATTGAAGGGAGAAACAATGTTATTGAAGACTAAATTGAGATCAGGATACCATCAGGTACACATCAAACAAGAGGACATCTACTAGACTGCTTTTATTACCAGATATGGGAATTATGAGTTTGTTGTAGTTCCATTTGGTTTGACTAATGATATTTCTACTTTTATGTGCTTGATGAATTATTTGTTGTGTCCTTATCTAGAATTTTTTTTTATTTTGGTCCTTGATGATATATTGATATATTCTAAGAATGAGGAAGACAATGTCGAACACTTAGCAGTGGTTTTGAGTTTTCTAAGAGAGAATCATTTTTATGCCAATATTATTAAATGCAATTTCTTTGAGACAAAGGTACATTACTTGGAACATGTTGTTTCCAAGGGAGGCATATAGATCCAGAAAAGATAAAAGCTACCATGGAGTGGGCAAGTCCTAGAAATGTTGATGAATTCAGATCATTCATGGGGTTGGAAGGTTAGTATAGGAGGTTGATCAAGAACTTCTCATGAATTGCATATCCTATTACATCATTGTAAAGAAAGGGTAAGAAATTGGAATGGACCGAGGAATATGCAACTAGTTCTAAGCAGTTGGAGCAGTTGTTGACCAACACTCCAATTCTTAAGATTACAGATCCCGACAAAGAGTTAATGGTGTGTACATACGCTTGCAAAATAGGACTTGGTGGAGTCATGATGTAGGAGGGATAGGTGGTGTGCTACAAGTCTAGGAAATTGAATGAGCACGAGCAAAGAAATGTGATTCATGATCTTGACTTGGAAGCTATTATTCATGCCTAGAAGATGAGTTCATATGGGACATATTTACAGGATCAAATCTTATAGGAAGGAAAGAAGGAGGAGAGGTAAAAGGAGATTAGGTACATGTTACAACAAGGTACCGGTGATCAAGATGTGGACTATCATCTTACAACAATTTTCTTGGTGAGATTCAGAGATATGATCTATCTCACGGATGACAATGAGCTCAAGAAGAATACCTTGAGGGAGTTCCATGACAAACCATATTGAGGTCACCTAGGATATGAGAAAATGTTGACAATAGTGAATAAGTTATACTATTGGCCGAATAAGAAGGAATTCGTAGAGTTTTTGGCTAGAAGCTTGGACTCTCAGTGGGTGAAAACATAGTGTAAGCATCCAAGTGGGTTGCTTCAGCTTATTCCAATTCTAGAGTGGAAATGGGAGGTGATTTCCATTGATTTCATTACACGGCTTCCGAGGAAATAAAAGCATCATGATTATAGCATGGCTGTGGTCGATAAACCGAGCAAGGTATCTCATTTCATTCCAGTGAAGGCTACTTATTCAAATATTGAGGTATCACATGTATTCATCAGGGAGATCGTGATATTACACGGTTTTCTAAAGAAAATTGTGTCAAACAGGGATGCTAAGTTCACTTCCAAGTTTTTGAAGCAGTTGTTCATAGGTTTGGGGATAGAGTTTGACTTTAGTAAAACTTATCTTGCACAAACAAATGGATAGACAGGGTCAACATGATTGTAGAGGATATGTTGAGGGTGTATCTCCATTAGGGGAATTTTGAGGTCTAAAATAGGTCTGCTAAGAAAAATGTACAACCAAAATAAAATTTATAAGAACCAATAGGATTCAATATGATGATGTCAACCATGGGGGATGATTCACCATTTTTGGAGTAAAAAAGTAAAAATATTAAAAAATAATAAAATAATAAAACTATTTTTTCAACCCTTATTTTCAACTTATCTCCCCAAGGTATTACTCAAATTTCAAGTGGTAGTACTCGTTGGATGCAAACTTTAATTCCTCATCCAAGGAGTACCCCATGTTGTATACTTTTGATGGACCCTCTTACATAAAAAATGAGAAATAAATGAAAAAACGTGATTGCAATCACATTTTTCATGTATTTCTCACTTTTCGTGTAGCGGGGTCCATTGAAAGTATGAAACATGGGTACTCCTTGGATGGGGAATCAAATTTTGCATCTAATGAGTGTTTCTGCTTGAAATTTGAGTAAACCCATAGGGATATAAGTTGAAAATACGAGTTGAAAAAATAGTTTTTCCCATTTTCCCTCTAAAATTTAATGATCTAATCTAATCTTATTTTACTATTTCCACTATTACTTTATAATTTCCTTAGCAGGCCCATTTTAGACCTCAAAACCACCCTAACGATGCCTCAACATTACATTAGAGGTGGGAGGAGTATCTTCCACTGGTTGATTTTGCTTACAAAAATTGGTATAAAAATCACTGAGGATGAGTCCATTTGAGGCAATCATGGGCGGAGTTGTAACACTTCCATCAGCTGGAGTGATCCAGTGAACAAAGTAGTTATTGGACTGGACATATTGGCAGGCATGGAATAAGAAATGTAGGTTATCAAGAAGAATTTAAAGGCAACATAGGACATACGCAAGTGTTTTGTAGACTAGCACAAGGCATTTAAGGAGTTTCAGGTTGGGGAGCATGCATACTTGCGCATCAAGCCCAGGAAGAGATCCTTGAGGATTTGATATTTTTCCAATTTGGAACCAAGATATTGCAGGCATTTGAGATCCCTGAGAGGTTTTTACCAGTGCCTTATAGGTTTTCACTGCCTATGACAGTGAAATTCCATGATGTTTTTCATGTTTGATTTCGTAAAATATATGTAAAGGATGTTGATCATGTGATTGATGGGTTTGTATTGCAGGTGGACCCAAAAGGATAATTCCAACTGGAACCTCAGTGCATATTGTAGCGGAAATAACTCATGCTCTAGAATTGGGAAATAGAGCAAGTTAAAGTTTAATGGAAGCACTTTGGGCTCGACAAAGCCAAATGGGAGATGGATGATGAAATACGGGTTATGTATCCTTCATTATTTTCTGGTGAAGGAAAATTATTTTATGGTAAATTTATGTATGGTTGTTATTGTAAATACCATAATGAGTTGTGTTATAAAGCTCCAATAAGCATTATGGTTTTCATTTTTTCATGATTGCCATGATGGTTTTTCTTTGAGCAGGTTGTTCATTTTAAATATTGCAAGGTGCTAAGTTTCAAATCTCCATAGGAAGTATGTTTTTTTTTTAGTAGTTTCATTGGTTGTATGTGTCATTGAACATGGAGGACAGTGTTCCCCTAAGGGGGAGGGGTCTGTAACAACCCCAGGTTAAGATTTCATGTAATACAGTTAATAAAGGAAAAATAAGACCAAGGTCATGGGACACATATTCCAAGTTGAATGTTGGTAAAAATATCCTAGTGGGCATCACTTGTTTTTTATTATGGCTAACGTAAATTGGAAAAGGCAATGGAAAAGGGTTTGAAAGGAAAAAAAAGTATTTTTGGCATTTTATCTATGAAAATAAAGAAAATTAATAGAAAAGGGAGGTGAAGGTCACAGCTCACATGTGAGGAGGAAATTGAAAGGAAAATAGAGGCATCAATGATAAAAAAGATTTTGAGGATCAGTTGACAACTTTTTCTAGTTAGCATTTTGTCAATTTAGTTTTGGAATTGATTTCATAGAGAATAAGAGCAACAAGAGGAGAATGAAGGAAAGAAATCAAAGGGAAGTCAAGGAAAGAAAATCAAATAAAGAATCAATGAAGGAAAATTTGGATCAAGTGGCTTCATCGTGAATACTTATAGGTATCAGGTTATATGTGTGCTTTGCTGGCTCATTTTGACATGCATGGTATGTGCATGTTGGTATTTGGTTCTTTTGTTGTCATTTGCATGAGCTTTATTAGGTTTTGACAATGATTTTTATCCTTTCCTTTCCATTTATGTATATCCATGGTGTGATGGGATTCATTTTTGGTTAAGATTTAGATTTCTGGAAGGTTTTGGATCCGGGTGAGGTTGTCTCAGGAAAATATGAAGGGTTGTGGGTGGAGATGGTTTTCTTTGGGAAGCCCTAAATAGGTGGGTGGAGACAAGAAAATTCCTCAAGCGATGGTGACAATATTCTAAGGAATCCAAGCTGGGTTTGGTTTTGTGATCTCGAGACTAGTTGAGGTGAGATCCCGCTATGGTGAGGGTGGAGGTGGTTTAACCTCTGGATTCCCTTGGTTTTTTATGGATTGGTTTATCCCATGAGATCCCACATTCATTCTTGGAATATGGAATTAGGTTTATTGACTGAAAGAAAGATTCGGTTCAGCCTAGTCTATGGTTAGGTGGTACGCAGAAGTCCCAGACCTGGTTGGGTTTTGCTTATGGTTAATAGGAGATAAGTTACTCTTGTCTTTGATGATTAATTATACTTTTTAGAATGTGGATTTAATGGCTATTCTCTCATTGTTAATTATCTGGTTATATTTTGGTTATAAGCATGGTTTTATGATAGATCTTAGTCATGTTTCTCATCATGTTTCTACTTGTAATTGAATGAATAATGAATGCATGACCTAATTGGTGTAATGGAAACTATTATGAGAGGGAATTAATCCTTCTTGTTAAACCTCAAATAAGTTTCAGATTCGTATGTTAATATATGCATTCATGACCTGTAGGTTGCATGTTCATCATGTGTGACAGAATTCCAATCTTGGTTGTCAAGGGACCAGTTAATTCCTAGTTCAAGTTTAGTTTCAAATATTTTTTTCTTGTGTTATTTACCATTTTTTGAAGTCTCATTGAATTCTTGGCAAGGGCCTGAGTTCTAGCCCTAAAAAAGTGGCTCATAATTTGGGGTTGCAGACATAGAATTGAATGGAAAAGTCCACAGTCACTAGGAGGCAGGATTATGAGTATGACTGGACGGTTACAGTTGCATGGAGGCCTTTGCAAGGGAGTGACTGGGACTCTATATTAGTGAAAATATGAATTAACTCAGGGGTTTGACATTTGGAGGTGTTGGGTAGCTCTTGGAGGTCTTGTAGAACATGAGGGAGGTCAGTAAAGTCTTAATTTATCGAGTCCATTTACTTAAGGTTGTATAGGAGGTTGAGTCTTATCATAGTGATCCTCAACTCATGTTTACCCTGAGAAAATTGATGAAAGTGGGTAAATGTGGGAGGAGTGGATTAGAAGTTACTTGACAACTTTTCTTGTGGAAGCCCTCACGAGCCACATATGCCAATATTGTTGATTATTACAAAGTATATTAATGATGGTTAGAGGAAATTGTGGTAAGCTCAAAGTTGTGATGGAGAAAGAGCATAGTCTAGGAGATTCCAGACTGGGTATAAGTGTTGAAGAATACCATACGAGACTACTAGATAAATGTGACTTGAATGTGCATTATATGTTTTTTCTATAATGTTATTTATAAAATAAACATTATGGGAGGTTGTTAGGTATAATATTTATTTTAGAGAGTGGTTTGAGGATTGTTGCAGTTTTTTGAGATATTTTCTCAACAACATTCTCCTAATTAGAATTTGTTGGATCTCATAGGCAGTATATTAGTGTGATGTATCTTGGTTTGAAGATAAATGAATAATATTTTGTGTGATATGCAACCTTGTGTGTATTTTCTATACACAATAATAATCACAAGTTAGAACATAGTTATGGGATTTATTTGTACACCAATATTTTATAGTTATGGGATTTTAGTTGCACACCAATATTTTATTTTTGGAGAAGATAATTAAAATATTTCCAATAATTATTTGTGATTTAGTTATGTTTTTTATAAGGAAATATTAGGAATAGGAGCACCCTTTTAGCTCTTTCTTTTTCCAAATTCATATATTGTGTGAAAAATCGACAACGTTCTAATTTTTGAATTTTTTTTAAGGATGTCCATGATTAGCTTTCACCATATTAATCGGTAACAATGATTTATTATTTCAATAAGTTGTATATTTATATAACAAATTTGTAAGTGTAGATGTATTTTTTTTATAAAAAAATACGAAGAATATTTTTGTTATATTTTTTTTTTTTTGCGCATTTTCTCAAGCCTCGTGATCAAAAAAAAATTGAGGAGAGATTATGATTTATGATGACTATTCAAAAGCCTTTGAAGGGGGACCATGATTTTGGGAGGTGTGTATGAGTGGATTCATTTAACCCCAATACAAGATATATTTCTATTGTAATTTTTTTATGTGTAATTTTTTAAGCATAATGATTATCTAAAAATATTTGAGGAGAGATTATGATTTATAATGACTATCTAAAAATCTTTGAAGAGGAACCATGATTTTTGGAAGTGTGTATCTCTTCATTACCCCATCGTTCTTATATTTTGATCCTAACACTATAATATATCTAAAACACTAATTTACGTTTATCTTTTAAATTTCTAACTACTTTATTGGCATCCTTTGGTTAGTCTTTGCGTAGATTCATATAGGTAGAGTTTTATGGTGTTGAAATGAGACAAAGCTCAATGAGCTTAACATAATATTTAGATGTTTTTCATCTACATAAACTTTTACGTCAAATTAAAGAGCATATCAAAAGAAAAAAGAATCGTACTTCAATATGTGAACGTTGGTGGCCATATGAATGGTTGGAAAGGGAGAAATTGTTTTAGAAACTCACTTTGATAGAGTGCTTCTTATTATCGTTGAAACAATAGTAAGAGGAATAAAATGGACTTACACGCAAATGGCATGTGAGTGGTAGTTGTTTTCTACAAAGGTTTTGATAGATGTCAAAATGAACAAAAAGAACAAAAGTTATTGTGGTTAATGTCCAATGACATGTTATGACACTTGTTTTCTTATTTATGTTATCATAATAGATTTTTCGGTTGACATATCAGGACATTAGTTTAGTTTTTTAAAATTTATATGTGTTAAAATTCCAAAGAATATAATTTCATGATCAAATTTTTATTGAGTGTTTTAAATTTTAACAATTTTTAAATAAAAAATTATTAGTTAATTTACATTTTTTAAATATTAAAAGATATTATATTATAATTTTTTCTTACAAGTAATAAATATTAAATATATCAAAATTATTTTGATTTTATGAATGTATATTAAAATTATAAGAAACAAATGTAAGATATTGCTCATATATTTTCAAGATTTTATTTTTATATTTGAAAATGATTAAGAGAAGTATTTCAAGGTTATTATAGTTTTTATGACTTAGATTGTTACAAGGGATAGTATTGTAATAGATATTTTAAAATTATGATTTAATTTAGGTATAAGATGGGGTTTTTAGAAGAAAGTGTATTTTATATTAATCTTTCTTAGTGTCACAAAGATGAAAAATTATTTCATTCCTCAATATTTTTGGAATTTGAATACCCATTTTCTTATATTCCCTAACGATTTAGCCAAAAATTGACATTTTTGTACGATTTTCATGTGAGCGACTAGTGCTTTGGATGGAGTACCGTCAATATTTAAAATAGTCACTATCATAAGAAGAATTATATTGGTTGTATTTCCTTATGTTATATAATTACTTTGGATTTGCTCTATTTTTCTCCAAGTTTCGATAGAAATGTTGCTTTCCTAATTTTCATATTCATATAAGATAATAGGGATGATGAGAGTATCAAAGAGGAGTTATTTCTTATCCCATGGTTGAATATCCACTAATTTACATTTATATTCAAGGCATAGTAAGCTTTCCTCCCTTCATTTATTATTTTCTTAATGCTATAATTTCTATTATTCTTGTGATAAATATCAATTCTAAGATATTTGTATAAAATAAACTTCCTCCAAGCCATTTTCCCCCATATGAGAGTATCATATGTGATATTTTTTGGATTTATCATATCCTTTACGTTTCTAGTTTTCATATTAATACCTAGATTAGAGAATAAAGACTCGAGGATTCATAGTTTCTTACTAAGGTCATAACAATTTTACACCATAAAATAAATATAATAAAAATAAAAAACAAGGATAATGGTTATAATGGTGAGAGCTAGGTCGACACAAAATGCATCTTCCAAACAATATTCTAGTTTCTCAATGCATATCCCAAAAAGAGTGGGGAATAGATAACAACCTTTCTTTTCTCCTTTCTTACAATTAATTTGTTCCAACCAATCCTTAATGTTTGAAAACATGAAATTAATATTTTCATACAACATTTTTTTATAGTTCTTAACTCGAAAAGAACCTTTACGACTTCAAAACTATTTCAAAAGGTATTTCTAGTTAGTGTGTCAAAATATTTTCTAAAATAAATGAAACAAGAAAGGATATTAGTTATATTATGATGGTGCTCCTCTACAATGATCATCATTATAGCAAAATGGTCCACAATTGAGCGATAGCCTCTTAATTTGGCCAAGTTTTTTTCTCTTTTTTTCATGGATTCCTATCCATATGTTCATGTTTTCCATAATATTTCCACATGCTTTGTATAAAATTGGGCTAATAATAATGGCACTATAATTATAGGGATTCGTTTAATCCCACTTTTAAGATAGCTCCAATGAGGCTTTAATTACAAGGTTTATGGAAACCTTGTTTGACTACTAAAATGATGGTCTTATGTATGAAAGATGAGTATATGCACTATTATTTTTATGATCTTAACTTGGTAGCCTCTATTTTCATTATATTTCCCTCATGTAGGTGATATAACCAAAAACATTATGTCTTTTTATAGAAAATTGCATCTTCTATACAAATTTCTGGAATGTTATCCTCTCCTCTCAGTTTCAAATCTCATAGGGGGACACCATGGCCCATCATAGTAAGATTGGAAGGATAGGTCCCATTGGAGTTTTGGATCCAGGTTCTAGTTTTTGGCAGTGTCTGAATGTCCCATTCCTAGGTTGAGGTATGAGTTTATGATATATATGGATTGCGGGTTGTTGGATATTTTTAGTGAGGTTTCTAATTCCCCATCAACCATGCAAACTTTGAAAATACATGTTTGGAATTTTATCCATGAAAATAAAAGATTCATAGGGATTTTTATGGTAGGAATTCCAGTAACTCATGTGAATCATATTATTTTATTTAGCTTTACAAGTCAAATTTTGTCTCTAAAATATATGAGGATCTACATAAATAAGTGCAAAACATTTTCTCACTTTATACTTAAGTAGTGCATTTATTCATTTAATTGTATATTTGTATCTAGTTATGTTATTTTATTTTATGGACTTGTTAGGAACATCTCTAATGTTGTTTCTAATAATTTTACACTTGTTATCATACCAAGTGTTAGTTATTCTACTTTTATTTTTATATAACACTTTAATAGATAATTTGTTAATGAAAGTAGAGTGGATAGTCATTAAATTATGATAAAACTACCCAATATTATTATTATATGAAAGGTGATTTAATTCACCATTTAAGTGCTTTAAAAAATAACATATTTATTTTCATGAAAAATAAAGTACATTTGGTTATCATGCTTTTCTTAGTTAGATATTTTCACATAATAAATTGGGTTTATGACCAGACTTAGAGTCATGGTCATGTAAATGGTAGAAATTCGTTGATACAGATATATATTACATCACATAATATTTGACTTTGTCGCCTAGCTCATGGATATGAATAATGTAGTTATATTTCAACCACTTCATTGGAGCATTGAAAATTATTAGATCTTGAGACCTATGGAGCTTTATTACCCTATAATAAAAGAAAAAATTATCTCTTATGTATTTAATATTTTTTCAATCTATTAGCTAAAACAAGGTCCTCATCTAGCCATATATTATTAAGGTTGGAACCATTGCTCAAAAGAATAGCTTTATTAGTCGCAATTCTAGAATTAAAATATCATAGAATGATGATATTACCTTCATTACATACACGATAAATATCTTGTTCAATATTTTTTACAGAAAATACTTACGTGTTTTTTATGAAAACTATAATTAAAGGTTCAAAGTAACAAATTGCAAACTTGTTATCATATATATAAAATTTCCATCTATATGTATTCATTGAGAGGGTCCTTCATATGAAGTTTAATGTAAGCATACATGTGTACTTTAATGTAACAGGATACGCTTCCAATCCATTTGAAAAAGCCTTCTTATTCCATGTTAGCCACAATATTGATCCTTCTATATTAGGGACCTTATATTATACATTATCCGAAGTTTCAACCAAAAATAAAAAATCAATTTCACTCAAAATCTGACTTAATATTGGCCCTTTGCTCCATGGAAAACCACAACAATTCCAAGAGAGGATATAGAGATTCCATATTCATATTTATTACTTGTTTTCAATCTCTATCTATAATAATATTTTTTTACTACTAACTAATTCTCATTTTCCTTCCTTCCTAGCTTCTTTTACATTTTGTACTTCTTTAATACATCTCATATTATAGTATAAGGAATTAATTTATAAATATTTATAACCCTTTTAAGGGCAAAGATTTGTTGAATTTACCATATTTATGACCATTAATTTAGGTTAACCTAGATAAATGTATATTTATATTTGATTATTTTTCCTAGCCTCTTTCCTTCTATGAGTCAAGTTGCTAAATTTGTGACTTATTTTTACATGTTGAACATGTTCTCATATTTTATCTTTAACATAAAAAATTATGAGTTTCAAATCTCTTTTGTTGTTTTTTTTGGTCTAACTCAAGAAAATTATTCATTCCTCCTTGATGAGTTTGATATCAAACTTACATTCTACATTATTGAGGGAAATTTTCTAAATTATCTTTCCTTCTAGATCTTTAATTTTATTTCGAAGGTTTTGATTTTATTCAACCACTTCTTCCCATGTTGATTATTTATTTTCTTGGATATTTTTATAATGAAGTATTTGACTCTCATATTTTATCATCTATTTTTGTTTGAATATTTTCTTTTAAGTATCTATAATCATTACCAAGCATTGCCTCTAATTCTATTTAAAGTTTGGTTTCTCTCCTCAAGAAAAGTCAGAGCATGGTTACGAGTGAGATTATAAAATCCAAGAAATGAAGATAATGGTGATGTAGTGGGAGTTAAAAATACATGTACATGTATGAATATATGATGGTTGAATGAACAATGCACACAAAGAACATCCTAGTAAACCGATAGTTATATTGGTTGTTTATCCATGTATTTTGGTGGATGTATATTCATTTATATGGATGTACACATCCTGGAAATGTTTCTCGATGCCAAGATGGACCACAGATAGAATTCTATAATCAAGAGTTTCCCTACTTCACAATAGATCATTTGTGTTGTAGATCTCCACTAATTTAGATTAAGAAAAATATCCATTAAGGGAGAGTGTTAGAATGTGTAAGTACTACTTGTCTTACTTGTCTTATGTGTAATCAAAGGATTGAGAAGTTGTTTATTCCTACTATTTTGCAGTTATTTAGATCCCATCAGTTTGAAAGAAATTATGCAACTAGATGCTTCCTAAAATAGTGTGTGGTCGAGATCTTTACTGAACTAGTTTATTGTGGGATCACGGTATTTTCTCTATCTTGAGATGGCACTGATGTATTTATATATTTAAAAATACTTGATGTAAGTAATATAGTGTGCTTATGTATTTCTAATTAAAAATGTACATGTTTCAAGTCTTAATTTCTAACCCACGGATATTCAAAATTATACTTAGATTGATAGAATTATCTAGTCTTAATTACAAGGTTTCCAACTCGTTCAACCATAGAAATCTTCTTGGGTTCCAACTACTTTCCTCTTCCTACTCATATTTTGATATTCTTTCTTGAAAAAATGTTATAAAATAAGAATTATATTATTTAAATCCATTTTATGGTTACACATTTCTTCCTTTCTCAACTTTATTTTCTTATTTTTCCACCCTTTTTAATTTTATTTTATAAATACAAAAGTTTTATTAATTCAGAAAGTAGATACATCATGAGGAACTTATCTTCAAAATTCGATCAGCTACATTCTTACCAGAATTATCGGTAAGGTGGTAATGATAAAATGATCGCTAACAAAAGAAAAAGAAAATTGGAAGACCATACATATATTTCCCATAGTAACCAAAAACGCCTAATTATTGTAATACACCCAACTATCATCGTCAATTAGCTATATTCCCTAGAAAAAATTAATCCATACCATTTCCATGTGGTTCATGAAATGCCTCATGGACATGTGCTTTTGTTTGTGCCATCATGCCTTGAAGGAAATCCAACCTCTCCTCAACCCTATTTTGCCCACAATGAAGGGAAACTAAGTGATCCAACATATGCCTTTGATTGTGCAAGAGGTCACTCATAAAAGCTATGACCTTAGTTCAATTTTTATGGTGGTCATAGACTAACTTCTTTACCAATGTTGTAAACCATTTTATCTGTGCTTCTAAGGAATAAAACGATGGAGGTAAATCCACTCTCCCCAGCAAGAGGGTGCATTGTTGTTCCACCTCTTCTCCATAATTTTGATGTTCCACTCGGTGAGCTACACAGTGGCCACGATCCTGTTAGCTCCTCTCCTATATCTTCCATGTTGGTGTTGCATGATGCTCCTACAGGTCTCCTCACAAGAACCACTCCATAGACCCAACCTAGAAAGCCCACATTCACAAGGCAAAGCTTCTATAATACCCAATAATCTTCAACACCTATCAAGACAACTTGAACTAAGGACTGATAATCTCTGAAATTACAATCGTAAAGAGGCTAACCACTTCCCAGGCACCCAAATGAGCCAAGCCTGCACCCCAAATAACGATAGCCATCCCACCACCCACTAAAAAAAATCCTGAACTATTGCAAACCCCCTCCCTCAGAATAAGACTCCCTAGTCAAACCCTTGGAAATGAAGACCTAGGACCTTGAAACACTACAATTTTTAGGTCCCTATATTACTAATATAGTCCCTTATTGTTATTAGTGTAACCCCCTTATTGTTATTATTGTACCCTTGTAACCCCCATTTTGTTATTATTGTGCCCTTAAATAATTATTGTTAGGTCGGCTAGGATTACATTATGGCCCACTAGAATTACATTATGGCCACATGGACTCCTATATATAGAAAGGAGGTTTTGTAAATTGTATCATCCAAGAATTGTTCATTTATGTAATGTATTGGAGGTTTCCCCCTCGAAGTTGCTTATTTCTAAGGCATTGATATCTCTTTTCTTCTATTTCTGGAGCTGGTTACACAACATTTGGTATCAGAGCTTTGGATTCTAGGGTTTCACTGCTCCAAACAGGTCATCGTGGAATTTTCGCTATAAATTTTTTTCTACGAAGTTTCAGAAGCTTAAATGTTTAGGGTGCGAAGCTGAAATCCTAAGGAAGATCATCTAAAAATTTCAGAGCTTGGTTCACAATATTTTCGGAGATATGATCTGTGGAAGTTAGGTCTTTTTTCAGGATCCTAAAAAGGTCGTCGTGGCATTTGCGCTATAACTTTTTTTCTACTAAGGTTCAGAATCTGAAATTTTTAGAGTACGAAGCTGAAATCCTAAGGAAACGCGTCGCAAAATTTCGGAGCTTGGTTCACAATATTTTTGGAGATATGATCTGTGGAAGGTAATGCTTTTTTAGGCTCCCGAATTTCATCTCAAAGAGGTGATTGTGGGAAAATTTCAATAACTCTCTCTCTGAGCATCGGATTGGAGTGCCGTAAAAAGTGGTCGCAATCACACGGATTTTAGTTTCTTGGCTATCAATTTTAGAGGCGAAGGACAAAACAGTGACACGTGGCAAGTAGTACAAGTTCGCTCTACTGAACCAGTCCATAAATAGGTCGTTGTGGGAGATTGGACATAACTTTGTCTTGGAGAATCCAAATTAGGTCAGACCTGTGGCATTAAAAAGAGAATTTAGAGTGCTAGTTCAGTGCTAAATTTTAGATATTGAGGAGCCGCAATCACAGAGATAATCCAATTTCAATATCGAGCTCCTCAAAAGTATGAAAAATGTGTGTATTTTTTTTCAAATTGCATAAGTCTTGTTTGAAAAATCAATTTGAATTGATTCCAAGGGCATATTGTAGAATAGATATCAGTATTAGGTTCTAAAAAATTCCCTAAAATAATAATTCAACACCCACTAAGCCTTCAGAAGGCTCTACTATGACTCATGAAGATGAAGAATCGCAACATGATCTATCAAAATTACAAGGGCAAGTGCACCAAATTTCACTCTCGCAAAGAGCAGCAAAAAATGAAATGGAAGTTTTGAAGAAAGGCGTGGAAGAAAAGATGGATGGTGTGAAGAATAATATGGATGGTTTGAAGAAAGGCGTGGAATCTAAGATAGATGGCATGGAAGCTGGCATGGAATCTAAGATGGATGGCATGGAAGCCAAAATGGAAAACATGAAGAATGATCTAAAAGCATACATACAAGGTTTAACAAATTTGATACAAAAAATGTTTCCTAATGGTGAAAATATAGGAGACGAAACTCATGATGAGAAAAAAATAAATGTTAATCGTGATTTCATAAACTCTAATGTTGGCGGGAAGAACCACCATATTCCAAAAATGTATATGAGGAAGTTTGATGGAAAGGATCCTGTAACATGGATACTACAGATGGAGCAATATTTTGATCTCCATAATGTGCAAGACACACAAAAGGTACGCATTGAAACTTTACATTTAGAAAAAAATACATTTGTTTGGTATCGATGGCTTTGTTCCCGTAAAAAATTGTCACTTGGTCAATTTTTATGGAGGAAATGATAGCACATTATGAGGATACAAAGAGAAACACCTTCTTTAGCCAATTGATAAATCTCAAACAAAAGGGTTTAGTGGGGGAGCACATTGAGGACTTCCAAAAATTGAATATAAGGGTAACCGATATTCTAGAGGAACACAGGATTGATCTCTTCATAGGCACTTTAAAGGATAACATCCAACATGAAGTTCGCGTTTTGGAACCTGATTCATTGGAGAAGGCATTCAGGTTGGCAAGAAAAGTTGAATGTAAAATTATGGCGACAAGTAAGCCTACCACTCAATTCTATAAAGAAGGAAGTGTTGCTACGCCTAGATTTCCACAACCTACAAGGTTGACACCACAACAATTGGAAGAAAAAAGAGCAAAAGGGCTTTGCTACAGTTGTGATAGAAAATACACTAAAAGTCATAAGTGTGCTGAGAAGAAATTATTTTACATAGATTGTGAAGAGGAAGAAGAAAATGAACAAGAAGAGGATATACACCAGGAACCAGCCCTAGAAGAGGAAGAAATGAATCCGACCATATCGTGTAATGCACTAGTAGGAATTACCACTCCTCAAACTCTCAATATAGAAGGACATATCAAGAAGAAAAAGGTAAAAGTGTTGATTGATTCAGGTAGCACCCATAATTTTATTCATTGTAAGGTAGCCAAGGAATTAAATTGTTTCCTATACCCAGCACCAGAATGTCAAGTGATGGTTGCAAATGGAGGAACTATAAATTTCTCTGGAAAATGCCATAATATCAAGCTAACCATGGGGGAATATGTATTGACTAGTCCAATTCTTTCCATTCCTATGGGAGGTGCTGATGTTGTACTAGGAGTACAATGGTTACAATCTTTGGGGACAATAGCTTTTAATTTTCAAGAAATTTTCTTGAAATTTTTTTCAGAAGGAAAGGAAGTCGAATTACAGGGTATTGCAGGGAAGCCGGAAAATATAATAAGCTCTAATTTCATGAAAAAGCTTCTAAAGAAAGAAAAACAAAGCGTAATTGCACAGTTATGCTCACTAGAAGTTCCAACACCAAAATCATCTATTTCTTCAGACCTCCAAAAATTCTTGGACAATCATTCCAAGGTGTTTGAAACTCCCAAAGGACTCCCACCTATTCGTGATCATGATCATGCTATTCATTTGATTCCAGGAATTTTTCCTCCAAACATCAGGCCTTATAGATATCCTTACGTCCAAAAGAGCGAAATTGAACGTATGATTGTAGAAATGTTAGAGGCGGGTATAATTCAACCTACTCAAAGTTATTTCTCTGCTCCTGTAGTATTGGTACACAAGAAAGATGGATCATGGCGAATGTGTTCGGATTATAGGGAGCTCAATAAGCTCACCATTAAAGATAAATTTCCCATTCCTGTGATTGATGAATTATTGGATGAATTACATGGAGCAATTTATTTTACCAAGTTGGATCTTCGTTCAGGATATCATCAAATTAGAATGAAGACTAAAGATATTCCAAAAACAACATTTCGAACTCATGAAGGTCATTATCAATTTTTGTTCATGCCTTTTGGCCTTACTAATGCACCTTCTACATTTCAAGGGTTGATGAATTCCATTTTCAAACCCTTCCTTAGAAAATTTGTGCTGGTATTTTTTGATGATATACTAATCTATAGCAGGTCTTGGAAGGATCATGTTGAACATGTTGACAGGGTTCTCAAACTATTGCAGGAGAAACAATTATATGAAAAAATATCCAAATGTTTCTTTGGAGTACAAGAGGTGGAATATATGGGTCATATTGTATCTCACGAGGGTGTTAAAGTAGACTCTGACAAAATTAAAGCCATTAAGGAATGGAAAGTCCCCACAACCATAAAGCAGTTGTGAGGATTTCTCAGTTTAACAGGGTATTATCGTAAGTTTGTTAAGAATTATGGGAGAATAGTAGCACCTCTAACATTATTATTGAAGAAAGATGCATTTTCATGGACTCCTGAAGAAACTAAGGCCTTTGAAAATCTTAAAGAGGCAATGTGCCTATCACCAGTCTTAGCTACGCCAGACTTCACAAAAACCTTTATTGTGGAATGTGATGCCTCAGGAAATGGAATTGGTGATGTTTTAATGCAGGAAGGAAGACCCATTGCTTTTGAAAGTCGTCAAATCAAAGGAAAGTATTTACAGAAACCCATTTATGAGAAGGAAATGTTAGCAATACTGCATGCACTAAAGAAATGGAGAACATACCTAATGGGAAGACACTTCAAGGTAAAAACTGATCATGATAGTCTTAAACAATTTTTGGAACAAAGAATATCTTCAGAAGAGCAGTAAAAATGGGTCACAAAGATGTTGGGTTATCACTTTGAAATAATCTACAAAAAAGGAAAGCTTAATGTTGTTGCAGATGCACTCTGAAGAAAGAATGAAGAGGTGGAAGCATTGCTTTGTGCCATTTCTATTATCCAACCAGATTGGATAACCAAAGCAAGAGATGAATGGAAGTGTTAGGGCCTAAATCTACCTCAGGCTGAGAAAGGTAGAATCTAGGGTAACATCAAACCACACTTAACCTGGTAGCTAGCCCTACCAGGTCGGGAGAGGGCTCTCTCCTTGTCAATCTCAGCAAAAAAATGATCAATGAGGCTTGAGATGACAAGGAGAGAGCCCTCTCCCGACCTGGTAGGGCTAACTACCAGGTTAAGCGTGGTTTGATGTTACCCTAGATTCTTCCTTTCTGAGCCTGAGGTAGATTTAGGCCCTAACATAGTGGTGACCATACTGGGGAAACAAAAAGTTTTTTGTTTGCTTTATAAACTACAGATGGAGCTTGAAGTTAGCCAGGTAGCCTTCGAACTACTCTTGCTCTACAAGTGCATAGTAGATGAACATTGCTTCAGTCAATCTCTAGTTTAGTTTATGAACTTAACATTTGGTTTCCTGAGTAAAATGTAATCAAGTTCAGATCTGATTTTTGATGGTGGACAACGATCAGACACCGCAAGGCTGAAATCATTCACCTGGCGACTCTAAATCAGTTTCGAGATCAGATCCAAGGACTCCACTAGAGGATGAACCTAACCAACAGAAACATGAAAGGACAATATGGAAAGATCAGGTATTCAAGTTGGAATTTCATCCAAGACATTTTGTTCTTTGTCATAGATTATTTCTTCTCTTTTCCCGAGAATGTCAAGAAGGATTTGCAAAGTATATTGTATTTGAGAAAAGATCCTCGCCCTGCATTTGATTCCTTCCCTTTGAAGATTGCGGATATCAAATATTTGCATGCTTTTGAGCTTGATCAAGACCTTTCTTTCGAATCTTGTGATGACCATCTTCAAACTGATGAACCTCAAGAGACCAAGTCTAATTCTGTAGCATTTGTACATACCCCTATAGCTTATAAAATTCCAGATCGTTACAAGCCTCTGATTTTACCTCCTATATCCCATGCTTTCCCTAAAAATCATGACCTATATCTACCAAGATTTGATGGTGAATGCGACAACATCACTGCTGAGAGACATGTTCTGAATTTTGAGTCTTTTCTTGACCTTTTTGAAGTTGATGAAGAGGATGTCGGTATAAGGCTTTTTTCTCTTTCTTTGCAAGGCAAAGTCAAGAGTTGGTTCAAAACCCTGCCTGATGCGAGCATCTCAGATTTCCAGCAGTTCGTCAAAGTTTTCCTCGACAGGTGGGTGGTCAAACAACACCGTTTCTTGATTATAGATGATCTATATTTATGCAGGAACGCAACAGAATAAACACATAACCATAAATACAGAGATGCAACAGAAATAATGCGCCATTTCATTAATAATAGAAATATGCTTACAGACATAATGGAAATAAAATAGCTAGGGTGATGGTAGCGAATCTCTGAGAAGAGATGTGATGGCTACAGACCTCTGAACTGAGTTACAATGAGGCTCGAGGGCCTATTTATTATTGAGAAACAATGGAGAACCCTAAACATCCCAAAAACCTAACCCTAGGAGATGAAGTGCCAAAACTATGGGCCCCGTTTGGGTAAATTGGTGCTTCAACTTCCCAGGGACGTAACTTTGGCATACTATCTCCGTTTGACGCACATGATACATCATTAGAAATCTCTATCCGAGGACTACAACTTTCAGGATGAAAGGGCCTCAAAACGGCTCCGGAAGTTCAGGACCCGAAAAACTGCTAAAAATAGTAAGTTTTGTTGCAACTTGAAAACTGAAAGAACTGATGATGGGGGTTCAAATGGAATAGGTGGGTGGCCACCAATATCCACCTGGATCATTAAGCCCCCAAAACGGCTCTGAGAGTGGAGGACCCGAAAACCTACTAAAAATAGTTAGTTGTGCTGAATGTGAAAAGCTGCAAGAATTGATGGTGCTGGTCCAAACAGAATAGGTGCGTGGCCATCGATATCCACCTGGATCATTCCTCCCTCCTTAGGAAGCAATGGTCCCCATTGCGTTGAGATCCTCCATGAGATGAGGCAAATTCTGTTGAACTGAGTATTAGATGTATTGAAGATCTCATGGACATGCTGGATGCGTTTAGTAAATTTGGTTTCTTTATCAGCCTTAGACAGTACATGTTTGGATTCTGTATGTGTAGTTGCAGGATGTATGGCAACATCAGGCAGTGGTGCGTTGGGAGTCAAATCAATGGAGTGCTTGTCCTGAAAGTGTAGAGGAACCTTTATGAGTGAGGAGAAATTGTCATCGTATTCCTCCATAACTTTGTCCATCTGCTGCAGCTGTGCAAGGGAGCCCTGTTTCAAGGTTGTGGCCACAATATTCTTCTTTCCCTGTGAGTGAGTCATAAGGAAAATGAATTTCCTGGTTTGGGAAACAATCTTACTGCGTTTTTTTGCAGTCGTCAAAGAGATCACAGGAGGCGGTACTACCTCTGGTATCCTGTACAAGTTATTTCCCAAAGTAATAATAACAGCACGAGGCCTAGACTCATACACAGCATGTCGCCTCCACAAGTATGGTTGGCCCAATAATACATCAAATACATCAAGAGGAGCAACATCACAAAATACCTCATCCGTGAATGGCTTGATACTATATGGAAGGCGGCACTGCTGGCAGATGTGGAGATCTCTCCCTGGGTGGAGCCACCCGATGGTATACGGCTGTGGGTGTGCTATGGTCAGTAGGTCGAGCCGCTTCACGACCTCTGCTGAAATGAGGTTCTTTTGGCTTCCGCTATCGATGAGAAATTGCAGCGGAGAACCCTTTACCCACATCTGCGACTGGAAGAGGCGCTCCCCCTCCTCTGGATCCTCTGGAGCCTCCTTCTGGATCTTGGTGATGGCAACAATGGCACTAGGATCTGCATCAATGATATGCTTCCCTTTGTCATTGCCTTTGTCTGGTTCTAACTCAGGATCAGAAAATGCATCTGATTCAGGTGCCTTTAGTTCGGCCACCAAAGACTATTTGGCCCGACACTCATTTGTGCTGTGAGTGGGGCTGTTATGAAATTCACACCACTTCCCTGTGTCCTTCTTTGGATTTGTGGTGTTGTTCTGAGTCACATTTCTTTGGCCTTGCCCCTTGTTCTTCGGTTCGGGGGCACCTTTCAGATTTGCAGATCCAAAGTCTCGCTTCTTCTGCTTAAATTTCTGCTCGATCTTGGCGGCATAGTGATATGCCGTGCCAAGCGATGTAATGTCAAGGAACTCCATTTCCTCCTGAATGTGTTTGTGCAGACAGCCACGGTACTTGAGCACCAAATGTCTCTCCGAATCTTTAATACCCAACTTTTTGCGCAGGGTATGGAACAGATTCGTCAGTTCGTGCACATCTTGATCCCTTTGTTGCCGCGGCGTGGTCCATTGGATGTATTTGTCCTCATAGCTCCCCACGGGGTAATATTTTTCCTTGATGCCGTCACGGAACGAATTCCAAGTGGGTGTGGCAGAGAACAGAGAGGGTTCCCCTTCGCCCTCTTGCTCACGGTAGGTTTCCCACCAGTCTTTGACATGGGGGGCAGCTTTTAGGAGTGCAAAAATAATATTTTCTCGGTCAGAGAAGTCATGGACCAAGAAATACCCTTTCAACAAATTTAACCATCTCTCTACGGTGTCTGCATCTATTTTTCCTTCAAATATAGGAATGTCAAAATTTACCTGTACCTTGAAGGGAGTGACACCTCCAGAGTGGTTGTTGGATGTAGATGCGCAATATGTGGGCAGTCGTTGAAGGATTTGAGAAAAGTTATCCATCATCGCATTCCTTTGTTTCTCGAGGGCCTCCTCGAGCAGTATTTTGATAGGATCTCCTGCTCCCTCGTCTTTCTTTTCTTCCGCCATGGGAGGTCGTCGAGGTTTGCGAGGCTGATCTTGCAAGGGTTCAACCAGATCGAGCCCTAACTCCTTATACCCTGACCGCGTTGGGGACATGCAAAGAAAAACAAAGAAAGAGCAGACCCCCTCTGATACCATTGATCCAGATTTATGCAGGAACGCAACAGAATAAACACATAACCATAAATACAGAGATGCAGCGGAAATAATGCGTCATTTCATTAATAACAGAAATATGCTTACAGACATAATGGAAATAAAATAGCTAGGGCGCTGGTAGCTATCTCTGAGAAGAGATGTGGCGGCTACAGGCCTCTGAACTGAGTTACAATGAGGCTCGAGGGCCTATTTATTATTGAGAAACAATGGAGAACCCTAAACATCCCAAAAACCTAACCCTAGGAGATGACGCGCCAAAACTATGGGCCCCGTTTGGGTAAATTGGTGTTTCAACTTCCCAGGGACGTAACTTTGGCATACTATCTCCGTTTGACGCACATGATACATCATTAGAAAGCTCTATCCGAGGACTACAACTTTCGGGATGAATTTGATGATCAAATTCGCTGGTAAAACGATGCCCAAAAAACGTCGTTTAGGGCCTCAAAACGGCTCCGGAAGTTCAGGACCCGAAAAACTGCTAAAAATAGTAAGTTTTGTTGCAACTTGAAAACTAAAAGAACTGATGATGGGGGTTCAAATGGAATAGGTGGGTGGCCACCAATATCCACCTGGATCATTAAGCCCCCAAAACAGCTCCGAGAGTGGAGGACCCAAAAACCTGCTAAAAATAGTAATTTGTGCTGAATGTGAAAAGCTGCAAGAATTGATGGTGCTGGTCCAAACGGAATAGGTGGGTGGCCACCGATATCCACCTGGATCAATAGAGGAGTATAACCAGATGAAAATATTGCCAGGGGAGATAGTACAACAATTTTCTGCCAGATTTAACCAAGTTTATTATTCGATGCCAGTTAATATAAGACCTCCTCTTAGATCTACTCTCTTGCACTACTCGCGTGCCTTTGATCCAGAAATGGAGTTTCAGCTGAGAGAAAGGAATCTTGCAACACTTGAAGAGATGCAGAACAGTGCAGTAGATGTAGAGGCTCATTTGCTGATCTGAAGGGCAAAGTTGAAGGAAGAAGAGATGAAAAACATAGATCCGGAGGAATAGACATCTCTAGAGGTAAAGCTTGAAATTTTGGTAAGTCTAGTGGAAGAGATGACGCAAAGGATCATCACAAGGAACGAGTATAATGTTCAAGCCCATGGCTTGCTGATTGAAGAAGAACAAGTTGCTGATCCAAAACATTTTGTTTCTTATCCCAGTTGTCATAGATCTGATAATGATTGTTTTATAGATCATCTTGGAGAAGAGAGAGCTGTTGATATGACATGTATGCTTGATGATGTGTTTTATACTAATGATTTTCCTCAGTTTGATCAGTATGATGATGATTATGTTCTCCAAATAGAAGCTAATCTTGCAGACAAATCAACAGCTAGTTTCTGGGAGGAAGAAGTTCACTTTCAGCAGCTCGAATACAATGTTCAGCCATCACATATCAACTATGGAAATGACGAGGAAAGTGCAGCAAATTTTGAAGTAAGTGAATGATCTTTGCCTTTTTGTTTTGCTTCGTTTCAGTTCATCAGAGACAACATTCATGCTATCCGAAATAAACTGTCGACAATTCTTGATTTGGACCATCTTGAGGGCAATAAAAACCTTGTTCAAGACTTCTCATATCCAGTTTTGCAGCCCTCGAATGCCATTGATTTTCAAGTTGCAAATGAAGACATGGAAGCTGGCACATATGATCAAATGATACAAGATGATTCCGTACCATTTTGTTTTGAATCATTTCAGTTTTTGAAGGGTAAATTGCATAGTATATCTTCAAATGAGCAGCTTGTAGGAAATCATGTAATCTCATCAAAACCAATAGAAAATGGGTTGCAACAGTCTTTTCAAGTTTTTCACGATCCAATAGCTGATGTGTTGGATGATGTTTCTCCATTGACTACATGTGAGCTTGAAATGTGTGCTGATATAAACTTGATCCGACAGCTAGTTTCTTTGTCATTTTTAGCAGGAGTCTTGTCACAAAGCTCAAAACAAAGTTTGCATTCATGGTATGAGGAGAAGAGAAGTAATCCATTGGATGAGCTAAGTCCCAGTGTGCATGAACTTCAAGATCCTTATGCAATGTTTTTGGAGGCGGATAGAGAATCCATATCATTCAACAGATCTGTTTCCAAGTTTTCATGGGAGTTGCCTTTCAGTAGTTCTCTCTTGTTGTTCATAGGCGAGCACTTGCGGAGAATTCAAACAACACCCGAAATACTTACTTGGTTGCATTGGTTGTTTCATTTCACTTGATCATGTGATGAATGGAACAACTAGAGTAGGTTGTATTGAATAAGCTTCATATTGAGCATATTTTCCAGTTTGTTGGTTGTGTTTAAGTATCGAGTCAGTTTTTAGTTGAGGGAGAGTCAATTTGTGTCGTCAAGTCATCAGTTTTCAGTCATGCATTTCAGCTTGAGTTTTTGACTCCATTGCCCAATGGATGAAGGCACTACCTGCTTTCCCAAATATCTATAGTTCTTGGCACCTTTAAGGAGCTACCATCCCCATTGGAGCCAATGCTAGTGTCGGTATCTTCATCCCTCTGTCAGTGATCAAATTCTCTTGTTGCATTGCATATTAGGTGTCTTGCTCAGTCAGTCACATTCCATTAGGAGCATGGATCATCTAACGGTAGTGGCTTGTTGTACATTTTCCCTCATGTCCTTTACCTATTGGCCCATTTCCATTCGTCAAGATCATCTGCAATCACTTTTTGTCTTTAAATTTGCAAGAGTCATTTCTAGGGTTTCAGTTTCATTAGGTCTAGGGTTTCATCAAAAAGGTCTTCAAAATTTCCAATAATAGTCAGCAGGCACATGAGGATGTTGAATAAAGTTCCAGTACCAATAAATTTCATAATCGCATGCTCAGAAATGTATTTTTCCTCAAAACCCTGTTTTGAGGAAAAATAGAGTATTTTAGGTTTTTATGTATAAATTTGATGTAATTTCAGTTCTCTCATATGTAAATAACTTCAATGGAAACCTTGGTCACCTTGCCAGGCTTCAGCAGCTCCATCCCCTGCAAGGCAAACAAAGATCAAGTCATTCAGTTCATCAAAGGCCCAAATAAAGTAAACTGCCCAAAAACAGAGTTGAAAAAGCAAGTCACAATGAAAACATTATAAAAGTGGCTTTTATGAATGAAAAATCAAAATATTTTGTGTAGAAGTCATTTTTCATGTTCAAAGAGCTCATTTGCATTCAAAGAAGAAATATTGAGCAAGAGAAAGTCGTGTTGGAGAAAAGAATCCAGTTTGAAGCAAAACTGTGCAAGTTCAAGGGCGTGGCGCATTGGGTGAGAGGCCCAGCACATACAAGTTGCGCGGCGCATTGAGACGGTCTCAACAGTGTAAAAAATACACTGGCAGGACACATATAACAGGCGTGGCACGTTGGTTTTGTGGCGCGGCGCATAGATCTGCAAGCCCGATTTCACCATAAACTCCCTCAAATTTCCAAGTTCGCACAATCTTATGGTGTGCAAGTAAGTCAAGCCTTTTTCAATTTCTAGTGAAAAGGTTTTTCTTAAAGCCTAGGATTTTCATTTGTGTTTTTGCTAACAATTCAACTCCATCACTCCCTCTTTGACTCCATTCATTTTTCACTTTCATCCACTCATTCCCTAATTCCCATATCCCTAATTCCCACTATCCCAAACCCTAGTTACAAATATTAAACCCTAATTGTTGTCCCTAAGCTTACATACTATTCCCTAAACCCCCTATTTCCCAAAAAACTTGTCATAACATTCCCAAAACCCCTCATACCCTCTCCCTCCATAGTCCCTCATACATTCTCATCCTTGGTAGCAGAAAACTAAAAACACCATAAATCTCTTCATACTCATCAAGAAAACTCACACATTAGCAAACATGGAGTCTGATCCCTCCTATGACCAAGATGAGGAAACACACAGTGATTCTCCTACAGAAATGCATGCACCAAGGAGACCTCACAAGCGTGGTAAACATGTACGAGAGGAGACTACTTCACTTGCCGAGCTGCAGGCCTGCCCTCTTGCTGTCACATGCTTCCAACACCAATCCTGTTATCAGTTCTATGGGATGGTTGCTAGAGTCCAGTACCATCATGAGTTGGCTAGGTTGTTTGTGCTTCATCTACATAATGGCCAAGTCACTCTTGCAGGTGTGACATTCACCTTGACACCGTAGTCTATTTCTCTAGCAACCGGCATTCCAAATGTCGAAGAGCAGTGGAATAAAATGCAACAAATTGAAAGGGAACATTATGAGCCATACATCAAGCCTAGTTATTTGAGACAACTCAGCAGATTTTTTCCCTTTCTGTACCTGAAAGACTCATATGCTCCCTTGATGAAACTCATAATTAAGTATTTCAGCTGTGAGGGTAGGTTTTCTCGCCTATATTCCTATCACATCAGATTGTTGATGCACTCTACCAGGGTGATAATGATGAATCTCCCTACTTCATGTGCCGAAATATTGAGAAGATGACCACCCTAGTGCAAAAGAAAACTCCTCAGCAGCAGTATAAAAGTATATATCATTTTTCACTCATCAAAATTGTGGTCATGCATCAGCTTGGTTTGCATGACATCTCATGGGAGGATTTCATTTCTCATGAGTTCTTCACAGCTCCTCAGGTACCTTCAGAAGCTTTTCATGAGACAGGTGGACCTTCACATCAGCAGGAGGGTCATGAGACACAAACTACTAGTGTGCCAGTATTTGTCACCTACCAAAAGGGCACTAGAAGGTTGTTTGCAGCAGCAAAGCGAGTATTATCTCCACCCGGGGTGGAAGGGGTCTCGCTTCCTCCATTAGCAGAGCAGGTACAAGACAAGGGCAAGTGGCCATTACATGATGTGGGGCCTTCAGGAGGGCAGGAAATGGATTTCATTCTCATTCAGGAAGATGACACTGATTTGGGCCCACAAAGCTCAAAGTTCAGGGAGATCATTCAGGAGCAATAGGTGGACATTAATGCTTTGTCCCTCAACCTAGAAAGAGCCAACTGGATAATAAAATACCTTGATCAAAGAAACAATAAGCTAGAGGACCAACAAATGATTATGGAGCTGCAAAACATACGAGAAAACTGGCAAGCTGCCAAGAGGAGGAAAACCAAGTTGACACCACTTGAATAAGAAATTGAAGCTGATCGTGAATCTTGGCTCGAGAGGAAAAAAATACATTTGGAAAAGATGTTGGAGAAGGCCAAAAAAGAGAAAAACATGTTGGGGCGCATGGCCCACCATTACTGAGCAAGAAACCAGGTGTGCAAAGCAAGAATCAGGAACTTGAAGGCCAAGTTGAAGAAAGCATAGAGGAAGCGAAAGGAGCAAGATAGAATTAAGATCTTGGCTAAGGCTTCCTTGGCCCAACACAACTCTTAAGGGGGGACACTCAGCCCAAATTTCAAAAAATTTGGGACACTTTTTGTAATTTTTGAATTTTTGGCTCGAAAAACAGACTTTTCTGCCCTATGCGCCGCGCCACCTGGCGCTCCCTTTTGATGGAGGCATATTTTTGATGAAATATCAACATTTTTGGATTTTTCATGAAAAAATATGTATTCTCACCAATGGCCAAGAAATTTTGACAGGTTTTGAACCCCCAAAAAGGTCAAAAACACCCCAAAAATGACCTTTCTACCCCTTTTTGGACACACAGGAAGCAGTGTTGGGAGAACTCAGTTTTGGAGGGGAAAATGGAGGCCAAATTCAAAAATTTCACTTGTTCTAGAAAGTAGACAGGCATAAATTTCCAACAAGTGAACTTGGAGAAAATTTGGACATAGATAAGGCCTCTAAAAGTAGCTACAAAAAGGTGCTATGCATAGGGAAATCAGCGCAGTGCATTGGAGAAAACTTGCTCAGTTTGACCAAAAATACTCTGTTTTTCGCCTAGTTTCTTGACAGTTTGAATTTTCTGCTTCTAATTGTCAAACTTATGATGTAATTTAATGCAATTTGATGGATTTTGATGTAATTATGCTAAATTTTCACTCATAGAGGTAGATTCATCCATGAAAAGGTAGTTTACAACTGAATGAATCAGTTCCCTAGATTTTACAGGCAAGCTATTCCACTGCCTACTTTTTAGTTCTCAGTTTAGAATTTGTTGGAACAGCTCCTAAACTCATGAGCTTGACCCATAGAGGCTAGGATGAGTTTTTGTTTGCCTATATCTTGTGATTTTTCAGTCATTAGCAGGGTTGGACTTTTAGGAAAGCTTGGAGCTTATTGTATACTCATTTCAGCAGTTTGGCTAAGGAATAGACCAGTGGTTTGCAGCACTTTATGGGATTCATGTGGAATCTTGCTTTGGTATTGTGTTTTCTTCTGTAATTTTAAGTCTACATGTGTTTTATGTATTCCATATCTCTATTTATTTCATCTTAACTAAATCAAACAAAGATAAAGGTAGAATACATTGAAAGTGTAGTGCTCTACCTACAGTTTTCTTAGTTATCTATGTTTTCAGCTAATTGAAAAGGATCTATTGTGTAACCAGCTCCAAAAATAGAAGAAAAGAGATATCAACGCCTTAGAAATAAGCCACTTTGAGGGGGCAACCTCCAATACATTACATAAATGAACAATTCTTGGATGATACAATTTACAAAACCTCCTTTCTATATATAGGAGTCCATGGGGCCATAATGTAATCCTAGCCAACCTAACAATAATAATTTAAGGGAACAATAATAACAAAATGGGGGTTACAAGGGTACAATAATAACAATAAGGGGGTTACACTAACAACAATAAGGGACTATACTAGTAATATAGGGACCTAACATGCCCCTCTCCTTCAAAAAAAGTGTTGTCCTCAACTCTTGAGTAGCTCTGGGTGCTTTTGTATAAAATTCTCATCGTCCCATGTGGAATATTCTACAGGAAAGTTCTTCCACTTGCTGAGATAATTTGAAATTGATTGTACTTGTCGAGTTCTTATTTCTGTGACTGCTTCAGAACTTCTTTCGATGTGATATTGATCTTCCAGTTGTTTCATTTGATTTTGCACCAAAGTTAGGTTATCCTTTGAGAGTTGGAGAACTTGTTGTTGATGCTCATTGTGATATTCCACTACTTTATCATCCATAATAGATTTTATTTGATCCTTAAAACCATACAAATTAGCCTCCATTTTTGTTTTTAAACCATCTATGTCATCTTCAGTTGCTCTTCGTAACATCGAAATTTGTTGCACTTGGTACCGTAATTTTGATATCTCATATTGCAATTCTTCCTCCTCATGCGTCATAGTATAGCTTTCTGAGGGCTTAATGGGTATGGAATTATTTTTTGGAGGCATAATAGAACTCATTACTGAAAAAAATTCTCAATATTCCCTTGGAATCAATTCAACTTGATTCTTCAAACAAGACTTATGCAATTCGGAAAAAACAATACACACCTTTTTCTTGCTTTGAGGAGCTCGATATTGAAATTGAATTATCTATGTAATTGAAAATATTAGATATCTAAAATTCAGCCCTGTAGTAGCCCTCTGAAGCTTCTTTCAAATTCCACAGTCTGACCTAATTTGCATTCTCCAAGACAAAGTTGTGTCCAATCTCCCACAATGACCTAATTCTGGACTGGTTTAGTAGAGCGAACTTGTATGAATTTCCACGTGTCACTTTTTTGTCCTTTGTCTCTGAAATTTATAGCCAAGAAACTACAGTCCGTGTACTTGTGACCACTTTTTACGGCACTCCAATCCAATCCCCGGAGAGAGAGTTATTGAACTTTTACCACGATCACCTCTTTGAGATGAAATTCAGGAGCCTGAACAAGAACTACCTTCCACAGATCATATCTCCAAAAATATTGTGAACCAAGCTCTGAAATTTTTTGAAGAATTTCCTCAATATTTCAGCTTCGTACCATCTGAATTTCAGATTCTAAACCTTCGTAGAAACAAATTTATAGCGCAAATTCCACGATGACCTGTTTATGAGCCTGAAAAGAGACCTAACTTCCACAGATGATATATCCAAAAATATTGCGAACCAAGCTCTGAAATTTTTAGGAAATATTCCTCAGGATTTCGGCTTCGCACCCTAAAAATTTCAGCTTCTGAAACTTCGTAGAAAAAACGTTATAGGGAAAATTCCACGATGGCCTGTTTGAAGCAGCGAAACCCTAGAATCCAAACCTCTGATACCAAATGTTGTGTAACCAGCTCCAAAAATAGAAGAAAAGAAATATCAACGCCTTAGAAATAAGCCACTTCGAGGGGGCAACCTCCAATACATTACATAAATGAACAATTCTTGGATGATACAATTTACAAAACCTCCTTTCTATATATAGGAGTCCATGGGGCCATAATGTAATCCTAGCTGACCTAGCAATAATAATTTAAGGGCACAATAATAACAAAATGGGGGTTACAAGGGTACAATAATAACAATAAGGGGTTTACACTAACAATAATAAGGGGCTACACTATTAATATAGGGACTTAACCGGATCCCTGAGTTCTTTCATGCCCTCTTCAACTCCTCACCAGTCTAAAAGCTCTCCATCTCACTCAATTTGATGTACCAAATCACTTGCCTACCTTGCCCCATAGAGATCTCTGCAAAACTAAGCCTCATTCCCTAAGCCCAAATCTTCCTTTCACATTTGAGCCAAAAAAAAATCATCAAATTCAATCAAACACCTTTGTACACATACCTAGCCTAAAATCAGTCTTCACATCAAGTCATCTCAAGCTTTCATTGGCCATGTTTTCTGAGATTGACAAGGAGAGAGCCCTCTCCTGACCTGGTAGGGCTAGTTACCAGGTTAAGTGTGGTTTGATGTTACCCTAGATTCTGCCTTTCTCAGCCTGAGGTAGATTTAGGCCCTAACAGGAAGAAGGAAAATGATGTATGGACACTCATTCAAAAGTTGCAACAAGATCCTAGTACATCTGATACATTTAGTTGGAAAAATGATTCCTTATGGTACAAAGATTGCTTCTATATTTGTAAGAATTCCCAACTAAAACAAAATATTCTTCTGGAATTGCACACTTCTCCTTTAGGAGGACACTCAGGATTTTTAAAAACATACCACAGGGTGAAGAAAGAATTTTTTTGGGATGGCCTTAAATCTAATATTCAAAATTTTATGGCGGAATGTTTGGTTTGCCAGCAGAATAAAGTTGAGACAATTAAGACCCCGGGACTTCTACAACCTTTATCCATTCCAAGTCAACGTTGGGAGGAGATTTCAATGGATTTTATCACGGGTTTACCTAAGTCCGAAGGAAAGAGTGTCATCATGGTGGTAGTTGATAGACTTACCAAGTATGCACACTTTTGTGCATTATCTCATCCATTTAAAGCAAGTACAGTTGCTACTACATTTATGGATAGAATTGAAAAGCTACATGGAAGCCCAAGGGTTATTGTGAGCGACAGAGATCCCATTTTTACTGGAAATTTTTGGACGGAGTTATTTTCTTGTTTGGGTACTCAATTAGCTCATAGCTCATCTTATCATCCTCAATCTGGTGGTCAAACTGAGATAGTAAATAAATGTTTGGAAGGATATCTTCGTTGTTTTGTATCTGATAAACAAACACAATGGGTCAAGTGGTTACCTCTTGCCGAATAGTGGTATAACACTTCCTTCCATACTGCAGCAAAAATGACCCCATTTATGGCACTTTATGGATATCATCCACCATCCATCACATCATCTTTAAGGGAAAATTCGAAGGTTCAAGCGGTGGAAGATCACATCGAGCATCAGCAAGAAGTTCTCCAACTCTTAAAGGATAACCTGAATTTGGCACAAAATCGAATGAAACAACAGGCAGATCAACATCGCAGCGAGAGAAGTTTTGATGTAGGAGATTGGGTATTTTTACGGCTACAACCATAAAAACAAATGTCCCTCAAGCAAGCTAAGAAGGATAATTAATTATCGCCAAAGTACTATGGTCCTTACAAGGTGTTGCAAAAGATTGGTACTATGGCATACAAATTGGAGCTTCCTGCTTCTTCGCGAGTACATCCAGTTTTCCATGTTTTGTGCTTAAAGAAGGTTATAGGTGAAAATATTCCAGTTCAAACAATATTTCCAGAACTTGATGAGGAAGGAAAAATCATATTGGAACCTGAAGCGATCACAGAAACAAGAACTCGACAGCTACGGAATCGATCAATTTCAGAGTATCTCATCAAGTGGAAGAACTTACCCACTGAAGATTCTACATGGGAGGATGAGAAGTTTATACAGAAGCACCCAGAGCTACTCAAGCATTGAGAACAACACTTTTTTGAAGGAGAGGGGCATGTTAGGTCCCTATATTACTAGTATAGTCCCTTATTGTTATTAGTGTAACCCCCTTATTGTTATTATTGTACCCTTGTAACCCCCATTTTGTTATTATTGTGCCCTTAAATTATTATTGTTAGGTCGGCTAGGATTACATTGTGGCCCACTAGAATTACATTATGGCCACATGGACTCCTATATATAGAAAGGAGGTTTTGTAAATTGTATCATCCAAGAATTGTTCATTTATGTAATGTATTGGAGGTTGCCTCCTCGAAGTGGCTTATTTCTAAGGCATTGATATCTCTTTTCTTCTATTTCTGGAGCTGGTTACACAACAACAAAATTGTCACCCCTCCAACCTATTAGAAGAAACTGACTATAGAAAGTGAGGTCCTAGTCTGTAATTGGGAGGAAACCAACCACATAAATACGCTCCCACCAATGCCAACCTCAACTAAACACCATACTCCACTACACAAACGTATCAAAGCTAATGTAGAATAAAAACACAAAAAACAACACAATACCTAATCCCATGTAAGAGAGGACACCACAACAACCAATAGTGAAGTGACACTTCCCACAAGGTGTAACCGAATACTCCACTCCAAAAGATCTCCTATGACTATGACAATCCAACATGGAGCAGGGTCCCAAACAATTATGCACAACACTATTTCTATGACTAAATTAAAAAAAATTCCCCTACATTACTGTCCATCGTTACATTCACTGAGCGGATGGCAGGGTATGACTATGAAAAATAGCCACCTTATGCAGAAAGGAATGAAATCCATAACAACGATAGTCCATCCATTCCCTAAAACCAATCATCACAACCTACAAGAGACTAAATTTTCCAAATAACTATTTTTTGTTCATTAACCTTCTCATTCCTCACGCCTAGACTAGATTATTCAACACACGTCATTCAATCATTGTGTGGGAGGGGACCTAATTCCCCTTGTATAACCCTTGTCTCATCGTTCATCACCCCCATTGGGAATATTTTCCCACCCTTGACCTATACAAAAACTAAAATATTATTATTGATATTTCTATCTTTAGAAAAATATTTATTTATACGATCCTTAAAAGCAAATGTTTCTCAAAAAAAGAAATAGAAATAAATTAATAAGAGGAATAATAATAATTTTTTTTGGTAACTTACTCATTTATTTAGGATTATATGTACTTTAAATTCTTGAAATAACTGAAAAAACATTAATATAGATACAAACATTAATAAAATATTTAAAAATATTAATAAAATCCTAGTTTCTAGAACACGTTTTTATTATTTTATTATTTCCATAGTATTTAACTTATAAACTTATTTTAAATACTCACATAATTTGCAAATTTTATTTAAAGAAAATTATTAATAAACATAATAAAATAAAATTTCAACACAAAATCAAATTTTAAATAAAATCATACAAGATAATAACAAATTCAGGCAATTGAGTTTTAACCCCTCTCTAGTTGTCTTTGATCATTCTATTTTTTTTTAATTCATGGGTCCTTTTTAATTTTTAGGCATTTTTATTATTTATTTGGCAAGAATAATTTTCCAAAAAATTTCCTCAAATTCCCAATTTTCTATCGAGTTGTTTTCAGTTTGGCCTTCCGAAACTCAAGATATAACCCCCAAAACATAGTGCTTAGAAATTTTTAATTCAATTAGTTCATTAACTCTTACCATTGATATGCCATTTTGATTCAATATTCTAGTTGCATTATGGAATCTCACAATGAGGTGTTTATATTTTTTTTTTGTTGAAAATAATAATTTTTGCATGAAACCACTAGAAGCATATATTGTTGAAACCATGTTAATGTTTTGTCCAACTATCAAAATAAAAATAAATAAATAAATAAATAAAACCATTAGATTTTATCATCATGCCACTATATTTTGGCAATTGGGTCACTGGATACCAATGATCAAGCCAAGCCACTGGGTCAACAGAAAAAATTAAAACATGAACAAGAATGCATGAAACCTGGAATTTTTTATTCGATGTCCAATATTCCATTTCTTAGGTTTTGTCTACACATGTGGATATGTTTATATAACAATGCATAATTATTTTGTAAGTACCCATGTCAAATAGTATTTCACTCCCAAAAGTAAAACAATCATAAACTTGGAAGTTAACTAGAACTTACCCAAATTCTTCCCCAATACTGATTTCAATGATTTCCTTTGAGGAAGGTCTCCTTGATTCCATTTTGCAAGTAACTATTGAAGATATGCTCAAAAAGTGTTCTACTTGTGGGAAATAAAATACACTTACGGAAAGCAAATGTCAGCTATAAGCAAACTACTTTCAGGACATGTTCATCTAGCAAACTGGGCAACTTATTAGAAGGATTAGGCAATTTTTGATGGGAAGAGGGTCTGACTAGATAGGGAAACTATGCATTGCACAGTCCCAACAGTCATTTTTGAAGCTTGTGGCTTGAGACTACACAATACATAGTTTAGCCTAGGTGGTGAGCTGAGAGAGATTGCACATTACACAGTCTCAATGGCCAAGGATGTTGGATGAGGCCTGGCACTACATATGCGCAGTGGGGCTAGCCTATACTGCACATTGCATATTTCTAGAGGCCAATATTGAGGCTTGATCTTCCATATTGTGCAATTTTCAGCTAGGCAAAGTGAATTTCGACCAAGGGAAGTGTGAAAAACGAATAGATATGAGAGATGTCGAAGGCATGAGTGCATATATGACTATTTTTTGATCAATCAAGACAAATCAAGTGCATAAATTGAAAAATGAGAATTGAACGAGATTGGTGAGGACAGTCGCCATAATGATGATAATCAACGCAAAATGAAAAGAATGATGTGACACTTTTGAAAGGAAAATGAAAGCTTAAAAAAAACAATTCTACATGCTAAATAAAGTTTTTTTTGGTAAATTAGGCTACTTTATATTAATTCGAAAAGAGAAACATTACATATGCTACATGCGGGGTTGGTACGATGCGCTTAACCAATCCCAACCATAGTTTATCGGTTTCGGGCTGCCTCTGTGGAGGAAACCAAACCAGAAAATACTTGAGACAAGAAATTAAAAAATGCGACGTGCTGATGTAACACTGTTACCGATGAAATGAGAACTATTACCTCAAAATGGGAACTCTAGCCCAAAAAGACTAAAAAAAAAATGAAAAAACGCTCCAAAAACAAAAAGTGTGTATTCCAGAATGTATCTGTTTTTTCTCAAGGTCAAATTTCAACATTTTATAAAATTATGCTAAAAACGAAATTGCTTCTTGAAAAAAGGATTGAAAAAACACCCTCAAAACAAAACCAGTTGATGCTAGAATAACAAAAAAAAACATTGTGTCATACTTTTGACACATTGTAACAATGGAATTAAAGACAACATATTAGGACATTGAAAAATTCTAAAATTCTAAAAATTTTAATAGATGATGTTAAAGATAAACAAAATCATGTCTGATGGGCTTATCATTTCGAACAATTTCCATCCATGTTGTTAAACATAAAATATCTTGACTCTAAACAACCCTAAAATTGTAATTATTGTCAACCATAACATTAAAGATAAAATTTTGTAGTGCATAAAAACCTTAATGACAAGTTGTAAATCTCAAGTTTTTCAATCTTAAGTTTTCAACATACTTGAACAATGAAATTATGGAGAAATTATATGACTTATTTTTTTTTTAAATGTACAAGTAAATGAAACATTTATTGTTCCAAGAGTAATTTTAATTTTAAAGGATAAAAATTTATCTCTTTTCAAGTCTTAGCATAAGACAAATTTAAATCTAACTACAACCAAAACCTAAAAATCAAGCATCAAAACAAAGTGCCCCTTTCAATGACGCATATAATTATTAAAAATTTTAAAAGTATCTTATACCAAAGGTAACAATACATAATATCATGGTAATATCACTGCATAATCTAAAAGTTCAACATTAATTTATATTTTCTATTTTACTTTTAATCAAAATATCAACATTGCTACATTGAATATAACATAAATTATTTTTGTAATTCATTGTCGCGTTGTCGATATTCTAAAGAGATGAATTCTTCATAATTAAAACATATAATCCAAAAAACATAGAAATGCCTCATAACTTCATGAAAAATAAGATGGAAGTCAAAATTTTTATTTCAAGTTACCATGGAAACATCAATTACATAAAAGTGCCTTAGACAATTATTCAAAATCAACCATAGGTTCTGGCACACCATCAGAACCTACATCTTCAGATGAATGACTCGATGCAGATGAAAATGATCCACATTCTTCTCTTTCATCAACTAGTGCTCCTTCTGAGTCAACATGCATGCCCACCATTTCAGAGTTCAAATGTCTTGTAGATCTATGACTACATTCTGCAGAGTCCCATCTCAACAGTAATTGTTCTCGTAGCAATTTCTTCAAAATATTTATGGTATTCAACCAAAGAGTTCCTCTCTTTGTCAAATTGAATTCATACACAAGTATGTCAACATCCTCCAATTTTAAGACATTTGTGCAGTGAAAATTTATATTTGTGCCCTTTCTTTTTCTCTTTATGCCAATTTTTTTTTCAACTACCATCTCTGGCTTGTACACACCATTGAAAGGGTGGGTACTTATGGCATACCAATGTACATCAACAACTGTAATATCTTCATTTTCATTAATGACCTTTACATCCTTGGCAATCCAGAATGGATAGCCGAATGGATCTTCATCTGCTAACACTGCTATCATGCAACCCTCCTTAACATCCTACACAGAACACCTGTAAAGGTCTTCCATGGCTTCATGTTGTGCACGTGATCTTCTAGAACCAATATAACTTTATCTTTCCTCTACCTGTGGGGAATTAATAATAGCTTGGGGCTGTTGGTGTTTCTTGATGTTCATTTGGCATATTTTGTGGCAAGAAAAAAGGAGTCTTCAAAAGCATATCCACATTTATTGACCTTGAAATCATATTACTTTGATTACTGAAAAAGGACTCCCACCAAACTGAATCAGCAACATTGAAGTACTCATGGGTATCTATAATACATCTTTTAATTTCCTCCATACATTCAGAATAATTTATTTCTCTCTTATGCCTTCGTGCATTATGGAGTTCAGCAATTCACTGTAATAACAATATCTTTGATGAAAATATTGGATGCTCTGGAATGAACTTCAAAAATGCTAAACCTAATGATGGCCCCCATTCTGCAACAGTTGAATACTTCTTGCCCAATATAAGTGTTATGCCATCAATTTTTTTGATACGAAACCGATGTTGGAAGCTAATGTCGTTAAGTTGTTCAATGCATTTCTTCTCACCATGCGATCCCAAAATAAACCTTCGCATGTCAATAGTTTCTTCCGAAACATGAAAAATAGGCTCTGGAATGTACGATTTCTTAATACATTCAATTAATGATGGTAGGGTCCCAACACCTTTCCTCCTCAATGTTACTGAAAAATGACTGAAAATTTGATCAATATGATCATGAGTATGCCCAACAAGAAGGAAACCAATGTTTATCTTTTTAAAAATTCCCAATTCAACGACCATGTTTAGATACCCAAAAAGAACTTGATTTTTCTTTTCACGACTTGTGTTGTCTAATTGTAAATACAAAACTTCAGGAAGAATACCAGAACAATGAGTAACCACATCATGGATAATAGTTATGGTCAGATTTACATCATTGTGAATATTTGGGGTTGTGAAGAAAACCCTTTTAAACATCTTCTCATTAAATACCATACAACCAACCAAGTGAAACTGAATGAAATTTTCCTCTTGTAATTTTTTTGGCGTGTAGAAAAAATGTGGAAGAAGTGTTTTTTTTTGGTCCATACCATCAATTATCAAACCCATATTTTTATTTGGATGATCATAACACTTCTTTCAATGTTTATACAACTTTTTCCTTTCACTTCTTTGCTGATTGCGATGGTCTTGAAGTTCTTTGACAATGGAATCTGTACATAAAATAAAAGAAAAATATGAATAAATATATTTTCATAGTTGATAACTATCCAATTTTAAAAAACAATGTTTGGAACACATACCTCTTTCTGCCCCTTGACATTTATCTCTTTTTTCTTTAAGAGAAGCACATGTGCTGCAAACCCCTATCCTTGTCTTCTTAGGAATACGAACATTGTTGAATTCATTTTTCCATAACCTTGTAAAATAAGAATATGTAATAAAATTACCAACTCCATCAACGGCTTCTACATAATCTCTATATAAGATGAATATTTCTCGTCTCGAGAAATTATCTGGAATATATATTATGTCTTTATTTGGCATACACTCTCCATGATTTGAAAAGAAGTCTTTCATCCATGTCTTAGCAATATTTGAAAACGGCCCCACCTCCCATTTATAATGTACTTCTAAATAATATGTTGGATCCTTTTCCAGCTTTTCTTGGATTCTTGACAAACGAAAATTACCAATTGAATGCAACATTTTGAAAGCCTTTCTGCAGAGCAATACATTCCCAATATGATAATCATAACCTGCTAGTGTAGATTGTAGGCAACCCACTAATTATTAATTTTGCATGCTTTTATTCATTGACATATATCTTTTCCTTTTCTCCAAAACAAAGTTGAAATCCATATGTTTCAAGCAATCCCTTCGACAACATTCACTTGAAATCAAATGAACAACATAACTTTTTTTTGTGAGATATTTTGTCCTCACCCTTGTATAAATGGAATGTTTTGGATTGATATGAAAAGGTATACTCCTACTCCTAGTTACAATATTTGCTTGCAACGACGTCATCATTCCATCATCCTTTGTAAAAGCAGTTTTATCACAATTAGGAGGAATATTATCCCCACTATCATCATTCTCAACATAGTTAAGAAATTCATCAACATCATTGCCTGGAAAATTTTCTTTACCATCATTACTTGAGGAAAACATTTCACAAGAATCATCGGTGCTTTTGTAACCCCGACTCAGACGAAATTCTTCACCATCTTGATCCATGCTTTCAAATTCTTCCCTAGGAGGATTCAATTCTTCATCACCATGAGTGTATTTGAAATGATCACTTAGAGAAAATGAAATATTCAGATCTGTGCCTCTAAAATCATCATTTGCAAGAAACTCTTCATCCTCCCCTTCCTCATTGGTTCTCTCATAATCCTTGGGATTAGGCATAAGTGGAAGCTTTGAATCTTTATTCACTATAATTTCTTCATCCCGCCCCTCCCCTTCCTCACTGGCGCTCTCATAATCCTTAGGATTAGGAATAAATGGATGCCTTGAATCTATATTTATTGGAAATTCTTCATCCCCCCTTCATTAGTGGTGAGCTTATAATCGTTACGATTAGGATGAAGTGAAAATTTTGACTCTAGAAATTCAACCCCCTCTTCATCAGTGGTGCTGGCATAATCCTTAGTATTAGGACAAAGTGGATATTTTGACACTGCAAATTCTTCATTCCCCTCTTCATCGATGGAACTAGAATAATCATTATGATTAGGACGAAGTGCATATTTTGACTCTACAAATTCTTTATTCCCCTCTTCATATATGGTGCTTGCATAATCCTCAGGATTAGGATGAATTGGATATTTTGACTCTGGAATTTTTTCATCCCCCTCTTCGTCAGTGGTGCTCGCATAATCCTTAGGATTAGGATGGAGGTAAGATGTTTAAAACCAGTAACGGTGTTTTCGCACTGTCGGTGGTGACCGTACGCAGGATTGGGACGAAGTGGATGTTTTGACTCTGGAACTTTATCATTCCCATCTTCATCAGTGGTGCTGGCATAATCCTTACGATTAGGACAAAGTGGATATTTTGACTCTGGAATTTTTGCATCCCCCTCTTCATAAGTGGTGCTGGCATAATCCTTAGGATTAGGACAGAGTGGATATTTTGACGTTGCAAATTCTTCATTACTGTCTTCATCAATGGTGCTGGCATAATCCTTAGTATTAAGACGAAATGGATATTTTGACTCTGAAAATTATTCATTCCCCTCTTCATCTGTGGTTCTTGCATCATCCTTAGGATTAAGAGAAAGTGGATATTCTTCATCTCCCCCTTCATCAATGGTGCCCTCATAATCCTTAGGATTAGGACGAAGTGAAATTTTTTACTCTGGAAATTCTTTGTCATGCCCTTCATCACTATTGCTTTCATAATCCTTAAGATTAAGAGTAAGTGGAATAATTGACTCCCGATTTACAAAAAATTCTTTTTGCTGCACCTCATCCATTTTTTTCTCATCATCCTTAGGATTATGACCAAGTCGATTTTTTGACTCTCTATTCATGGTGAACGGACTCCTGCTATATTCATCACTCTGAATAGATTTGTTGGCGTGACAAAGATGTTGATGTTGTACAAATAAAAACTTCGCTATCAGAAGAAACCATGGCTTTCAAAAATAATAGGTTGAATGATACAAATGCCTCTCCCACTTACAATATATAGCCAAAATCCTGAAATTTAGCAGAAAAAATTTCCTCAGATATAAATTTCAAATATTTCGTACAAAATATTAGTCAAAAAATGTATTTAAATTTTTTTAATAAACTGTTTTTGTTAAAATATTTTACCAATATTTATATTCAAAATATCTACAAAATATTTCTATCATGCATGCCTTCCAAACTAAAATAATGTTGTTATTTTAATGATTTAACATTGACTACATGTAAGTATTAACTATAATATTGCTATCATACCTAGATACAAATATTAACTATTTTAACTATAATTACTACATGTAAATATTTTAAATTTTAAATTTTAAACCTACATTATATTCATCTAAAATATATTTCAAAATTTCTTAATAAACTGTTGGTCCTGAAATATTTCACCATACTTTCTATTCAAAATATCCACAAAATATTCCTTTCATGCATGCCTTCCAAACTAAAATAATTTTCTTATTTGAATGATTTAAGATGACTACATGTAAATATTAAAAATAATAACAACATGCAAATATTAACTATTTTAACTATAATATTAACTATAATTAACTACATGTAAATATTTTAAATTTTAAATTTTAATCCCAGATTTTAAACATTGAGTACATGTAAATATTAACTAAAATATTAACTATGATAACTACATGCAAATATTAACTATTTTAACTATAATATTAACTATAATTAACTACATGTAAGTATTTTATATTTTAAATTTTAATACGAGATTATATTTGAATTATTTAACATTCAGTACATGTAAATATTAACTAAAATATTAACTATGATAACTACATGCAAATATTAAGTATTTTAACTATAATATTGGTAATTTTGTGGACGTGTTGTGTTCACATTGGTGAAAGGAGTTTTTTGCATTTCAAAGGTTAGTTTTCCTTCTATTCTGTCCATTTAAAGACGATTTTGGGGAAAATATGTTTTTCTATAGTTTTTGTGTTCAAAAACTATTTTTTAAAGGTTTTTAGGTTCAAAAACCATAATTTTTTTATATTTTTTTAGTAAAGAAAATGTAAAAAAAACTAAATTTTTTAGTGTTTTTACGACAAAAATTTAGAATTTTTTCATTTTAAAGGTTTATCGGTTCATCTAGATAGAAAAATACATAAAACGACCATGCATATAAAAAAATAGTTATATATATATATATATATATAAATTAATTATAAATATATTGGTGGTTTCATTTCTTTTGTTTTTTATTTCACATTTTTTTTTATATTCTATTTTTTATTTTTTAAAATTTTAAATCTTATTTTTAATTGTAATTTATAATTTAAATTTGTTTATATATATATATATATATAAATAAAAATTAAAAATAAAATTTCTATAGTTTATATTTTAAAACAAATTTTTTATTTTTTTGTTTATTGTTTTTTATTTATTTTTAAATTATAATTGTTTTAATTTCTAAAAAAATAAAACATAAAATTTATATTTGTATTTTTAGTTCTTAGTTTATATTTTAAAACAAATTCTTTAGTGTTTTTTTTTTTTATTGTTTTGTTTGTTATAGTTATATATATATATATATATATATATATATATATATATATATATATATATATATATATATATATATTTTAATTGCTAAGCAAATGTTTTTATGTTATAATAGTTTTGTTCTAAAAAAAAAATTTTAAAAATTTATTGTTTACAGAGTTTGTTTTTTTTGTATTTAAAAAAAATAAAAAAGTAAAAAAAATAAAAAAATTCTCTTCCGCCGGGGGTTGGAGGCTGGTCGCGCGACACTGCGGAGGGCTGCCCAGCTGGCCCCCGGCCCCCGGCTGGGCGGAGGCCGATTCTCAGAATCGTCCTCCGCCCAGTCGGGGGTCGGAGGCTAGCCGGGTGGTGCGGCGGGGGGCTGCTCAGCTGGGGGCTAGAGGCTGGCTCGGCAGCCCTCTGCAACACCGTTCAGTCGGCCTCCAGCCCCTAGTGGGTGCGAAAAAAGTTTTTATTTTTTATTTTTTATTTTTAAATTTAAATATGAAATAAACTATATAAATTTTTATTTTTATTTTTAGTTTTTTATTTTGAAATTTAAATATAAAATAAAACTTATAAACATTTTTTTAGTTTTTTTTTTTTTTAATATAAATGTTTTGTTTTAAATATTTAATATAAGTTTTTTAAAATTTTAAAATAGTTAGAATGTTTTATATTATAGTTTTGATTTTGTTTTTCAAATATATAATTCTAATATTGATATGATAGAAAGTTTAAATTTTAAATTTTGTTTTATAGTTAAAAGTATAAACAATATAATAATTTTAAAATTTAAAATTTATTTTATATTTAAAATTTTTAAACTTTAATAAATTTCAATATTGTAAAATAAAATTTTAAAATTTTAAAATTAGATTTTTAAATATAATAAAATTTTAAAATATAATAAAAGACAATAAGTTTTTAATTAAAATTTTAATTTTAACATATATGCTTTAATTTTATTCAATATATTTAAAATTTTATAATATATTTTATTAAGTGTAAATTTAATAAAAAAACACAATTAAAATTAAAACAAAAAATTAACAATTTTTTTTTAATAAAATGTTAAGCTTAAAAAAAAAAAAAATTCATTTTAACATTTGTTAAATAGTAAGTATATTTTTTTGGTTGTTTTTATTTTTAAACAAAAACTTAAATTTGAAAATAATGTTTATTTTTTTAAAATTGTTTTATACAATTTAAAACAAATTTTTATTTTTTTATAAAATGTATTCAAAATATATATATATATATATATATATATATATATATATATATATATATATATATTATATAAATGTATATACATATATCTAAATATGATTTTTAATATTTTGTTTTTAAATGAAAATTTTCTATAGTTAATTTTATTGGTTTAATTTCAATTTATTTAGTTTTACAAATAAATTTTGTTTTTTAAATTTATTTTATAGACATTATTTATCGGTAAATTTAAATTTATATTGGAAAATTTAAGAAAAAAATTGGTTAACTGTTTTCTCATTAACTAATATATATATTTCTTTTTATCGGGAAAATGACCAAAAAATAAATTCTGTGAATATTTTTGCACCTAGGGAAGTAACTCCCAAATCTAAAGTTGTAGCTCGACGCACAATGGATACAACTCCCAAATCTACAGTTGCAGTTGGGCGCACTATCGACACTGTTAGACGCAATAAGGACATTGTTGCACACACTAATAAAATTCAAGCAAGCGATTCACCAGGTTCATTAAAGCTTATTTTTGATTGGAAGAACACCAAGGAAATAAATAAAACTGATTTCTCATGGTATCTTGAAGACAATGAAATGGAGGCTGATATACATATGTATCTGGTTTGTGGTATGATTGACTTAAATGAACCATATGATGTGATGGGTAGAGTACGAGACATATGTATGGTCCTGAATACAAACATTATTTATGTTCTTGCAAGGAAGGCTAATAAACGTGACAGGGTTAGATATCGTCTATCAAAGGTCAAGTATGACACAAATGAAATATCTACAAATTTTTCTGAAAAAATCTCAAGCAACATTTCAAATAACATTGTAAGTATTCTTATTTTTATTTCTACTATGCATTATTGTAAGGATGATTCAATTTTTTATAAATTATTGATCATTGACATATTTTATTTTGTTTCATAAGATTTTGTTCCAAGTCTTTCAAACATGTTTGAAGGTCTTTATTATTTGGAGCCAAATGTTATGAACGTGATCAACACTTTCCACACAAAGAAAGTAGAGGAAAGGAGATTGAAGCAAAGATCAATAACTCGTGACATTGCAATAGTACAAAAAGGGGATCAACCAAGAGTCACTAAGGTGGGTCAATCTAGTAAACTTAAACATGTTTCTTTTGAAGATGTTGAACATGAAATTGAAAATTATGATAGAATTAGTGAGGAGGAGATTATAATTGTTATGCAAAAGGAGAAAAAAATTAGACACCAAAAAGAAAAATGGCCAAAGATGTCTCTCTTTTGCCTGATGATGAAGAGCTTTTTTATAAAAGAACTGATATGTTAACCAATAAGACTAGGAAATCAAATATTAGTGAACTTTTAAAGGTCATGAGAAGCAGTGAAGAAAAAACTGAAAGCTCTAACGGAAGTAGAGAAATAATAACACTAGGTACTGAGTTAGATGATAGCATTATTAAAACAAAACAAAATGTTATTCGATATGAGTTGAGAAAGAATAAATCAATTCTTGGTGGCCAAACATTTGAGCTTAATGTCAGCCAATTTTATAGGTTTGATGAAGGACAATCTCAAATCAAACTAGAAAGGCCCATCACCTGCATGTACATAATCTGAAAACATTGTTCAGGTTCAATCCATATGCGCATGTGGTAGATTTTGTAGTTCTTTTCGATCCAGGTTAGGTTCCCAACAAACAAGCATTTGACAAGAAAAAATGTTTTGATTATAAATATTATGTAATTAGAGGGAACTATTCGGTAGAGGCTAAAAGACAATTGATTGAGGAATATCCCAATAACTATTTTTTTCAAACAGTGAAATGCACCATTTACGTTGGCTTAATAGAAATAGAATCAAATTTATTGGCATGGGATCATAATGGAGATTATGAGTACAGAATGAAAATGAATTTCATCCAAAGGGTCAGATTTATTCATAATGAATTCATAGAAAAATGTGGCGGGAATAACTCATAAGTTAGTTTAATATTTCAGAAGGAATGTTTAATGGAAACAGGTTATCAATTTGATGAAAATATCAAAGCAAAAGATGAAAAAATGCATTCAAATATATTTAGAAGCATGGATAGCATTTTTCAGTTGGCATTTAGAACTGGGGAGATATGGGATTTGATTGATGAGATTTTTGAGTGGTAGGAGAATATTTCCATAAAAAATCAAAATGTTAAAAAGAGTAAAGCCATAATATGTACCAATAGTAAGACAGATCCTGAAATGAAGCAGCTTCTAGAGGATATGACTATCACACCTTGGAGAATAATGCAAGGTATGAAGGATGAGAAACTAGTCAAATCAGTACTAGCCCATGTGAAGTCGGGTGAATTATCAATGGAAAAAATGTGTGTAGAATTTCAAAAGTAAGTTTCTTGAATTATTTCTTATTTTCCTTTCATTATAATTTTCTTTTAAATAAAACATAATGATTTTGGTATAATTTGTTATACATGTCACTATATTAACGGTTTTAACTTGATTTATTCAGTCAGAATATTTTTATGAAAATACAAGAACACATGGTTAAAATGTTGAATGAAGACAATCGGGATGATGTTGTGGCCCACTACCCAGAAGCAAGTTCTACAACAACACTTAAATTTTTTTATATTGCATTCAATAAGGTATGTTGATTTATACATTCATTTTATTCATATTTAAATTATATATATCTATATATATATATATAGATATATATAGATATATATATATATATATGTCATTAAAGATGTCGAAGAAGGATGTAAATGGAGTACCAGATACTTTCAAAAGCTTTATTGAAAAAATTAAGTTGGAAAATATGAGAAAAAAGCATCTTATAAATTTTGAACTTGAACCTACTCTTAATCATTACCTTCGGAATTGCCTCGACATTATCCAATATCAAATAACACAAGGTGACTATGAAGACATTGCATCACTAATAAGCAAAAGGGAATATTCCCTAGTTATTGTAGATATTCCTCATGGTTTCAATTTCCCAGAGATTGAATATGATAGTGAACCATATACTTATCAAGCTTTTAGTAAAGTGGTTACGGGTTTTCAAGAAGTGACAACATCACCACTTTGGTGATTTGTGACATTTCATTCAGACACAAAATTTCCAATGTTATTAACAAGCTTTGAGGGTAAAGAAAACTCAAGGATGCAACTTACATGGTAAGACTTTGAAATCGTATTTTTGATTACTCCTAAAAAAATTTATTCATGTAAAATTTAATTGAACTTTTACTATGTCATGTTACAGGCATAAGTCAAATATTTTTTCTTACGAAGATCAGCCTATTATAAATGATTGTGATTTCATCTATGTTGAATTTTAGACAAAATACGATAGCTATAAGCATATTCTTATGAATCACATGGATGGGAAGAGTCATAGTCAAGTATTGGTTCATGATGCAGTTGTAAGAAAACTAACATATGAGGATAAAGATGCAAAAGGAGATATAGTTAACATTTATATAAAAACCACAAGCATTGATTAACTATTTTATAGATCTATGTTCAAATGAAAGAGATTGGGTTTTGGATTTATTCTTAGGTTCAGATAAGTTTTATTATACTTATTTAAATTGAAATATTTTATTTTTTATTTTTTATGTCTTTATACTATTTTTCTTACTTATTTCTTTTGTGCTTGATGATTAGGTACAACAGTAGAATGTTGCCTACTAAAAGGAAGAAATTGCATTTCCATTGAGAAAGACCCAGTGCAATGCAAATTTATTCAACAAAGAATTAACGCTTTTGAATTCCTTCCAGATGTGAAGCAAGAAGTTGTTTGAGGAAAGGAGATTTTAATGAATCACGTGTGGCAAAAAAAGCAAAGGAACCTCAACCACCATTATATGGAATGATTGGAAAGGGACACTTTGGAAGATTGGCAGACATGAAAGATCCATTAGAAGATGACAATGACCAAAATGAAGAATAAAATGTTGCGGAAGAAGCCATCAATGATGTTCTAGATGATATTGAACATGTATTAGCTGATATTGTTGATGATATTTAAGCTATGCTTGAAAACAAAGCTCATTTTTTAGATCTATTAATCAGTTTTACTTGTAATGTTTAGACTTTGATATTTTATGAGAAGAATTCCTATTTTTTTGCAAAAAAACATGCGATTAATATTATGTTTTGACATAAAATTCAATAAAAATGTTATTTTCTTAAGCTTTTTTGTTAAGATTTTCCCGAAAAATTAGTTTATGTAACATGTTTTTTTTAACAAAAACTCTCTAAAAGTGTATTTTTTAAATTCTATTTATATTGAAAATTTGTATTTTTTTTTTCATATGGTTCAAAATATTGGGTTTTTAGTGACAAATATTTGATATGCATTGGAAAATTAATTAAAAATACATAAACATGTAGAAAATATAAACTTTATAATATTGATCCTTTTTCCATTTTTTTATCTATGTGAAAAACTGAAGATATCATTACAAATTTTTATTTTTTAAGAAAATATTTTTTTATTTTAAGAACAGAAGTACATATATGCACTTAAAAATAAACATCTCACGAAAGAATAAGACATTAGAAAATCTATAGTGTCAAAATAAATCCTCTAAAAAAACGTTGGTGATGATACACCACCACTATTCAAAATCAACATAAAAAACATCACATAAAAAAAGTAAAAAAAAATAAAAAAATTAAAGTGCCAAAAACATGCTCCAATTTTTTTTTTTTAATTATGCATCACCACTTTTCAAAATCCGGTGTTTTTATTGCTACCTCAAAAAGTAGATACCAGTGCAGTTACCTATTTCATTAGTAACAGTGTTATGTATCCAGATATTAGAAAATGTGTAGAAGCATAATTATAGGTTGAGATTCCATGCTAGTAGCATACATGAAAAAAACCAAGGAATAATTGAGCAGCTTCACAGTCCTTAGTCTTCAGCTTCATCATTACTGTCGGGTATTTCCTCCTCTATGGGGTAGGCCTACGCCTGCACAACCGCTTCCTTTGAATTTTCTACTGGACGCATAGGTTTGGGGACCGGTGCATAGAGGATGGGGGATACCGGATACTCAGTGTCAGGGACGTGAATCCAAGTGCCCTCAAAATCCATAATCCATACATATGTTTCATCGTCTTCATCCTCTTGAGTCAACAGATGATCAATCTTGCGAGGCGGGGGGTGTGCCTGGTGCACGATGGTAGACTTTGGGGACCACATATAGAGCTTATTCCTCTTACTCAGGATCGAGGCTCTGTCTAGCATAGTTTCCGGAGCATTAGGGGAATTTTGAGGTCTAAAATGGGCCTCCTAAGGAAATAATAAAATAATAGCTAAACCAATAAAATAATGTTTATGAATTTGAAATTCACTTTTTGCACCAAAATCAATGTAACCATGGTTAAATTCAATTCAAAATTTGTACCAAAAGCAAATTATTAAAAAAATTGTATTGATGTGACTATAAATAAGAATGAGTTTTTCAAGAAAAAATCATTATCATTGCACAATTAATGCATTTGTCCTTTGTACTAAAATAACTTAAAATAAAATATAAATATAAATTCATAAATTTTTAATTATAGAATATAATATTAATTAAAATAGATATTATTTAAATTATATAATAACATGTAATCAATATACTAAATAATTATATAATATAACATATATAATATATGTAATATATTGTTCTATGTATGAATTTTATATGACATATTGAACTGATTTGATTTATAACATAAGAAGAAATAATATATAATATAAAAAAGAATATAATATATATTCTATAACATTTAGATTATTTTTCATAATATTAAATATACTAATATATAATATTAATATAATCATAAGTGTAATATAAAAAATATATACATTGAAATTTAGTATTTTTTTCCCCCAAACTATGTTGAACCTAATATATCTTTTTTCAACATACAAAACTAATATAGCTTTTTTCATCCTACAAAACTAAAATATCTTTTTTCTTTAATTTTAATATTTTTGTGTTTCTATTAATATAATAATAATATTATTTATAGATTTGATTTGTCCTAAAATTACAAGGTTACATTTTTATTTATTATGATTTCGTATGTATAATATATGTGTATAGATATTAGCTCATAATTAATTTGAAATTGTAATATTAAATAAAATGAGATGAGCATATAATTTAAAAATATATAAATATAATATTGATTGAAAAGTGTGTAAATACATGAAGATTGCATAGGGATATGCATTATTTCTTTCAAAAAATATGAAATGACAATAATAATATTTTATTCAAAAAGTGTGAAATGGAATTTATTATGAGTACTTTACTTTATGAATTTAAAAGTACTTAGAGCACTACCATGTTTAACCATGAGTTTTTATTCACCATTGAGAATGTTACAAGTAAGCACCATTAACTTAAGCAATGCCACCTCAACTATTAGGGATGATGTCATCTCCTAAAATGTGATTAGTTCTCATAAAGTGAATTTTAATTGTACATTTTCCTTAGGAGGCCCATTTTAGACCTCAAAATTCCCCTAATGGAGGAGCCTTCAACAAATTCCAAACATTTTTCTATTCCACGGTGGTAATGTCCGGGGAGAACCCCTCTCTGTCTGCCGCGGATGGTTCTTTGGTGCAATCTGGGAGCCATTGCCCGGTGAAGTAGATGAATGGCTTCAATGGAAGGATGCACAATAGGAGGACAGAAAATTTTGGAGACTAGAGGAGCAGAAGGGGCAGAGATAAGATGCGCAGGATGGATAGTCGTAGCCTAGAGGGGTTTTCACAACAAAATTATAGGAATAGGGCTGCGCGATAGACTCGTGGCGTAGGAGGGAAAAAATAGAATCAAAAGGAAAGACTGAAGGAACTTATTATGAGTCTCTTTGGGCTTACGGTCCATCGTTTTATAAGGTCTCGGGAACATGCGAGGGGTAAGGTCATGAGTGAGCCTCGCATGCAGCTACATGCCATATCCAATTTCCTAAGTAGGCTCGAGGGAAGAGTTATGGTTGATTGTCAAATCAATCGTGTTAATAATTTATGATGATTGTTGCAGAGGGGTACCCTGGAGGGGTTAACATTGTACAAAACATCTCTTCATCATGCCTTATCCCATTCATCATATGTGGATTGTTAATGGTTTGAGGATCTGCATCGGGTGAAGCCCTGCGCGGTAGATCTCCATCCTCAAGGGCGTGGGAGAGATGATTGTCATTCGTGCCACTTCTGTCACCTGCATTAGGGGTACATGCTAAATAAAGTTAAAAAGTCATCATTGCAAATAAATAAGAAAAAACAATACTCATGTAAGATAAATAAAAAAAAGCGACAGAAAAAGCCACTAAAATAGATAAATGAAAAACTCACCTAGAAAAGAGATGACGATCTCACTGAAGGTTCCTTGATCTCCTCGAGAATTCTAGAGTTCCAAGATCAAATGTGAGAATGATCCCTGGGGACATCAACTAAACAGATTTGAGAAATTAAGGTTTATGATGCACATGCCACAAATCAAAGAAAAAGCAACACTTGGTGACAATTTCCAAAAAATAAAAAGTCTGCTTCATTCAGGTTACCAAAAATAGATCCCTAAATTTTAGGGAGGATTTTTCTCTTTTTCTCTTTTCTACTTTTTTCGGTAAAAATTTCCATGCACTTCATTGGGAAGGATTGCGTAGTTTCAGGGAACTAGTAGCTCCTGACTCAGTGCACTGTGCAATTTCTGATCTCAGTGAGTTTTTATTGTGGCGTTTCTAGGCTTAGTGCTAGGTTACCTATCATTACTGTGCAGTTCCCAAGCTCAAGGTGGGCTCCTAGTCATGACTGAAAAATTCTGAACATGAAGGACAAAATAAATTCATGAATTGCGTAGCTTCTATATGCAAGCCCAGAACTGTTGTGCAAGACTTAGAGAGGAGGTCAGCTTGTGACTCAGAAAAAATTGCTAAGTGGAAAAGCAAGTAGACACAAGAAAATATGAAAGATAAATCTCATTCAAAGCATGGATACCTGATAGCAATGCCTAGTAAGCTCCTATGAAGGGAAGTTAGGCTCCAAAATTTAAGCAATGGAAAAATTTTGGAGAGTTGTTGTAGCCGCTACAACAGATTGGTAAATCCAAAACTACTATGTTTACCCTATAAATTTACTACTCCCATAGAGTCTGGGATGGTTTTTGTTGATTACTAGGTTGGATTTTGGAGTTTGCTAGTTCCCTCATGCTAGTGCTTTGAGCTTAAGGAATTATCATCCATTTTCATTAGGGTTAAGTGTGAAGGTTTTCTTTGTGGCAAGAAAGGACAAGAAAATTGGGGAGACATCTACAAAGTAAACTTCTATATATGTTTGTAACTATCTCCTTTATTTATTAATACCAAAGAATCCTATTTTCCTATAGTTTTGTTATGATTATGCTTATGTATTATGATGCCATGTTGAATCACTGAATAGAGATGTTGAATTATGTTATGTGGATATTGTAATTCCTTTGCATGTTTTAGTCATTTTTGCAGGTTCCATTTATAGCATGTGGAGCTAGGATTGGTGCCTACATGTAAAGAAAAGAGGAGGAATTGCTACGAATTCCAGGTAGGTCTCTTTTCCATATTCCAATCTTTCGAAGGAAAGAATTGATCTTTTTTCCATCTGTTGTTTGAGATCAGACCAATAGATACAGGGAGTTCATTTTTTATCGCAAAATTTAATTTTAATTATAGCAAATTAGTGACTCCAATGGGTAGAAAATATTTGGTTTAGTGGTTTTCTTAATCTTACTGATTTTTCACCTTTCAAAACAACATTAATTTACTTATTCATACATTAATTGACCTTAAGAAAACACATTTTTGAGCTTTTTTGGGTTTCTTGTGTTGTTTTTTGACTAAACTTGCCCCAATGCACTCTCTATTCCAAGATAAAGTGAACCAATGCAACATTTCCTCTCTATAAATGTGATGATGTGCACTGGTGTTTGTTATTCACATGCGTTTATCCCGTAGAATGAAATAAATTTGAATTCCTTTTCCTTTCTTTTCATTTTATTTCATCCATCAAGTTTTACTTAAGTACCTGAATTTGTCTTTGTCTTTGTAAAGCCAATCCCTTGTGTGAAATTGTGTGTTTTTTCTTCCGTTTTTGCAAAAACAATTCCCCCTCAATCTTCGAAGGGGGGGGGGGCAGGTCTAGAAATGTGTATTGAGTGTTAATCACCTTTGAGTGTAATCTCTTTTGATCTTTGGAATTTTCACTAAATTTCAGTCTGAGTTCTATGTTAATGGAATCTCTTATCACATTTGATTTCATTAGACTGCATAATTTTTGTGAAATTTCATGTACATACACTTGAATGATACTTTTATTGTATTAATGAAAGAAGGTACTAATGTGCATAAGTAGTATTTTTATATTGTTGATCTCGATAGTTAGAATTATGTTTTTCACTACAACAAACAAAGTTGTGCATAGATTACATTTGTATATTTTACATGAAAATTTTGCATAGATTACATCACATGGTTTGATATATTTTTTGTTTTGATTGAATGTGTGTGGATTCATAGTATTCATCATATTTCCCAAGCAAATTGAAGTGTTACATTTTGGTTCAATTTGTTAGTAAATCGGAAGTAGTGGAACTTTCGTGAAGTTTAGGGCATTAGGGCTTTGCAGATATTGTTAGGAAGCTCTTGTTTGATACACTATTGTTTTAATCTCTTCCTTCTTGTTGGGTGTATGTTATATTATTTCTATGAATATTCACCTATGGTTTTGTGCATGGGTTTGCACATGATTTTGGGGAATGATGGTTTTCTGCACCTGGTATTTTGTAGATCTGGTCAAGGGAACTATGGTTATGTTATAATCTAAGGTTAATGAATGCTTCAGCATGTATATATATGCGTTGTAACACTAAAAGGAATATAATGAAAAATCAAGCTGGTAGTCTCGATTTGGAATCTAGGGGAAAATTCTCTATATATATTTGTTTTATATTTTATGCTCTCGCCATTGTTTATTTTTCATTTTTAAGAACTCATTTGAAAATAATTTATGTACAAGGTTAAAACCTACATTTGGAATCAGAGATATTTCGGCTTCAAGCGGACACCTTTTCTACTGAGGGGAATTTTTCTTGGGCCTGTGGTAGGCCCTATTCAGTGGGAGATCTGCGGGATCGATTGTTGCAGTGAAATAATATGGCAAGTAGTGGGAAGATAGAGATCAAGAAATTTAATGGTTAGAGTTTTGAGTTGTGGAAGCTCAAGACGGAGGATCTATTGGTGGATAAATATTAGTGGATCACGGTATATCCAGGTACTAAACCAACTACAATGTCATATGAAGACTAGGCGAAGTTGGATCGAAAGGGAAAGAGAACAATAAGGTTGTGTATCTCAAATTCATTTTTTTTGAATGTATCCTAGGAAGCTACAATGAAGACTTTGTGGGTCATGTTAGGGACTTTGTACCAATCTAAGTCTCTGGTAAATAAATTGTTCCTGCGGAAAACTATGTTTAACCTAAGGATGAAGGATGGAGACTCGGTGATAAAGCATCTGAACACATTCAATACTATAGTAAGTCAATTGTCATTTGTTGATATTAAAATCTTAAATGAAGATAAGTGCATCAATTTGTTGTGTTTTCTACTAGATTCATGGGATAATCTGGTTATTGCAATAGGTAGCAATACAACTACCTTGAACTTTGATGGAATTTTCTAAACCTTATTGTTAGAGTAAATAAGATGGAGAAATATGGAGGGAAAAAATGGAGTTTCCTTATTTGTACGAGGAAGGTCACAGAATAGAGAAAAAAATATTTTTTTCAAGTGGGAGATCTAAATATAGAGTGAGATCTAAATCTCCAGGAAATATTGTAAAGGTGTGCTAGAAATGTGGAAAGGAAGGGAACTTAAAAAAGGACTGCAGATCTAAAGCTCTTGAGAAAGGAAAGGGATCTGATGATGCTCCTTCTGCAGAGGAAAACACCACCACAGATGAAGTTGGGGGTGTGTATTTTTCTTCTTCGTCAAATACACATGTAGATCATGAGGCATGGTTGAATGACTCAAGTGCATCCTTTCACTTCACTCCCCATAGGGAGTGGTTCTACGAGTATGAGAAGTATGATGGTGTTGATGTCTTATTAGGGGAATATAGGAAGGCTAGAATCATCAGACGTGGAAAAGTCAAGCTGAAGTTGCAAGGTGGAAGGATTAGAACACTTTCTAATGTTCTGCATATTCCTGCATTGGCCAGAATTTTGTTTTATATAAGCAAGATGGATGATGCAGGTGTAAAAACAGTGATCGAGAAAGATGTTTGTAAGATGGTTCAGGGATCACTGGTATTAATGCAGCAAGTTTGGATTGGAACTATGTACAATCTTCGTTCTATCACTGTTATTGATGGGTGCAACAATTATGTGGTTCCTAAAAGTGGAGCGGAAATCCTAGCGGTCTCTGGAGAAAAGACCAAGATATCACATCAAAGGCTTGAACATATTGGAGAGAAGTTCCTTCTGATATTGCATGGTAATGGTATGGTAGAAGGTATGTATAATTTATCTCTGGATTTCATGTTATCAAACCAACTCCTAAAATAGAAGAAAAGAGAGCTCAACGCCTTAGAAATAAGCCACTTCAAGGGGGAAACCTCCTTTACATTACATAAATGAACAATTATTTGATGATACAAATTAAAAAACCTCCTTCTATATATAGGATTCCATGGGGTCACAATATAATCCTATTCGACCTAACAATAATAATCTAAGGGCACAATAATAACAATATTGGGGTTACAAGGGTACAACAATAACAATAAGGGGGTTACACTAACAACAATAAGGGACTATACTAGTAATATAGGAACCTAACATACCCCTCTCCTTCAAAAAAGTGTTTTCCTCAACGCTTGAGTAACTCTAGATGCTTCTGTATAAAATTCTCATCCTCCCATGTAGAATCTTCAGTGGGTAAGTTCTTCCACTTGATGAGATACATTGAAATCGATCGATTTCATAGCTGTCGAGTTCTTGTTTCCGTGACTGCTTCAGGTTCCAATATGATTTTTCCTTCCTCATCAAGTTCTGGCAATATTATTTAAACTATAATTTTATCACCTATAATCTTCTTTAATCCTGAAACATGGAAAACTGGATGCACTCACGAAGAAGCAGGAAGCTCCAATTTGTATGCCATAAAACCAATATTTTGCAACACCTTGTAAAGACCATAGTACTTTGGCGATAATTTATTATCCTTATTAGCTTGCTTGAGGGAAATTTGTTTGTATGGTTGTAGTCGTAGAAATACCTAGTCTCCTACATCAAAAATTCTCTTGCTGCGATGTTGATCTGCTTGTTGTTTCATTCAATTTTGTGCCAAATTTAGGTTATCCTTTAAGAGTTGGAGAACTTCTTGTTGATGCTCGATGTGATATTCCACTACTGGAACCTTAAAATTTTCTCTTAAATATTATGTGATGGACGATGGATGATATCCATAAAGTTCCATAAATGGGGTCATTTTTGCTGCAGTATGGAAGGAAGTGTTATACCACCATTCAGTGAGAGGTAACCACTTGAACCATTTTTTTTTCTTATTAGATACAAAACAACGAAGATATCCTTCCAAATATTTATTCACTATCTCATTTTGACCATTGGATTGAGGATGATAAGATGAGCTATGATCTAGTTGAGTACCCAAACAAGAAAATAATTTCATCCAAAAATTTCCAGTAAAAATGGGATCTCTGTCACTTACAATAATCTTTGGGTTTCCTTTTAGCTTTTGAATTGTTTCCATAAATGCATTAGCAACTATACTTGCATTAAATGGATGAGATAATGCACAAAAGTGTGCATACTTGGTAAGTCTATCAATTACCACCATGATGACACTATTTCCTTCGGACTTAGGTAAACTTGTGATAAAATCCATTGAAATTTCCTCCCAATGTTGACTTGGAATGGATAAAGGTTGTAGAAGACCCGGGGTCTTAATTGTCTCAACTTTATTTTGCTAGAAAACCAAACATTCCTCCACAAAATTTTGAATATCAAATTTAAGGCCATCCCCAAAAAAATATTTCTTCACCGTGTGGTAAGTTTTAAAAATATTGAGTGTCCTCCTAAAGGAGAAGTGTGCAATTCCAAAGGAATATTTTGTTTTAGTTGCGAATTCTTACAAATATATAAGTGATCTTTGTACCATAAGGAATCATTCTTCCAAATAATTGTACTATATTTACTAGGATCTTGCTGCAACTATTGACTGAGTGTCCACACTTCTTTTTCCTTCTTCCATTCATCCCTTGCTTTAGTTATCCAATCTAGTTGGATAATAGAAATGGCACAAATAAATTCTTCCACCTCTTCAGCCTCTCTTAAGAGTGATTCTGCAACAACATTTAGCTTCCCTTTTTTGTAGATGATTTCAAATTCATAACCCAACATCTTTGTGACCTATTTTTCGTAATCTTCTGAAGATAGTCTTTGTTCCTAAAAGTGTTTAAGACTATCATGATAAGTTTTTACCTTGAAATGTCATCCCATTAGATAAGGTCGCCATTTCTTTAGTGCATGTAGTATTGCCAATATTTCCTTCTCATAAGTATATTTTTATAAATACTTTACTTTTATTGGACGAATTTCAAAAGCAACAAGTCTTCCTTCTTGCATTAAAACAACACAAATTCCATTTCTTGAGGCATCACATTTCAAAATAAAGGTTTTTGTGAAGTCTGGCGTAGCTAAGACTGGTGCTAGGCACATTTCCTCTTTAATATGTTCAAAGGCCTTAGTTTCTTCAGGAGTCCATGAAAATGCATCTTTCTTCAATAATTTTGTTAGAGATGTTGCTATTCTCCCATAATTCTTAACAAACCTGCAATAATACGTTGTTAACTTGAGAAATCCTTGCAACTGCTTTATGGTTGTGGGTACTTTCCATTCCTTAATGGCTTTAATTTTGTTAGGGTCTACCTTAACACCCTCGTGAGATAAAATATGACCCAGATATTCCACCTCGTGTACTCTAAAGAAAAATTTGGATGTTTTTTCATATAATTGTTTCTCCTCCAATAGTTTGAGCACCCTATCAACATGTTGAATATGATCCTTCCAAGACCTATTGTAGATTAGTATATCATCAAAAAATACTAGCAAAAAATTTCTAAGGCATGGTTTGAAAATGGAATTCATCCACCCTTGAAATGTAGAAGGTGTGTTGGTAAGGCCAAAAGGCATAACGAAAAATTCATAATGCCCCTCATGAGTTTGAAATGTTGTTTTCAAAATATCTTCAATCTTCATTCTAATTTGATGATATCCTGAACGAAGATCCAGCTTGGTAAAATAAATTGCTCCATGTAATTCATCCAATAATTCATCAATCGCAGGAATGATAAATTTATATTTAATAGTGAGCTGATTGAGCTCCCTATAATCTAGACACATGTGCCATGATCCATCATTCTTGTGCAGCAATACTACTATAGCAGAGAAAGAACTAAGACTAGGTTGAATTATACCAGCCTCTAACATTTTTGCAATCATACGTTCAATTTCGCTCTTTTGGACATAAGGATATCTGTAAGGCCAGATGTTTGGAGGAACACTTCCTCAAATCAAATTAATATCATGATCATGATCACGGATATGTGGGAGTCCTTTGGGAGTTTCAAACACCTTGGAATGATTGTCCAAGTCTTTTTGGAGATCTGCAGAAATAGATGATTTTGATGTTGGAACTTTTAGTGAGCATAATTGTGCAATTACACCTCGTTGTTATTTATTCATAAGCTTTGTCATGATATTAGAAATTACTATTTTTTCCTACTTCCCTGTGATACCCCATAATCCAACCTCCTTTCCTTCCAAATTTTTTTTTAAGAAAAGTTCTTGAAAATTAGAAGCTACCGTCCCCAAATATTGTAACTATTGTACTCCTAGTACAACATCAACACCTCCCATTGGAATGGAAAGAATTGGACTATTCAATACATATTCCCCCATGGCTAGCTTGATATTATGGCATTTTCCAGAGAAATTTATAGTTCCTCCATTTGCAACCATCACTTGATATTCTAGTGCCTGGTATAGGAAACAATTTAATTCCTTAGCTACCTTACAATGAAAAAAATTATGGGTACTACCTGAATCAATCAGCACTATTACCTTTTTCTTCTTGATATTGAGAGTTTGAGGAGTGGTAATTCCTACCAATGAATTGCACGTTACAGTTAGACTCATTTCTTCTTATTCGAAGGTTTGTTTTTGGTGTATATCCTCTTCTTTTGAAGTTTATTGTTCATTTTCTTCCTCCTCTTCACAATCTATGTAAAATAAGTTTTTCTCGGCACACTTATGACCTTTAGTGTATTTTCTATCAAAACTATAGAAAATCCATTTTTCTCTTTTTTTTTCCAATTTTTGTGGTGTCAACCTTGTAGGTTGTGGAATTATAGGAGTAGCAACACTTCCATCTTTATAGATGTGAGTGGTAGGCTTCCTTGTTGCCATAATTTTACATTCAATTTTTCTTGCCAACTTGAATGCCTTCTCTAATGAATCAAGCTCCCAAAGGGGAAATTTACGTTGGATGTTATTCTTTAATGTCCCTATGAAGAAATCAATCCTGTGTTCCTCTGGTATATCAGTTACCTTTATATTCAATTTTTGGAAGTCCTCAATGTGCTCCACCACTGAACCCTTTTGTTTGAGATTGATCAATTGCCTAAAGAAGGTGTTGCTCTTTTTATCCTCATAATGTGCTATCATTTACTACATAAAAATTGACCAAGTGACAATATTTTTATGGGAGAAAAGACATCGATACCATACAAATGTATTTTGTTCTAAATGTAAAGTTGCAATGCGTAACTTTTGTGTATTTTGCACATTATTGAGATCAAAATATTTCTTCATATATAGTATCCATGTTACGGGATCCTTGGGGCCATAAAACTTCCTCATATCCATATTTGGAATATGGTGATTCTTCCATCAAACATTAGAGTTTATGAAATCATGATTAACATTTATTTTGTTCTCATCATGAGTTTCCTCTACTATCTTTTCTCCATTACGAAACATTTCTTGTATCAGCTTTGTCAAACCTTTGATGTATGCTTTTAGATCATTCCTCATGTTTTCCATGTTGTCCTTTATTTTTTCATCGATATTAGCTTCCATTTCATCCATCTTAGCTTCCATGCCACCTTCCATGTCATCCATCTTAACTTCCATGCCATTCTTCAAAACTTCTATTTCATTTTTTGTTGCTCTTTGCGAGAGAGAAATTTGGTGCACTTCCTCTTGTAATTTTGATATGTCATGTTGCACTTCTTCATCTTCATGAGTCATAGTAGAGCCTTCTAAAGGCTTAATGGGTGTTGAATTCTTTTTAGGGGGAATTTTAGAACCCAATACTGATATCTTTTTCTCGTTTTCGAGGAACTCGATATTGAAATTGAATTATCCATGTTATTTCGGATCTTCAATATCTAAAATTTGGTCCTATAGTAGCCCTTTGAATCTTCTTTTGAATGCCATACGTCTGACCTGATTTGGGTTCTTCAAGGAAAATTTATGCCCAATATCCCACAATGACCTAATTATGGACTGGTTCAGTAGAGAAAACTTGTACGGTGTGCCACGTGTCATTGTTTCCTCCTTCGACTCTGAAATTAATACACAGGAAACTACATTCTGTGTACTTGCGTACACTTTTTAAATAATTCTAATTCGATGCTTAGAGAGAGATTTATGATGATTTTCCAACACTCATCTCTTTCAGATGAAATTAAGGAGCCTGAAAAAACCCTAAATTCCACATATAATATCTCTGAAAATATTATGAACCAAGATCTGGAATTTTTACACGAAGTTCCTCAAAATTTTAGCTTTGCATGATAACAATTTCAGATTCTGAATCTTTGTATAAAAAAATTTAAGATAAAATGCCACGATGACCTATTTGGAGCAGCGAAACCCTAGAATCCAAAGCTCTCATACCAAATGTTATGAAACCAACTCCCAGAATAAAAGAAAAGAGAGATCAACACATTTGAAATAATCCACTTCGAGGGGGAAACATCCTTTACATTACATAAATGAACAGTTATTGGATAAGGGGTTACAGGTTTACGACAATAAAAATAAGGGGGTTACACTAACAACAATAAGGGACTATACTAGTAATATAGGGACCTAACATTTTGATTTCTGTGAAAATTGTGTATATGAGAAGCAAAAGAAGGCATTTTTTCCTTCTAGTGCTAAGAGGGTGAACAAGATATTAGAGCTTGTGCACAGTGATGTGTTTGGACCTATGTCAGTTCCATCACAGGGTAAGTCTGTGTACTATGTTTCATTCATATATGACTTCTAAAGGAATACATGGATATATTTCTTGAGGAAGAAATCTTAAGTCTTTGAAAGATTTAAAGAATTTAAGGATCTGGTGGAAGACGAGACAAAGAAGAAAATAAAGGTTTTGAGGACAAATAATGGTGGAGAGTTATACAAGAAGGAATTTGAAGAGTTTTGCAAGAAGTGTGGTATATCACGAAAGAAGAATACTCCATACACACGTCAATAAAATGGAGTTGCAGAAATAATGAACATAACACTAATGGAAAACGAAAGAAGCATTTTTAGCGGTACTGGGTTAGGAGAAGAATTCTCGGCAGAGGAAATGGAGACTGCATGTTACCTAGTTAACATATCACCTTCATCAACGATGGAGGATAAGACTCCACATGAGGTATGGACTAGTAAGAAACCCTCTCTTTCACATCTGAGGGTATTTGGATGTGATGCATATGTACAAGTTCAAAAGGAGAAAAGGACCAAGTTGGATAACAAATCTAAAAGGTGCATATTTATTGGTATAAGGATGGTTTAAAAGGTTACAAGATTTGGAAACCAGAAATAAGTAAGGTTGTGTACAACCAAGATGTGTTGTTTAGAAAGGTGAAATATGTTTTTAAAAATGAATTCCTACCAAAGGAACCTAAGAAGATATAGTTTGAGCTAAAGGAGGATGAATCAGAACCTACAACAGAACAAGATTCAGAAGAGGAAGAGCCACAAACTCGAGCTATGAGAAGATCAATTCAGGAAAGTGGGCAACCAAAAAGGTATAGTCCATCTTCTTTTGGTTCAAATTTTTCTTTAACTATCACTGATGATGATCCTAGAACTATCAGGGAGGTAGTGGATTCAGAGGATGGAAAAATCTGGAAGGAAGCCATGGTTGATGAAATGGAATCCTTGCACAAAAATGAGGCATGGGATCTCATGGAGTTGTTGGCTGGAAGGAATCCCATTGAGATAAAATGGGTGTTTAATAAGCAGATGAATGTAGAAGCAAAAGGTGGAGAAATACAAATCTCGGTGGGTAACAAAAGGTTATTCGTGGGTGTAGATAATTTATTTTGGTGATATTTTTTCTCCTGTTGCCAAGGTTACTTCTATTAGATTCATTTTATTTATTGCTGATGCATTTGATTTTGAGGTAGAATAGATGGATTTGAATACAACATTTCTTCATGGGGATCTAGAAGAGGAGATCTACATGAAGCAAACTAAAGGCTTTGTATTGGAGGGTAAGAAAGAACTGGTATGAAGGTTAAAAAAGTCTTTGTATGGGTTAAAACAGTCACCAAGGATGTGGTATCAAAAATTTGATACCTATATATGGGGACTTGGCTTCACCAGAAGAAAAGAGGATCACTGTGTGTATTTTAAATTAATTGGTGACCGTGTTATTTATTTGGTATTTTATGGGGATGATATGTTATTGGTTGGAAATGACAAAGAAATTATCGAATATTTGAAGACCCAATTATTGTCCAAATTTGACATGAAGGATCTTGGTGCTACAAACTATATTTTGGGCATGGAAATTAAGAGAGATTAGGAAAATAAGAAGCTATGGTTAAACCAGATGAACTATGTCGAGACAATATTGCAGAGGTTCAATATGCGGGATAGTAAATCAATGAAGGTTCCTATTCCTGTAGGTGTAAAGCTATCTCCTGAAAAGTGTCTCAAGACACAAGAAGAAGAGCAGGATATGTCCCATGTTCCATATGAAAATGCAGTGGGTAGCCTGATGTATGTAATTTCCTATACTAGACCATACATTGCACATGCAGTGGGAGTATTGAGTAGGTTTACGTCAAAACTAGGGAAGGAGCATTGGACAACAGTGAATCGAGTTTTTATATATTTGCGTGGCACTAATGATTATGGATTGTTCTACTAGGGAAGACCAGGATTGGACAGAGTTTTTTAAATCCATAGTTTTTTTGATGTAGACTGGGTTTGATATCTGGACCAAAGAATATCTACAAGTGGGTATGTGTTTAGTCTATTTTGAGGTGCAGTCAGTTGGATGAGTAAAATATATTCTGCAGTGGATCTTTTAACTACAAATTCATAATACATGGCAGTCACTTATGCAAGCAAGGAAGTAGTTTGGTTGCATATATTGGGTTAAAGTATGGGGTTGGTGCAACGAGCTACAAGGATAGATTTTGATAGCCAAAATGCAATTTTATTGGCTAAGAACCCTACTTATGATTCAAAGACAAAGCACATTGATGTTAAATATCACTTTGTGAGAGATGTGGTTGAGGATAAAAAGCTGTTGTTGGTAAAGGTAGACACTTTGAAGAATGTTGCAGATGCATTGAAGATGTATGTGAGCACTTAGAAGTTCTCTTGGTGTAGAGAAACATTGGGTATTGCAGGGTTGGACCAATGACTAAGCTCTCTTGTGGCCCCCTGCGAAAATAAAACAACAAGTGGGAGAATTATACTCATTCCACGAATAGTCTCACGTGCGGTTGTGGGTCATAGCGGGGCGACAACCCCTCCCTATTTGTTTTGTTGAGAGAAGCGAGGAATTCACAGGAGGGGTGGAAGCCCCCCCTGTCTAGGGGTTAGCAGGGAGTGGGTAGCCCCCTGCACGGGGTCTGAGGTAGTGCCTCGGGAAATTATTTTCGACCCCATTTTAGGTGGGCAGACCCGACTATGGTTTTTTGAATGGGTTTCCAGATGGTTTTGGGGCATGATGACTTTTTGCTCCTAGTATTTTTTAGATCTGGTCCAGGGAACTACGATTATGTTCTAATCCAGGGTTAATGGATTGGGATTTATGAATGCTTCGACATGTATATATATTTTTTGTAACACTAAAAGGAATATAATGAAAAATCACATTGGTAGTCCCGATTTGGGATCCAGGGGAAAAATATCTATGTATATTTGTTTTATGTTTTATGCTGTCACTATTGTTTATTTTTTGTTTTTAAGAATTCGATTGTAGATAATTTCTGTATAGGGTTAAAATCTAAACTTCTCATAGATATATATATTCATCGAATATAAAGGGTTATCTTTACAATACTAGTTTCTTTATAGGTGAGTTAAGGTCAATTCATTCCATGAGCCTTAAAACTTAAACTTAGTTCAAGATCAACTTTCTAATCTATTCAATCAACCTAAGGAGAAATTGAAACAATAACGCTTGACAAGTAGAGGTTTAGGCTAGAGATGTATTCTAAGGATCAATTGTTAATTTTTTGTGTTACATTATGGGGGTTGTCATTATTCCACATACGTAAGTATATCAAATCGTTCTCCATGTACCTTCAGGTATCTTAGATGGCGCTCAACGTATGAAAGTATATCGAAATAATTTCTATCATACATGACGCATTAGAAAACACTACTACGGACTGCACTTCCATGTACCTCTAGGTATAGTTTGGAATTCCCCTATATGTTTTTATCCTACCATAGGAAACTAAGTCGGCTACCTCATTTTTTGTGATACAACAAACACAACATTCAGGGAGATTTCCTACGCATACTGGAATGGTATTATGCAATTCAGAGAGGCTTGGTAAATCTTTGTGCCTAGTCAAACCTTTTTTTATTTTTGTTTTTTTCTCAAATCAATTAATTAACCGCGAAACATTATCGTGTTATACTTCTTATAAGACCATAGGTTGATTCTAATGGAAACAAGCCCACAGACTAATAGTCAAGGAACCCCTCTTATGGTAATCCTGTTCCTTTTAATCCTTTTGGAAATATTGGTTGTTCTTATATGGAAACGTTCTCCTTTCCCAGATTTAATATTATTTTACCTGTTTGGTTGTTTTCAACCCCCTTTGCTCCAAATGTCTTGATTGATCCCCAACCAAGTTAAAAAAAATGAAACAAATCTCCCTTCAAGTAAAGTCTTTCACTTTATCTCATAATGAACCTTCATTCCATCCACCTTTAGGTAACCAGTAGTATACTTAGATGAATGAAATGAAGCCTTGGGTGTGTGTGCCTAGAATTACATTATTATGTTGGGGGCATGAAAACTAATCTCAAGCATAGTTTTTCCATGTTTCAAGCTTGTGTAAAAATGAAACCACTCATACTCTCAAGCTTATGTTTTTCTCCATTTCAAGCTTATGTAAAAATTAAACCAATTTGAAGCATAGTTTCCCATGTTTCGAGCTTGTGTAAAAATGAAACCATTCTCAGTCTATCCCTCGTGATTTCAATTTTTTATTAGTCTACTTATGCCATATGAGCCTTTGTTTTCTCATTCCATCATCACCATCTGTTTTTTCAATCATACTCTTTCACTTGATGATTTACCCTTTCATGAGGAATGGTTGTGATGAGTGGTCATATTAACCAACCTCTTGAACTCTACATGTTTTGATAAGTTCCATCATGATCGAAACAAATTTCTACACTTTATACCAGTCGTTCCTCCTGGAGGAGTTCCCTTTCAATTCTTTTGGGACTCCCAAAACATAAAAAAAATTGTTGAGCACTTGTATTTTCAAAATCGTTAAAGTAAATGACAAGACATCTACTCAGTATAAGTTTAACCCTTTTCCATACTGGGATAGACTATTTATGAACAAGGAATACTTTAGTAGAACATCACTAAAAGGTTCTCTTGGGTATAATTTTATGCATTTTTAGACTCAAGAGATTAAATTTATGAAAATGAACCTTTGGAGTTTTTTTTCTCCCTCTTTTTCAAACTCTCTAAACATGAAAAATCATCAAACAACATCAGAATCATCAAACATGACGGGACTGAATGATGCCTTCTTAGGGCTTGTTAAAAAAACTCAGAAGGATTCATCTAAAGGATGAAATTATATATCAATAATATGTTATCCTTTTTAAGCTTGTAAAAAAATAAATAGGCAGTGACCATAAATGGTTGGGAAATTGGGAAAAAATGGTACTTAACCTATTAATGGTAGCAGGTCGCTCTTCAACATGATCATCTTTCACTTCATCTCTGTGATTTTTGGGTTGGAAAATCTCCATGCCTCTTTGTTTCATCAAACCATATTCAAAAGCCTCCATAATCAGTTTTGGGTCAATTTTTCCAACTCCATAAAGTGTCACCGATATATTTAAGAGAAGTCCTTAAGTTGATATCTGCTACAATACTTCTAAGCCTTCTTTCATTTCTACCATTCTTGAAATCAATTTCCATCAACATCACTTTATCTAAAATTTTGATACCCATTTCATTTCATTGATGGGGGATACATTAAGGCCCTCCTGCAATGGGTCACTTCCTATCGACATCAGCTCTAAGTGATAGGTCCTCATGATTGGCCTTCGACCAAAAGATTCTATCTAGTGTTCGACTTTAGCTCATCACTATTCATGCCAAATATATTGTACTATAGTACCTTGAGATCCATTAACATCATCGATGATGTCTCTCATGTCTGTTAACAATTGACATCATATTCCTATAATTATATGGTGTCTACCATGTTCGACTCCAGCTCATTTATTTGCATGGTTAGAATCGTACTAGAGAGTGCGAGGTAAAATACCGTGGATCTAGTTTCATCCATCCGGGTTGCGATTTTAGGATTCATACAAGATTACAAAATATGATGGTGATGATCATACATATAGTCATCCAAGCATGGGCCCACACTTTGTCATCAGTGGATGAGACTTATTGATCATTGTGAATGATGTAATATTGGTGTATATGTTGAGCATCGTTATGCCTCCCTCAACCATGATATCACGATGATCATATGTATTGTAACAAATGATGATCTCAACTTATTTTTTCCTGATCAAGACTTGTCAGAAGTTAAAGCACTTCAGTCCTTAGCCACTACTTCTAACTTTGTACTTTAGGGGGGAATATGTTACAGGCCATTTTTCCACATCAAACCAAAGGGCCTGAAAAATGGATCAATCAACATCCTTGAAAACTTTGCATAATCCCTTTGCAATTCCCTAAGCATCACCTCTCCAAAAATTCTAATTTTCTAGGTACATATATGCTAAAAAACATGTTTTTATCCCTAAAACACCCTTTATGCCTATCCACCAATGTTGGGTTCCAGATGCATAACAGATAATTTACGTTGATTAGTGCAGGTTCCTCCATTTTATAGGTGCGCTGATTCTGGAATTTTGGGAAAATTAAAAAATATTTCTGAATCTTCTCCTTCGAAAAGCTTGTAAGGTAATTTTAACCATTTACCATGGATAGAGAGATAAAATTCCTATATAATACTAATATAATGGTATTATCGCTTATCCCTAGAGATTATCCTCCCTCATATATGGATCTCAAGCCTAGATTGTTAATTTCTAAACTATCGTGTTTACCCTATAAATTTACTGCCTTCCATAGAGTTTGGGTTACTTTTTGGAGATTACTATGTTAGTTTTTAGAGATTTCTAGTGCCCTAATGTTGTTGGTTTGAGCTTAAGGAATCTTCATCCATTTTCAGTATGGTTGAGTGTCAAGCTTTTCTTTGTGACAAGGAAGGACAAGACAATTGGGGAGACATCTACACAATCATCTTCTATACATGGTTGTAACTTTCTCCTTTATTTATTAATGCAAAAAGAATTTTTTTTCCTATACTCGTGTTATGGTTATTCTTACATATTTCACTACTATGTTGACTCATTGAATAGAGATATTGAATTTTTCTATGTGGATATTGTAGTTCCTTTGCTTTTTTTATACATTTTTGTAGGTTCCATTTATAGCCCGTGGAGCTAGGATTGAAGCTTACAAGCGAAGATAAGAGGAGGAATTGATAAAAATTCTTGGTAGCTCTCTTTTAGGTATTCCAATATCTCTGATGAAAGCAAGGATATTTTTTCCCTTTGTTGTTTTAGATCATACCAATAGATTTAGGGAGTTCATTTTTGTCTGCAAAATTGAATTTTCAGTATAACAATAGAAAACAATCTACCCCATACAAGCATCTTACTTAGATATTTAAATAGATTCACAGACAACAAGAGGAATGTGCCAGTTTAAAATTTCCTTGGATGATGCGTCTTCATTATAAGTCCCCATGAGAGGTTATTTCAATCAGGGGAATTGAGTTTTAAAGTAAAATAAGAGAAACTAATTTTTATTGTATTTTCAACTTATCTCCTTGTAGATTTACTCAAATGTAAAATGCATGCATTCATTGAATGTATAATTAAATTATACATCAAATAAGTACTCGCTCTGCATATGTTTTATAATGACCATAATCATTTTGAACATGTGTATATATTATTCTAATGGTCTCGATAATGGTACATTCATGTATTTCGTGTAAATGTAGTCTTGATCACATTGCACTTGTATGGTAATTGTAAATAATTTCCTAGGTTTTTTTGTATACATGTTGAAGATGATAAATATACCTATGATTTTTGTGGTCACCAAGTTGAAGATTATAAATATACCTATCCTTTTTGCGCTCGCCTTAAAATGGTGTAAGTACTATAAACAATTTAGTGGGAAAACCTTTATTGGTCATGCATAATTGTATAGTTAGTGAAAAAATATACACACGTATATAAAAATAATGTAAATGTGCAATTATTGTTTGGAAATAATCTGTGTGTGTGTATATATATATAGGCATGTATATGGCTTTTTAAAACCTTATATGGCTATTGTAAACTTAATGCAAAAAAAAAAAAACATTTCAAGAAAATATATCTATATGGCTATTATAAACCTTGTATGGGTATTGTGAGCCTTATATATATATATATATATATATATATACACACACACATGAGCATTGGAACATAGTTGAGGAATTTTTTTTTTAATCACATTCTATATGTTCTAGAACAAACCCTGGGAAGATGATAGATGGTGGATAAAGAGGTAAAAAGCAGCCAAATGTCATGAAACTAATTGGACTACAAGATTGATTAGTAATTATAGGGCTACTAGGGACAATGTAATATTCCAAAATTTGCAAACAAGCAAATTGGAATATTATATTTTGATGCTTTCACCTAGGTGAGGAATAAATGGGAAAGGAGGTCCATGAACAATAAAAATATGAATAAATTCCACCTTAGTAAGGAAGGAGATCACCTTAGGAGCTGGTTTTACACTTCCAAGTGTGAAAAAGGGAAAATTAGATAGGGACATAGTCAAGTTTGACTAAGTCAACATCCATTATTGAGGAGGAAGAAATCATTCAAGCAAACTAGCTCCATGTGAACAAGGACCAGCCTAGACACACATATGAGAACCGGATTGAAGATACCTTGGTGTGAAAAGAGGCATTGTAGGTGGATTAGTTCCAGTTGACCAAGTCAACAACATTGCTACAAAGAGGAGGGAAGCCAGCTAGGGCAGCATAGTTTTGAAAGAGGAAGCTTCACTGGGAAGTCACCTCAACATTGTGTGGGGTCTGAGGTGAGGAGGCTCACCAAAGATAAAAAGGAAGGCATAGAATCAAAGGGATTCATTCATGTATTCAGCTATCTTTGGTCTTATGACTATTTTCATGCTTTAGCTATTTAGCCGGAGTTGCTGCACTGCTTAGTGCAAGGAATTCTCGTGCGGGGATTACATCCTCTCTTTGGATCAGCTTGCTTAAGGGATCAAAAGGGAAGGATTTGAGCTTCATTTCAGTATTTGGATTGGGGAAATTCATCCATATTCAGCCACATCACAGTTCCCTTCAGAAAAATGCGTTTTTTATGCAAGGGCAGTAGCAGCAGGGTTGCACCCTTTGATTTTCTGCTAGTCTTTGAGGAGGAGGTGCTTATTTCCCTCTGGGAGATCTAATAAGTAGCGCCTTGGCTATTTTCTGTATTATTCAGCTATTTTATGTCATATTCAGCCATTTTTAATACAGTGTTGTATTAAACTGCATTATTTTATGTAGTGCTGCTTTTTGTGCATGTATGTTGTCGGAAACCCTTGTCGGGTGCCTCTTCCTTTATGTAGAAGAGGTTAAACCTCTATTTCTATGTTATTTTATGAATACAAGATCCATATCAGTCTTATCTCATTATTTTCTGCATAAACCCTCATTAGAATAACACATTACTTGCTTCAATATTTCCTGCATGAGCTAGGCTATGGGGTTTGGGCTTATTTGAGCTGCATTGACTTGGGGAGATCTGTTTATATGAGCTACAGTGATTTGTTTCACCTATAATTCTGCATGTGAGTTTTATATCATGTCCTCTAAGGGATCCAAGTCCCATTTCTCACTTGAATAGCATTATTTTCTGAAGACAACTATTTTATGCTCTATATTACTACATTTCCCCACCCGGGAAGGAGAATATAGATCATCTTGTTGCTGAGGTTATTTCATCTATTGGTATGATGTTATTTTACATATAATGAGATGCTCTACATTTCCATGCTGATTTGTTGAAGCTTCACATTGGTAATAACTCAAATTATTCCCAATAGTCTAGCTATTCCCATTCTCAATGGAGTAATCAACTAGTACAGAGATGTATTTCTTACCATGAATAGTGAATAGGCTAAAAGTGAGGTCCGTGTATAATTCCCCCCATGAGGATTCCCTCATAAAAATTTGCAAGAGGAGAGGGTGCATACTCCCTTTGGAACGCTCCATCAACAGAAACATGCTTTGAAGTTACAACGCTATAGGCCTTAGTAACAAGGCTCTTATCACTCCATGACTTCTTCTCCACTAGTGTTTCAGTATTTAGCTAGCTATTCCAGATTTTGATGCTTTCACCTAGGTGAGGTATAAATGGGAAAGGAGGCCCATGAACAATAAAAGTATGAATAAATTCCACCTTAGTAAGGAAGGAGATCACCTTAGGAGCTGGTTTTACACTTCCAAGTGTGAAAAAGGGAAAATTATATAGGGACATAGTCAAGTTTGACTAAGTCAACATCCATTCTTGAGGAGGAAGAAATCATTCAAGCAAACTAGCTCCATGTGAACAAGGATCAGCCTAGACACACATATGAGAATCGGATTGAAGATCCCTTGGTGTGAAAAGAGGCATTGTAGGTGGATTAGTTCAAGTTGACCAATTCAATAGTGCTGCTACAAAGAGGAGGGAAGCCAACTACGGCAGCACAGTTTTGAAAGAGGAAGCTTCACTAGGAAGTCACCTCAACATTGTGTGGGGTCCGGGGTGAGGAGGCTCACCAAAGATAAAAATGAAGGCATAACATCAAAGGGATTCATTCATGTATTCAGCTATTTTGGCCTTGTGACTACTTGCATGCTTCAGCTGTTTAGACAGAGTTGCTGCACTACTTAGTGCAAGGAATTCTCGTGCGGGAATTCCATCCTCTCTTTGGATTAGCTTGCTTAAGGGATCAAGAGGGAAGGATTTGAACTTCATTTCAGCATTTTTCTTGGGGCCATTCATCCATATTCAGCCACAGTGCAATTACCTTTAGAAAAATACGTCTTTTATGCAGGGGCAGCAACAGCAGGGTTGCACCCTTTGATTTTATGCTAGTCTTTGAGGAGGAGGTACTCATTCCCCTCCGGGAGTTCTATTAGAGAGGCCTTTGGCCATTTTTCTATATTGTTCAATTATACTATGTTATATTCAGCCATGTATAATACATATATGTAGTAACTGCATTATTTTCTGCAGTGCTGCTTGTTATTCATACATTTTGCCGGAAACCCTTACCGGGTGTCTTTTTCTTTATGTAAAAGAGGTTAAACCTCCATTTCTCTGTTATTTTATTAATATAAGCTCTATATCAGACTTGATTCATCATTTTCTACACAAACCCCATTATTATAATGTAGTCCTTGCTTCATTACTTTCTGTATGAGCTAGACTATGGGGTTTGGGCTTATTTGAGCTACATTAACTTGGGGAGATCTATTTATATGAGCTAGAGTGATTTATTTCACCTCTAATTCTGCATGTGAGTTTTATATCATGTATTTTAAGGGATAAAAGTCCCATTTCTCACTTTTATAACGTGATTTTGTGAAAACAACTGTTTTATGCCCTATATTGCTGCATTTCCCCACCCAGGAAGGAGAATATAGGCCAATCTCTTGATGAGGTTCTTTCATCTGCTGGTGTGATGTTATTTCACATATAATGAGCTGCTCTACATTACCATGCACATGATTTTTTGAAGCTCCACATTGGTAATAACTCAAATTATTCCCAATAGTGTAGCTGTTCCCATTTTGGGATATTACAGTGGTATTGAAGTTTCCATCTTGGCTTACCCTGTGGATTTTAGATCCAATCATAAGATAAGAAGAGGAGAACAAAATTATGGAGAGGACGAGCTTACTCTCGTCCATTTTTATATCTAAGAAGAAAGAAGAAGAGAAATGCATTGAAACACCAAGAGGGTTTCAAGGAGGAAAGAGCTGCAGTGAGATCTCTAGAAGGTTTAAGGAGGCAGAAGAAGATGCATGCACTTCTTGTTCTCATAAAGGAAGTGGAGAGCAAGGAGACCACTTATAGCATGAAATCATGAGTGGGTATTTGGAAGAATACAAGTGCCAACCTAGGGCTTTCAAAGAGACCCTAGATTTTCCTCAGTTCATTCAACTGAGAGAAGAGAGAAGACCTTGCAGCCAAGGGGAAATTAAAGGCAATAGATTCTTATTGTCTAAATTTGATGGGTCAACTACAGAAAGAGCTTGGGCAAGGAAGCTTGAGGCATTATTTCTACTTCATCCAATGGTGGAGAGGGAGGCAACAAAAGTTGCAGCGCTACACCTGGAGGGTGAAGCCAATGCTTGGTGGTGCAGTCACTTGAGCCACACAAGAGTCACTTCATTTTTTGAGTTCAATCAAGAGCTGATTAGAACCTTTGATGGAGAAAGATCATAGGAGAGGGGGTCCACACCACCATGGGAGGAGACATGTACTAGCGCTGCCACAGCCTTGGGAGAGCAGCCTTCTACATCAGCAGTTAGGGTAGCCATTACATTGGAGGGAGGAGCCCTGGCAGTGCTACATGAGGTTCTCGCATCTCACGAAGGTATGGGGAGATTTCCACCTTTAGTTATTGTAGAAAATCTTCCTAAAATTTGTGGAAATATGTCTTCATATGGCTTAGGATCAAACACTATTGTTGAGGTAGAACAACAAGATTGCACTGCACTGTACAAGTTTGAATGGTTCAAGGAGTAGATGAACCATCATTTTCATGGACCTATGTTGAGATGCACACAACCCTTGAATTTGGAGTGTGATCTTTTGGAGGGACTCATGAACTCGGAGGATGGAGTGAACTTTGCTCCAAACAAATTCATCCTGGAGTTGAGACATGAGATAGCTAAAACACCCTGGAGGAGTGTTACAGCGTTGTCAAGAGGTAGCAACAAGGATTCTTTGCCTTCAGGCCCCTTGGATCCTTATGGGTTCAAGATGATCATCGGTGAGAGATCTTCTCTGGGATGTCTCCAAGAAGTTTCATTTCAATATCCCATGGAATGCAAGGAGAAAAATCTGATATGGGAGAATGGTAATCTTCTTTGAAGGAGTACCAAGATGGAGAATGGTAGGAAGAATTCATCGGTGGACAAGTGGATGTGGATAAAGAGAAAGAAGCTAGAGAGATAGTTACAAATCTATGATACTGGGCAGCAAGAGGCAAAACTGTGTTGGCTACTCTTGAGAGAGTTTGGCCATCATGAGACATATCCTTTTTCCAAGGGTATGTGGGAGGAGAGTGCTTGGCAGGGTACTTGCATCATATGGCAAGGAGTGTGGGAGCATTATGATGATGTGATCTTTTCATCGCATGGGTTGTATGATGGAGGTATGATGGGGCAACAAGGACATTGGTTGCTTTGGAGGATTGAGAGAGATCAAGGGTAGAGTTGCTCTCCCATTTTGCATGATATTGCAATGGGAGGAGATGGAAACATTATGAGAGGAGTCTTTGACATTGAACATGTCAGAGGATGGTTTTATGAGCTAGTAGGAGCCTATTTTCATAGGCCAACAACGCTATCACTTTGGAGCATGAGCTTGTTGATGGAGTGTTCCCAGGATCACTTCATATTTGATGCACTTGGTGGGTGTAGAGGAGGTGATATTGGTAGAATGGTTGATGGAATCATTGGTTTTTGTGGTATGCTCTCCTTGACTTGGATTTCCAAGCATGAGGAGGAGGATTTTCATGGAGCATGCGGTTCATCTCTCTTCATATGGGTATGTCATACCACTATGGAGGATTCATCTATAGATCTTGTCACCATCTTGCTTTCATTACATGGTAAGAATTCTATTTTTGCATTTATTGATTGTTCCACACAATATTTGCATGCTCTTACCATTTCTTTGCAGTGCATTTCTCTTGAAAGGGGCAAGTTTTTCTTTAGGCTCCATAGCCTATTTGTGGCCAGCTATTATGATGGAGACAGCCATCTACTGTATGATTTGGGGCAAGTATGTGGTTACTTCTTGTGTGCTCAGTTGATATATTCAAACATATACTATTTACTAGTGGGTGTGATGACTTATATAGCAAGCCATTTGTCAAGAGACAACTTGCCATGCTATTGTCTAAAGCTGCAGTGGGGAAGACTAGGTTGTGACCATTTGGGAGACTGTTGGCACCTTCCAGCACCATATGAAGCCTTCAATATTTCTCTCATTATGATGCTGCTCATGATCTTATTTGTTGATATTATTCTTGCCTATATGAGGAGCATGGTTGGAGGAGGAGCACATGGAGTGGGTGTGTTCTTTGGGGAGGAGGATCCCCACACTTTTTGCATTACATGTTCTAAGGGGAGCATGGGAAGGGACATGGCCTCTATAAAAAACCTTTTTTTCTTTATGAGGAGGGCCATGAGATGGATGGGATTCCATATGGTGATGAGTTCTTGTCCATCATGTATGAGATGGTTTGGGCAGCTTGATTCACAACGCTGGGAGAGGGACCTTTGGAGGCCTAGTTTCCTTCTTGCCATTGGAGGGCAACATTATGGAAGCCCAAGATTAGAAAATTATATACACTTATCTTGAGTGGAGAGGAATACAACATGGGGTAGGCTATCTATCCTACCATATTCATACTTTCAGCCCACCTATTCTGCAGGAGCTCAAGGTGGAAGAGATCCTTCATGAGTTGCCAACCTGGAGGGTGACTCATTTTGTTTGGTTGATAGCTTGGGGAGGAGAGACTCAAATGGGGATGATGAGTCCCAATCAGCCCTCATGCCTCAAGAGGACCTTCAAACAGCCCATTGTTGCTTCCATAGATGTTTCACTGTCATGTAATGTTAGCTATTTAGATAGCTTACACACTTGGGAGGAGCAGCTTGGAGATATATTGATGATGCAACACCTTGATCCTTAGGAGACTTCATCTTATGAGGGCACTGCAGGGGAGAAGAGGATTCCCTTCAGTCCTATCCTTGCAGTTGCTTGAGGAGAAGCAACATTTGGGAGGGGAGGACTGTAATATTCCAAAATTTGCAAACAAGCAAATTTGAATATTAGATTTTGATTCTTTCACTAAGGTGAGGAATAAATGGGAAAGGAGGCCCATGAACAATAAAAATATGAATAAATTCCACCTTAGTAAGGAAGGAGATCATCTTAAGAGCTTGTTTTACACTTCCAAGTGTGAACAAGGGAAAATTAGATAGGGACATAGTCAATTTTGACCAAGTCAACATCCATTCTTGAGGTGGAGGAAATCATTCAAGAAAACTAGCTCCATGTGAACAAGGATCAGCCTAGACACACATATGAGAACTGGATTGAAGATCCCTTGGTGTTAAAAGAGGGATTTCAGGTTGATTAGTTCCAGTTGAACAAGTCAACAATGCTGCTACAAATAGGAGCGAAGCCAGCTAGGGAAGCACAGTTTTGGAAGAGGAAGCTTCACTAGGAAGTCACCTCAACATTGTGTGGGGTCCGGGGTGAGGAGGCTCACCAGAGATAAAAAGGAAGGCATAGCATTAAAGGTATTCATTCATATATTCATCTATTTTTGTCTTGGGACTACTTGCATGCTTCATCTCTTTAGCCGGAGTTGCTGCACTTCTTAGTGCAAGGAATTCCCATGCGGGAATTCCATCCTCTCTTTGGATCAGCTTGCTTAAGGGATCAAGAGGGAAGGATTTGAGCTTAATTTAAGCATTTTGATTGGGTCCATTCATCCATATTCAGCCACAGTGCATTTCCCTTCAGAAAACCATGTATTTTATGTAGGTGCAATAGCAGCAAGGTTGCACCCTTTGATTTTATGCTAGTCTTTGAGGAGGAGGTACTCATTCCCGTCTAGGAGTTCTATTAGAGAGGCCTTTGGCCATTTTTTTGTATTTTTTAGTTATACTATGTCATATTCATCCATTTATAATACATAGATGCAGTAACTACATTATTTTCTACCGTGATGCTTGTTATTCATGCATTTTGCCGGAAACCCTTACCGGGTGTTTTTTTTCTTTGTGTAAAAGAGGTTAAACCTCCATTTCTATGTTATTTGATTAATATAAGCTCTATATCAGACTTGTTTCATCATTTTCTACATAAACCCCATTATAATAACGCATTCCTTGCTTCATTACTTTCTGCATGAGCTAGACTATGGGGTTTGGGATTATTTGAGCTGCATTGACTTGGGGAGATTTGTTTATATGAGCTAGAGTGATTTTTTTCACCTGTAATTCTTCATGTGAGTTGTATATCATGTCTTATAAGGTATACTAGTCCCATTTCTCACTTGTATAGCGTTATTTTCTGAAAATAGTTGTCTTATGCCCTATATTGCTGCATTTACGCACTCGAGAAGGAGACTATAGGCCAATCTCTTGCTGAGGTTCTTTCATCTACTGGTGTGATGTTATTTTACATCTAATGAGCTGCTCTACATTTCCATTCTCATGATTTTTTGAAGCTCCACATTCGTAATAACTCAAATTATTCCCAATAGTGTAGTTGTTCCCATTTTGGGATATTACAGACAACTCTACTGTGTCTAGAGGGGTTAAACTCTAACTAAAAAGAGGCAAAATTCAGAAAAAACAAAAGAGGGGAAGTTGAACTAGGAAAGGCATGAGAAAAAAAATAAAAATAAAAAGGATCATTACAAAAAGAAATACAGAGAGAGGAAAAGATAGTGGAAATAAATAAGGAATTTGAAGGGTGGAACTAGGGACCAGGAGCATTTGTTTTTTTGTAGGGGGAGTGAAAATGAACAAGTTCCTAAATCATGTTCCCTATATCATGAGGAAGGTAGGGTAAACATGTTCCACTTTGATCTTATTCTTTGTCGAATAGGTTAATTCTCTCACTATTTTTGCATCCATTGAGGACACAAATTCTATTGTGTGTTCTAGTAGTCGGTGTGTTTTTGGGACAAGCTTAAAAAAGGCTTATTCTTGGTTTCTGACCTAGTAGTTATGATTTCATGGCTTGTTGAATTATAACTTGACATCCATCTATGTTGTGATTTTAAATTGTGTTCCTATTTTGTTGTGCCTTATATATATATATATATATATATATATATATAATGTTTGGTATGGAGCATTGTGCCTTGTGCATAAAGGATAGATGTAGATTTTGGTATTGCTAATGATTGTTCCTTACCTTTTAGAGGACGATAACTTTATAGCTTATCCCTGTTTGGCATAGCTATTTTCCATCTAGTAAAATTTTATAAAAAGTGCCTAGTGTGTTGTGAAAATGCCTAGATTTTCCTTCTTGCTTTATAACAATGTGCAGTAAACATGGATAGATTGTTATTTTATTATTAAATGGGGATACATGTCAATAATTGAGGTATTTTAAATCTCTAGAGACCTTGAATTGACTGAGGGTGGAGGATCTTACCTATGGATTACCTCACTGGCTAATGGGTGGAGGGCCTCTAGCTACCATGAAGTAGATTTTCTTGATGAGTAATCAAATTTATGTATACTCTGGAATCCTTGCATTGGGTGGAATTACTGTTGCAACAACCTTAGGTGGAGAAAAACCTCTAGAGTCCTTGAATTGAGTAAGGGTGGATGTTCTCACCTTTGGAGTCCCTTATTCATTGGAGGTTGTATTAGGATTACCTCTTCAATCCTTCTACTAGCCTATAATCAAATATTGTTATGCTAGAAGGGTGTAGGTAAGTTAGATCTCTAGAAACCCATGAACAACTGGAAGTTTGGCCACTAGGACAACATTCAAAACCAAGGGGGTGATAGTTGCATGAAGAATCTAATGGCAGTCTATTTTAGTTCAGGGGGAATCATTGACTAAGTCCTTTTACCCATCCTTTTCCATAGTTCTAAGTGGCTTACTAATATGATAACCAAATATGTATGGACTATTTGTATGTGTTCTAAATTCAAGTTCTGTGTGTGATTTCTAATGTGCATGGCATGTTGATGTGGATTGATGGTTACAATTGCAGTACTCCATGTGGTTCGAAAAATATAATAATGTGTTTTTAAGAATTGTATTTGATTTCATAGGGCAATATACTCTCACAAGATGAATAACCATATGTAATATGGTAAAAAAAGATATAGATATCTTTACCAGTATTAAGAAAACACTTATATGTGATTCGAATTATGTATGCCATATCCTACCCTTGAGGTTGGTCTCAAATTTCCTTAAATTTGGGCTACCATAGATTACAATATGATATGCCATTTCAAAGACCTTGTGTAGAGTACTTGCATGGTATCCACATTAATTTTGGTTTTGTTACTTGTGGAATTTTCCTTATTGCATTAAGTGTTATCCATGGTGAGATGAATTCATAAATGTTTACAAAAATTATATCTAGTGTTATTCATAGCATATTTGATTGTCTTTATTTGTTTCATGCAACAAAACTTGGTTCATGTCATTGTGGGCCTATAGTTCCTTGGATTCTAGTAGTTTTTCCTACATAATTTTTTTTTATGCATGCACCTCATTATTTACTACATAATTGTGGGCCTATTGTTCCTTGGATTCTAGTATTTTTTCCTACATAATTTTTTTTTATGCATGCACCTCATTATTTACTACATAATATCATTTCAACATAGTGCATGTAATTATGTAAATATTGTTGACAACATACATAGAAATGTAGGTGTTCCCATATATATAGATGAGATCTGTCCCCTATTTTTCATCCAAAAAATGTGTTATAAGTCTGTGTGTAAAACATAACTCCATGTTCTGGAAATTCCTATTGGTTTTTCCTATATATGTAAAAAGATTTCACTCGTTACAAACAATCATTATTAACTAGCACCAAATCTCTCCCTAAAATTAATATATAACCAACATATTGGATAAAATATAGAGTATATTTGGGCCTTGGAAATCCATTGCATCAAGGGTATAGTTGCTTCTTATACCCATGTAAGTTAATTTACAAAGAGATAAAAAAATTAAGTTAATAGATCAGGCCCTCAGAATCAGATTGTTGAATGTGGAGCCCTAAGGGACTTACAAGATTGTTCAGTGATAAAATGTATTGGTTGAGATAAAATTGCATTTCATCCAAATCCCTTGAGCTCCCTAGGTGTTTAAGGTTCCATATTGTAGTTTCCAAATATGGTCAACATTTCGTCTAATTTTTTTTAATTATATTTTCACATATTGTGCATATTTTTTATTTCATGACACTGGTTTACTTATTCCTAAAGTCTGAGCATGATGAGTGGCATATTTCTACTGCAAAAACAATAGTCGTAGGTTATCCTCATTCTTGTTGTGTGAGGTAGAACTTTTATAGTAGAATGATCATGTTGTGAACAAAGTTATTAAGCATCCTTTTCCAACCCAACTATAAAAACACTACAATAATGGTGTTGTGTCACCTTGGGAAAGCCTTCTCTTGTGGCAAGGGGAACAATCTATATACGACTTATCATTCTAGCTCCACTCATGAAGATGTAATGGATTCATATTTGCGCTAATCTCTTGAGTTTCATTAAATGAGGAAATATTTCTATGACTCATTTGGACATATTCCTACTACAAATGTTAACATCCTCAGATAATCACTTTCAATATAGATGAATAATGCACTGATTGAAAATATTTTCATTCATTATTATTTTATCCAAGATAATTTATATTCTCGTAGTTGATAGCCCACTAGTTGAATCTATACATGGAAGAATTTATTTTATTATAGAAATTATCCTAGAAAATGGGGTAAGTTTACTAATTTAACATGGATTTTGAATATTTTCCAGCTTGTATTTATGGTTTAGAGTCTTAAAAGGAAGTCCACAGACCTAGTTGAACCAAATAACCTGAGGGAAGTTTCCAAGAGTTTATACCAACACCTAATTGCTATGTGTGCATCCAATTGAATTCACCACTTAGACTTTTAGAGTGTATTTAGGTGAGTAATGATTTCAATATGTATCGAACTGTAAAACCAAGAGCTCATCATGCCATTTTACCTTGAAATTTCAACAGTAGGGAATTAGAAATCGGAGTTGAGAGTGCCCAATTTCAAGCTATTCCATAAATATTTTGTAACGACCCCAGTTAAAAATCCATGTAATAAAGTTAATAAAGGGAAAAATAAGACCAAGGTCACGGTACATGTATTCCAAGTTGAATGTTGTGAAAAAAATAGTTATGGGGATCATTGGTGATTAATTAATGGCTATGTAAATTGGAAAAAGCTTTGGAGAGGTAAAATTAAATTTATTGGAATTTTCTTATGAAAACAATGGAAAATAGGAGAAAATGAAGGTGAAAGATCACATAATTGCATACGAGGAAAAATAAATGAAAATTGAAGAAAATAGAGGCTTCAATAATAAAAAGGATTTTGAAGATCAGTTCATAGCCTTTTATTAGTTTTATCTTGGATCTCTCTTTTATTCCCTCTCTCTCTCACACTCTTGCACACTTAGAGAAATCTTGCAGCACATTGGATTTGGAGAAAGAGGGCAAAGGGAAGAAAGAAAGCACAAGGGGACAGTGGGATCAATAGCTACCACTAGATTTATTTGCAAGTACAGAGTTACATGTATGATTTACCTGCTAATTTTGGCATGCATGGAGTATGCATGTGGTTATTTGGTTGTGATATATCATCGGCATGGAGTATTGTCTCGACTGACAATATTTTTTCCTAGCGTTGCCATTTCCTAGATAGCCATGGTGTCGAGGGTTTTCCCATTTATGTTTTTGATTGGTTCTCATCTTCCTTATGGTTGTGGGTTGAGTTATTAGTTCCTAGAGTCTTGGTTGGGAAAAATATCTAGAAGCCCTTGAACAACTTAGGCTGAATTACTAGTCCTGAAAGCCTTATTTGGAAAAAAACTCTAGATCCCTTGGTGTGTTGAGTTACTAGTCTTAGAGCCTTGGTTGGAAAAATTCTCTGGAGACCTGTAGTAACTGTGGGTTGAGTTACTTGTCCTAGATTTGGGTTGGAATAAAGGCTTTGGAGCCCTGTACAACTTAGGTAGAGATTGATTTGTTGATGTTAGTGATATCCAACCATGAGGTGGAATTACTGGTTGAGATTTGAGGTGGTTTAGCGTCTAAAATATTTGGTTTTGTTTTTCTTATTTGATTGCATTGTATTCCACATTCCTTCTAGGAATATGGTGTGGGGGTGATTAGCTGAAAGAGATATTTGGTTCAACCAAATCTATGGTTGGGTGGTACGTGGAATTCTTTGACTTTGTTGGATTTTTCATATATTAATAAGAGATATTTCCTCTTTCATTTTATGAGTAAATGTACTTGTATTATGTAGGTTTCATGGCTATTCTATAATTTTTATTATTGTATTTATATGTTGGTTATAAGATGGTTTCATGACAGATTCTAGTTGTGGCTCTTATCATGTTTTGATTGGTAAACGATTGGTGATTGAAAGCATGCTATAATAAATGATATGACATCTATTATGAGAGGTAATTACAGACTTATTGATGATTCTTTGGTGAGCTTATTGAATTAGTAAATGAATATCTATTTATAACCTATAGGTACTATGCACACAAAGTGTTTATATAAATGAGTAATTGGGACCTCTAACTTCACGGGGTAGTAACCTTGGAATACGATCTTCGTTTGACTATCATAATGCCTCGTATCAAAGATCTCCACAAGGATGCCCAAAAAAAATTAGTATACTAATCTTACACTTTTTTGGTCTCTCTATTTTCCTTGCAAATGTCTTTTAGGCCCTCAAAACAATCTTTGAAATTTAGAACCCGAAAAAATACCAAAAATAAGAAGTTGTATTAAATTTAAGGAAATGAAACTAAAATGAAATAATGTTGGGTCAAATTAGGCTGATAAAAGTGTGATCATGTGCCACTGGGTGTTTGCGGTCAATTCAGGATGTGTGGACCCATTTTCCATAAGTGTGTCTTGGAAATTGGGTTTTGCATACTAAATCACATCCCATATTTACCCTAGCGAGCTTGTGGATTTGGGTAAATGTGGGAGGGGTGGCTACATATTTGCAAGAGAATTTGTATAAAAGGAATTATGCTATAGTGTGGAGCACACAAACATAAAATAAGATCAACTTAAAAAGACAACTATGCCATCCTATGTAATTAGACTTTTGGAGAAGAAAACAAAATAATAATAATAATAATAATAATAACCTCAAAATAAAATAATTTGAGAAAATTTTGGACCCCATTATCCTAACTGCACCTTGGGAGTCATGTCTACCTATTAACCACCTCAGGTTTAAGATTGTAAGGATGTGTAGTCGTATCAAATCCAAGTTTCAACACTAGACCTTGGGGTGAAAATAATAATGATAATAACAATAAATAAGTATATTATTGGATTAAAATGGTCATATATGTATATGTGTGCTAGTTAGTATTAAAAATTATAATTGTAGATGAAATTTGTGTGATACACCTCTATCTGATGTATATGAAAGTTGCATGCCTCAATGTTAATACCTCATAGGAACCAATAGGACATGGAAATGAACAAGATGTTTGAGTATATCTCTCAAAGATCTTGACATGATCTATACGAAATATCATTCAGATGGGATAGGTTTGTTGAACAACGAGGAGAAGTAGAGTCTCTTGCTTGGGTAGACACCCTAAGGAGTCTAAAGTCCAAACTAAGAATTTACAAAGAAGACAATGAAATATTGGTCAAGGCATAAAAAAGGGAAGCAAAATTTAATGTTGTTATCTTATAGATCCTTTTAGAATTGTAGAGGCAAGGGAAACATGGACTAGGAGTGAGTCCTACATATTTAAAAAGACGTAGGGAAGTAGAGGAAGAGACAAATGGAGGAGATAGAATTCAATCTAGGAAGAAACACATATTGGAAAATGATGATAAAATGAGAAGAGTTAGTCTAGTGAGTACCCTCGAGAGGGGAGATAGTACACAAAAACAACATTATAATTACCCTCCTAGGAGGCATCATCATCATCAACACAAGAGGGATGCATATTGCATGCCAGATGAATTCAAGAAGGATAAACACCCTACCCTTTATGGAGAAATGTGAAAATCTGAAGATGTAAATTGTTTGCTGGGGATAAGGATATTCCTGAGAAATCACAATTTTTCTGAGAACATGAAGGCGAGGGTGGCCGCGTTCAACTTAAAGGAAAATGTAGATATATGGCAGCAGGATGTGAAAAATGTGGAAACTATACGAGAACAGGGTCTTACGTGGTGTGAATTTGAAGAACTATTTCTTAAAAGTACTTATTACAGAAATATTTTGACAACAAAGAAAAAGGATTCTATGAGCTGATGATGGGACAAATGTTTGATGATTAATATGTCACTAAGTTTGTAGAGCTACTGCGATATGTACCCTACCTAAATGTCGAGAAAGAAATATTCCAAAGGTTTATGAGTGGGATACCCTAGTGTTTCAAGGATGGAATTGAATTTGATGAACCTTAGACATTGGAAGATGCCATAATCAAATTGAATAATTTCTATGAGGAGTCGAGACGCGGGTGATAATTCAAGAGTGGTTGAATCCAAAAGGTAATATAAATAATAAAGAAAAATGGCATAAGAAAGGAAGGAAAATGAAAGCCCTAGGTAAAAAGGAAGGTGCAACCTCAACTGGTACAGGTTGACCATCATGCCTCCATTATTGAAATGGAAGGTGAGATTTATAATCAAACTTTTTCCATTCTAATTGACCATGGCTCCAATTATAGCTATATTATCCCTATACTTGTGGATCACTGCCATCTAGCTAAAGAAACACGTGTAGAAGCATGGTTGGTTAAATTAGTCATAGGGACAGATAGAAGATTAGTATAATGGGTAAAATCATGTGCATTTGAACTCAATTACATGTCAGTTGTAGAAAACCTTAATATGATTCCTTTAGGTGCATATAATATGTTACTAGGTATGGATTGGTTGTATACCCATCGGAAAAAAGTAGATTTCTATGAGAAAGCTATTAAATTCCTAGATGAGGCTGGGGAAAGAAGAATGTTACAAGGCAAAGGAAAACCTACTTCAATGAGAATTATCACATCTATGAAAGCTAAGTGTAGCCATAGAAAAGGGTGTACCCTATTTGCTGTACACATTTATAGTGATGTAGAAGTTAACAACATTGCAAGAAAATAAGATAACGAGGTCCTGGATAGATATCTTAATTTACAAAAATACCAAGATGTATTCGCTCCAGACATACCTGTGTTTCCCCTTCATAGGGAGGTATACTTTTAAATTTATTTGATGCCAAGAGAGGTACCTACATCCAAGGAACCATATAGGATGATTATTATTGAGTTGGTAGAATTTAAATTACAATTAATGAAGATGCTTAACGAGGGATACATAAGACTAGTATTATTTGTAAAGAAAAAGGATGGCACACTCAAATTATGCACTGATTACAGACAATAGAAAAATATTACCATAAAAAATAGATACCCATTACCGCAGATTGATGATTTATTTGATTAATTGAGAGGAGCGATAATATTCTCCAAAATTGATTTGAGATCAGGATATCATTAAGTACACATCAAAGAGGAAGATATCCATAAGACAACATTTTGAAAAAGCTACATGCATTAAAAAAAAAATTTGGTGTCCTCCAAGCTTAAAAATACCCCTACCACTTTTATGTGCATAATGAACAATGTGTTGCATCCTTATCTGGATAAATTTTTTTTTTTTTCTTTATCGATGACATACTGGTGTATTAAAGGACCAAGGAGGAACATGAATATCACTTAGCAGAAGTACTACAACTACTGAGGGAGGATAATATTTATGAAAATATCACCAAGTGTGATTTCTTCTATTCCCAGATCCATTATTTAGGACACATAGTCTCCAAGGATGGGAGATCTATGGATCCCAAAATAATCAAAGCCCTAATGGAGTGGTGATCACCAAATAATGAAAAAAAGGTAATATCATCCATGGGGTTGGTTGGTTACTATAGGTGTTTATTAAATATTTATCCAAGATAAGATTTCCAATATCTTCCTTACAAAAAAAGGGGAAGGAGTTCTAATGGAAAAATGAATGTACAACAAGTTTTGATCAGTTGAAACAATTTCTTACCAATGCAATGGTCTTAAGGATCACTGATCTAGACAAGGAATTTGTAGTTTGCGCTAATTCCTACAAAGAATAGCTCGGTTGGGTCTTAATGCACAATGGAAAAGTGATTTTATATGAGTCATGAGAGTTTAATGAGATTGAGATAAATGATGTGACCCATGACCTGGAGCTAGCTGCCATTATCCATGCATTAAAAATGAGGAGACATTACCTCCTCAACAGGAAATTTATGTTAATGAATGATCATGGAGAGCTAAAATACATTTTTTATCATCCTAAGTTAAATTTGAGACAGGATAGGTGGCTAGAAACACTTAGAAAATTTGACTTTGAGATCAAATATATAAAGGGAAAAGAAAACATGGTTTCTGATGAACTTAGCATAAAAGTGCAAATAAGCCACCTAATAACCTTTAGCTCTTATGGAATTGATATTGGAGAATTAATTAAAGATGTAGGACAATATGACGAACAATGTCAGTAGATAAAGGAAGAGTGACAACAAGTGGGAAAGGGAGAGAAGAGTGAGGAGTATGACCTCAAAAAAGAGGGCTTGATCAAATTCTAAAATAGAATCTAGGGGCGAAACAATAATGAATTGAATAAGGTCATGCATAAGGAGTTCCATGCCAAGTCATATTCTAGCCATACATGATATCATATGACCCTCACCATAAAAAAAATTTACTACTAGCCTAATTTGAAGAAAACGGTAGCAGGCTTTGTTGCAAAATGTATGGAATGCTAATAGGGGATGGTTGAATGCAAATACCCAGCAGGATTATAACATCCTATTCCCGTTCCAGAATGGAAATGGGAAGTGATATCCATCAATTTTTTTACATCATTTCCAAGGAAATCCAGGAAACATGAAACAATCACGTTGGTAATTGAAAAATTAAGCAAGTTGGTGCATTTTGTAGTAGTCAAATCCACCAATTCAACCAACAAAATAGCCAAAAATCTTCATCCAAGAAATTGTGAGATTACATGAGGTTCCTAAGAAAGTAATCTCATATTGAGACACTAAGTTTACCTCAAATTTTTGGAAGGAACAATTCGCAGGGTTAGGGACAAAATTGGCCTTCAACACATCTTACCATTGACAAATGGATGGAAAAATAAAGAGAGAAAACATGATCCTAGAGGATATGTTGAGGAAGCATGTGATGCATCAGCCAAGTAAATGGGAAGAGTACCTCCCACTTCTAGATTTCGCATACAATAATAGGTATCATGAATCTCTGTAGATAAGCCCTTTTGAGGCATTGTATGGGAGGTGTTGTAACACTCCTATTACCTATAGAGACCTAATAAAAAAGGTCTTAAGTCAATTGGATATGTTGAGGGAAATGAAGCAAAAAACACAATCCATTAAGAAAAAATTGAGGGTGACATAGGAGTGACAAAAGAGTTACAAGGATCGACATAGAGTGCATAAGGAATTCCAAGTTGGGAAACATGTATATTTTTGCATTAGAACCAAGAATATACCCTTTAATATCTGGTCATGTGCCAAGTTGGAACCAAAATTATATGGACATTTTGAAGCACTCGAAAGGATTGGAGCAGTGCCTTAAATATTGTCCTGACCACCTTTATTAAAAAACCATGATGTTTTCCATGTTTCCTATATTAAGAGATATGTGAGAGATCGTAATCATATCATTGATTGGTATGTTTTAAATGTGGAACCAGAGGGGTAATTCCATGTAGAACCATTATGGATCCTAGAGCAGAGGAAGCTCACGCTCTGAAATTGAGAAATATAGCAAGTTGAAGTACAGTGGGAAAATTTGGGCCCGTGGAAGCCACATGGGAAATGGCTGATAAAATGTAGGAAACTTATCTATTTTTATTTTTTAGATAAATTAAATATGAAATATATTGTAAATATTTTACAAAGTTATAAGCTCCATGAAAAATATGTCTAATTCGACATGATTTGTTTTATTGTATATGGTCATAGAACATCAAGGATAGTGTTCCCCTCATGGGGGAGTGGTTGTAATGACCCTTATCATTTTGCAAGTGTGTATATATTGTGTTAATGGCCCAGTCATGGTCCATTCATGTATATAGTGTAACTGTTATCTCAGTCACCTTGCACTTGTATGGTCATTGTAAATAATTTCCTATTTATTTTTGTATACATGTTGAAGATGATAAATATACTTATGGTTTTCACGACCACCTTACAATGGTGTAAGTGATATAAATATTTTATGGGAAAACTTAATTGGTCATGCATAGTTGTGTAATGTGTGAAAAAATATGTACATGTATATAAACATGATGTAAATGAGTAATTATTGTTTGGAAATATTGTAAATATATATGCATGTATATGACTTTTGTAAACCATATATGACTATTTGAAGCATGAATATGGATATTTTAGACATTATGAAAAAATGAAAAAACATTTCAAGAAAATATATATATATGGCTATTGTAAACTTTATGTCGCTATTGTGAGCTTTATGCAAAACATTAAAAAAAAAAAAGATACGTATATGTCTACACGAGCATTGACACATGGTTGAGGAGATTTTCTCTTAATAATACTTTGCTTGTTCTATAAAAAACCCTGGTAAGATGAAAAATGGCAGGAAAGGAGGAAATATGGGTCCAAATGATATGAAACTGATTTGCCTACAAGACTGATCAGTAATGATAGGGCCAAGAGGGATAGGTGGGACACCTATAGTTGGTCGAGAGGGGTTGGGATATAAATAACCAGAGGCAACATGTAGACAACAAAAAAGAGGGGATGTCTAAGTAGGAGAGGCATGAGGAAGAAAAAAAATAATATCAGTAGGGAAAAAAAGATGGAGAAAGGAGAAGACAGTTGAAATAATAAGGCACTCGAAGAGAAAAAAATACGATCCAAGAGCATATTTTTTTTTTTGCAGCAAGGGAAAACATGGAATTTCCTAAATTGTGTGCCCTGTATCATGTCGAAGGTAGGGCAAAACTACGTGACATCGAGTGACATTGCACTGGAGGTTAGTCATGGTGGCTCTTGTTGCACCCTAAGTTTATTATTTTCCAAATAGGTTAATTCTCTCACTTTTTGTTCATCAATTGAGGATATAAATTATAGTGTGTGTTGTAGTAGTCAGTATGTTTTTGGGACAAGCTTGAAAAAGGATAACGCTTGGTTTTTGACCTAATACCTTTTTTTTCATGCTTATAGAATTATAACTTGACATCCAACTATGTTGTCATTTTAAATCGTGTCACTATTTTATTGCTTCCTTGAATATATATATATAATGTTAAGTATGGAGCATTGTACCTTTCCTTATGAAGGATGGCCAGATGTATATTTTAGTATTTTTATTGATTTTTCCTTATGTCTTAGAGTGCGATAAATTTATAGCCTATCCATGTTTGGCATAGCTATTTTCTAGCTAGTAAACTTTGATAAAAAGATGCCTAGTGTGGTTTAAAAATGCGTAAATTTCCCTTCATAAAAATGCACAGTAAAAGTGGATCCATTTTATTATTTTATTAAATTGGGTTCCATGCAAATAATTAACATATTTTAAACCTCCAGGGACCCTGAATTGACTGATGGTGGAGGATCTTACTTCTCGAAACCCTCACTAGATAATGGGTGTAGGCCTCTATCTACATTGAACTAGCCTTTATTTTTGAGTACTCAGATTTTAGTATACGCTAGAATCGATGCAATGGGTGGAGTTACTGTTGGAACGACCTCATGGTGTAGGAAAGCCTATGGAGTCCCTGAATCAAGTAAGGGTGGATTTTCTCACCTCTAGAGTCCCTGATTGGTTGGAGAGAGGAGGAGGATTACCTGTGAAATTCTCATACTAGCCTATAATTGAATACTTTTATGACATAATGGTGGAGGTAGGTTAGATCTCTAAAACCCTTGGAATAACTGGCAGTTAAGCCACTGGGAAAATCTTCACAACCAAGAGGGTGACAGTTGCATGGAAAATACGCGAGGAGTTCATATGTGGTTGAGGGGATAATCATTGACTAAGTTCTAGTGCCCATCCTAATTTTCACCCAGTTGAGTAGTTTATTAATTGTGACACTCAAATGTTTCTCAATTGTTTGTATGAGTACTAAGTTCTAGTTTTTTGTGTGATTTCTAATGTACATGGAAGGTTGATGTGGACATATGCTTATAGTTACAGTAGCACATGTGTTTTGAAAACTAGAATAAAGTATGTTTAAGCACTATCTGTAATTTCATATGCTAATATAATCTCACAAGATGAATAACCATATGTAATATGTCCAGAAAACATACAAATATTGTGCGCAATATTAAGGAAACACTGATATGTGATTAGAATTATGTATGCCATATCCTACCCTTGAATATGGTCTCATATTTCCTTAAATATGGGCTTCTAGAGATTACAATGATGATCTAGTATTGTAAATACCTTATGCAATGTACCTGTATGGTATCCACATGATCATGGTTTTTTTACTTGTGGAATTTTCCTCGTTGCATTAAGTGCTAGCCATGATGTGATGATTTGAAATATTTAAAAAAATGATATCTGGTGTTGTTGAAATCATTTATGATTGTCATTATTCATTTCATGCAACAAAACCTAGTTCATCTCATTGTGGGCCTATTCTTCCTGATATTCTAATAATTTTCCCTACATCAGTTCTATTGATGCATGCACCTAATTATTTGGTGCAAAATTGTTGATTTTCATATATATAAGTAAAGAGATTTTTTTTTTGAACATTTTTCCTTCTATGAAGTATAATACAATCATGATTGTCTTGGTAGTTGACTAAATATAATTTCAGCATAGTGTAAGTATTTTGTAAATGCCCTTGACAACGTCATGGAAATAGGATGTTCCCATATGTATAGATCATTTATGTCCCGTACTTTTCATCCAAATAGTTTTTCATAAGTCTATGTGTAAAACATAAGTTCATGTTCTGGAAATTACTGTTGGTTTTTCTTATATATTTAAAACTCTAAAAATTCTTCACTGGTTAGAACCAATCATTAGAACTAGCATCAAATTTGTTCCTAGAGTTAGTATATAACCAACATACTAGCTAAACTATAAATTATATTTGGGATTTGGAAATCCATTACATCAAGAGTATATATGCTTCTTATCTCAGTGTAAGTTGTTTTGTAGAGAGATAAACAAAAAAGTTAATACATCAAGCCCTCAACATCAGATTTCCAAATGTGGATCCCTAAGAGACTTACATGATTGTTCAATAATAATTTACTGATTTAAATAAAAGTACATTTCATCTGAATCCATTGAGCTCCCTAGTTGCTTGAGGTTCCAACTTGTAGTTTCTAGATATAGTGGACATTTGGTCTTAAGATTTACAATTATATTCTTTCAAACTATGCATATTTGTTATTTCAATACATGAGTTTACTTACTCCTGAAATCTGAGCATCATGAGCAGTATATTATTACTGTAAAAACTATGACTTTTGGGCGCCCTCAGTATTCTAGCATGAGGTAGAACTTTTATGGGGAAATGACCAGGTTGTGAAGAAAGTCATTAAGCATCATTTTCCAACCCAACTATCAAAACGTTATAATAATAATGTTGTGTCACGATGGGAAATCCTTCTCTTTTTGAAAGGAGAAAACTCTATACATGACTTATCATTTTAGCTCCACTCAGGAAGAGGTAATGGATTCATACTCTTTTGATGATTCATTAAAAGAGGAAATATTTCTCTGATTCCTTTGGAGGGATTCCTAGAAGAATTGTTCACATGCTCAGAGAATCACTTTCAGCATTGGTGAATAATGAACTCAATGAAAATATTTCCATTAATTATTATTTTGTCCAAGTTATTATGTATTCCTGTAGTTGATATCTCACTTGTTGAGTCTATACCTGGAATAATTGCTTTTATTTTAGCATCTGGCATAGAAAATGGGGTAATTTTACTAATTTAACATGGATTTTGAATATTTTTCAACTTGTACTTAAGGTTTACAATCTTAAAAGGAAATCCAGAAACCTAGCCGAAATAAAATAATGAGAGGGAAGTTTCCAAGAGTTTATACCAACACCTAAGTGCTATGTGTGTGTCCAATTTAATTCATTGCTTAGACCTTAAGAGTGTTTTCAAGTGAATAAAAATTTCAATATGTATCGATCTATAGAATGGAGAGTTCACCATGTCATTGTACCTCTAACTTTCAAGGAAAGGGTGTTACAAATAAGAGTTGAGAGTAGCCAATTTCAATGTATTCCATAAATTTTTGCAATAGCATATGTATAAAAGGACTGATGTTATATTTTGGAGCACCCAAACATAAAATAATATCAACTTGAAAATGGGACTATGAAATTCTATGAAATTATACTTTTGCATAAGAAAAAAAAATAATAAAAATAAAAATATCTCAACAGAAAATAATTTGAGAAACTTCTAGACCCTATTATTTTAACCACACCTTGGGATTCTGGTATACCTATTAACCACCTCAGGTTCATGATTATATGGGGGTTTCTTAACATTTTGGAAGACCACACCAAAAAGAATTGAAAATTCTTAGAAAAACATGTTTTTTGAAACATTTTATTTATATTTATTTTCATTTCTTCAGTGTAGGTATACTTAAAAGTGTAATTCCCCACCTCAATTTACCAATGAAATATGATTATAAGCATGCATGCGAGGCATGTATATGCTAGCTTCATTCGAATACATTGCACTAGTACAAATATTGGTTTGATTGTATAAAATATCTCAAGTGTGTGGAAAATAAATTAATTATTAAATACATTAATTAATGCCCTAATTATTGAATTATTACAATTAAATTATATTTATATAATTATATTTCAATAATATTATTTTTATTAAATAATGATTTTTTTTTTTAAATTTATTATAATCAATATTTTTTTTTTAATATGTCAATGAATAAATAAAAAAAGAGAAAGCAAAATATTTCTAGAAGACACTCCACTACCTCAACCCTTCCAATGAAGTGTCATCTAAGGCTTATTTTTCAGTGATATGCAGTGGCAGAAGTAAGCAAGGAAACAAGACCATCCTTAGAGAAATATATATTGTTTCCTGAATTCTGAATTTCTTTTCCCAAGTAATGCAAGGATTACCTCCTAAAAGGGAGCCTAATTTCACAATAGGATTAAAAACTAGTACATAACCAATCTCTAAAACACCCTATAGAATGATAGCTCTAGAACTTCAAGAATTGCAAATGCAACTAAAGGAACCGTTGAACTTAGGACTCATCTAACCCAGTATTTTACCTTGGGGCGCACTTGTAATTTTTGTCACAAAGAAGGATAGATACTTGCGACTATCTATAAAATATTGAGACTTAATTTGAGCTATAGTAAATAATAGGTATCCATTGCCCCGAATTGATGATATATTTGATCAAATGAAAGGGGGTTCTATGTTTTCAAAAATTGATCTATGGCGTGGTTGTCATCAATTAAGAATTAAGGATAACAATATTCTTAAGAATTCATTCTTAACACGCTTTAGGAATTATGAGTTCACATTGGTGCCATTTCAATTGATTAATGCACCAACAATATTCATTATTCCTATACATAATGATTTTTGTAAGTAGCTCAACTACTTTGTGCAGGTCTTCCCAGATGGTATTCTCCTCTACTCCCAAAGTGAAAAGTAACACGAAAACACCTAAATATAGTGTTATCTTTCCTAAGGGAGCACCAATTTTATGGAAAGCTAAAAGAGTGTTCCTTCTTTCAGAAATAGATTCATTACCTAGGTCATATTATATCTAGTGAAGGGATCTTAGTGGATTGTGAGAAGGTAAAATATATTATGGATTGGATGATACCAAAAAAATACACATTAAGTGTGTAGTTTTGTGGGTTTAGTAGGGTGATATTGAAGGTTTGTACAAAAATTCTAAAAAATTGCAAAACCTATCACAACCTTCCAACACAGAGGGGTTAGATACAAGTGGGCCAAGGAATGCAACACTACATTTGTTGAGCTTAAAATATTTTTGACTAGTGTGTCGGTATTGTTAGTGCTTGACATGGACAAATACTTTATTCTATGTACTGATTCATCCAAGCAAGGATTCAATGTAGTATTAACACAAGGTGAAGGAGTGATAGCGTATGAATCAAGGAAGTTAAAACCTCATGAGTAACTATATGAGACACATAACTTAGAGGATTGAGTGATTTTGGGGCAGAATTTAATTAAAGAGATGGAAGAACATGTAATAAAAATTAGGAAATGGTTAAAATAAGCACAATATAGAAAAAAATATATGTTGATGCTCATAGGACATATAATAATTATGAAGGAGGTTAGGTTTTTATTTGCATCATACCAAACAAAAGTACCATCATATTTGTAAAGGGGATAAAATTTTAATCCAAGTTTAGTCGACCATTTAAAATTATGGAAATAATTGGACCTGTCGCCTACCATCTTTCACTACCACCCCACTTGCATAAAATTTATAGTGTTTCTGATGCAATTTTACTAAGACACTACATAGTTAACGAATATCATAAACTTCAATGGAAGAAAATGTAGGTATTAGACAAGGGAACCATTATTGTCGAACCATTACGTATATTTTATTGAATGGTTAAACAACTTAGGCCACACCTAGTGGACTAGGTTAATGTACAATGGGAAATGTATAGTCCTAGATATCTGTTTCGGGGATTTAACACCCTAGAGGTTGGTTGGGATTCAACCTCCACAGAGCAGGGGCGTACTATTTAACAGAGACTCACACGATCATGCACAGTCATGAAAACGAAATAGAGAAGAACGAGAGGTTTACCCGTTGGTCCTACGTTTGAAGTAGATCCACGTGGAGTTCAAACTCCCTGCAACCGTCCTTCCTCTTTCACCTGAAATACAAGAAGAAACCAGCACAAAGGAAAAGTTGTACAGTATATTTCTACTCTATATGTTAGCGAGATTCATATAAAACATTAAATAAATCATCATAAATGCTTGTATAACAAATATTCTTCATACATTAAAGCATACACTAACACGTTTACTTCGGGAACAGCATGATACTTCTGCATTATAAAAATAGTACGTACAAAAGTAAGTGGAGAGATCACCTGATCCTTCCAAGGCCTTCGCAGACCGTCGTCCGGATCCGTCCAGCCCTTGCCTCGCTAAGACTCCTTCCAAATGAGTGCACACGAGATAACATATAAAGGGATGTATATCTCAAGGAAACAAGGGTTTCCTGAAATGAACTGGGAAAGTGCAGGAGGCACGGGGAATCAGACTTGGATAGGGAACCAACAGAGTATAATAATAATAATTCTCTCTCCCCCTTAGGCCATACATATGAGGTCCTTTTATAGTCCCCCAAAGTAGTTTCAGCAGTTGGAAACAGTTGGCCACGGGCTGGGGTAGTTAAACTACCTGAGTAACTATCAACCCAGCGCGAAATTAGGGATTTTTATATATTTTTTAATCATTAAAATGGCATACGCGGAAAAGTCTAGCTGTACTAGCGTATACACGCGGAAAAACACGGGCATAGTCGCGTATGAAGGATTTTCCAATGTTTTTAAGTGAATTTGTCCAAGTCTGTAGGAATGGGTGCCCATAAAGCCATGTAGCAATCATGAATCATGTCAAGGTGAGAAATGATGCTATAAAAGATGCCCCCTAATATATGAGGTCAGAAGGGGTACATGATGGCCGAAATGTATTATGCACATAGAAAGAACTTCGCAAGGACAAGAGAGGACTTCACCAGATTTCAGCCTGCCAAAACCAATGAAAGAAATCAGAGAGTCAACACATGCTGAGGCGGGCATACCCATGCTCAGTCAAAAATACATCATATATATAGAAAGTACTGAATAGATCCAACATGTATACAAGTATAACTGAACCGAAAGTACATAGTGAATCATCTGAGCAGGGCCCGGAAAGACAAGTCTGTATCAATGTCCAAGTATCACATATAGAAAGCTGAGCAAAGATAGTGCAACTGGATATCTGATCAAGTAACTGAATCTCCAAGTACCGGATCATAAGAGGCGGATCAAACGGTACAGTCACGCAACTCGGGGATCAACATATAAGATGCTGCTGTGCTGAACTGCAACATATAAGGGTGGACGGCAACACTGGCAGAAACTGAGAGAACTGTCAACAGTGAACCGAGAAATGCTGATGCAACCCAAGGTCTTCACCGATCACAACGGTACAATTCTACACACTGGGAATAAATGAGCTGAAGTCGACCATGTGAGAAATCGTTGGATTACCGGGCAATGATGTTTCCCGTTAACCAACGCGAGACGACCCACCGATAATGATAATGAGTGTCAAGGTGCCCCAGTACAATCTGACAAGTGTGAATGAATGAGTTGAAGTCGAACACTTGAAAGAATCTACCAATCAGGAGGCAATGATGAATCCCCACTGCCGATAGCGAAGAGTCTGCCACTGATGACTGCAAACCCTAAGGTACTGACAAAAAGACTCTAGATCTTGTTCCCAGAGCAATGAGTCGGAGTCGATGGGAAAAGATCTACTGGAAGGAAGGCATTAAGGCATCCCACATCAGTCCAGCGCGAGTGTAACCCGCAAGCCAAGATTTGGAAGGAATCGGACGAAGTAGAGTGATGGAACCAAAACCGAAGTACGTTTCCGACGTGCACAAGATGAAGCTAGCGCACGGAAGAAACCCTCCGAACCAACCAATAATGAAAGCTGACACAGAGGCGAGAAATCCACCGATAGGGTCAAATGGAAATCCAGGTACTGCACGAATCCCAAGTGTGATAATGTATGCTGACGTCGAACACAGGGGAAACCACTCAGTCAAAGACCCATGATGATGATCAAATGTTGAGCACGAGGTCACCTATCAATGATGGAAATAGGCCCAAGGTGCGGCTCTAGGCTTGCTCTCAGAGCAATGTGTCGTAGTCGATAAGAGACAAACCCGCCGGCAAGAAGTCAATGGAGACCTTCTCAAACCAGCACGAGCAGAAGATCAAAACATTTGATGTGATAGAACATGATGCTGACAAGACCGGGAAGGCCGACTGAATAATGAGTCAAGAGACACCGCAGAATGGCCGACTCAGGCTAGACTTCCCTTGAACAAAAGCACGACTCCGTGATGACCATGGCAGTAAAAAGTGACACTGTATAAGTCTGTCTTGCAGGAGGCAAAACAAACTCTCCATATGATTGGAAGAGATAACCAACCGGGGGAGAACTGACAAGTGCAACATGGTAAAGGCTGAACCTAGGTCAAACTAGAACCATCCCAAAATGAAGGAAATATATATAAGTATATGTGCTTTGTTCAAGGGCGACAAACTGACTCTGTACTGCCATCGAAATAACGAAGATACATCCCGTTCCCGCTCTTTTTGTTATATTTAATTTTTTTTTTGTCTTTTTCATAATAAGCCTGAAAAAGAATAAAAGAATGCTATGATACAATGGATAGAACGAGTATCGAAAAAGGCAGATGCACTAGTTCCGGGGTTTGGAACAATCCTATGCTCAATGCAAGGTGGCGAAAACTGGTCAGTGATACTCAGAGGAACGTTCCATCCATGGGTACAAAGGTGTCAAGTCGTGATAGCTAAGTGCATGCAACGGTTAACTTGTACAGAAAGTCAAGGTCGAAAGTTGGCTTAAACATCGAGTCCAAATGAAGCCGGCTAAAGGCCAGGATAAACAAGTAGCCAATATGCAATGCAGTAATACAACTGAACGACACCAGGGAGCCTCTAGGGTATAAGCCAGAAAAAGGATAAGTGATGAAGAATAAGAATGAAGCTTCAACACGAAAGACATGGCGGGACTAAAGAGGACTCCCGAGCCTACATAAAAAGCAGCATGGGCGACAAGTGATAGCGAGGAACTAACTAGGAAGCCCATGTAAAGGAAGGCTCTACCATCAAGTCATGATTTTAAAAATCGGCGAGTGAAAATGGTATAATACTCATGACCTGATGGGATCGACCCCAAGGCAAGTGATCAGTATGGAGGCTAGAATGCAAGATGCAATGGAAAGTGATTCCCTAACCTATATGCCAGTGAAGATCATATACCTGCCATGAAGAGTCTGAACACATGGGTCAAAAACCGGGAAAAATCTCGAAAATGTCAAAATGTACCTGAAATATACCAAACTGGGCACTTCCAAACAATCGAGTTATACAGCATAAGATAGATCGAAAAATAAGCATAAGGAAATTTTTTGCGAAAATTTTCAATTTTTTAGCCATAAATACACAAATTACCTCTCAAATGGTTCATTATTGCATAGCTGATTTGGAAAAAGAGCTCTGGAGCTAAAAACTTGTTTCGTCAAACCAGCAACAACCGACCGTCGAAATTCAGCGAAACTTCAGGTAGGCTCCTTATTCATCCTGTTGATTCATTTTGTCCGTTTAAAATTTAAAATTAAGTGGATTTTTACCTGGAAACCCTTATTAAAAAACGCGTACCCGCGCATACGCGGGTTCAAAGAAGGAAAGCCGCGTGTACACGCGACTGTGCACAGCGAAACTAGCGTATGCGCAAGTCCGAATTTTAAAAATGAGTTTCTAATGCAAATTTTAATGAATTTCTTCAGGATGACAATTTCATGGAGGGAACGCGAGCATAGTGCAGTGGACCAAGAGGTCATGGAAGACCGCTCAGCACAAAATGTCCTCCGAAACTGTGGATTATTCAAATTTTTCAAAATGCCCAACATGAAAAGTAATGTGAGATTGCTTGAAATGCTGGTAAATTATTGGGAACCGGATCAGGATTGTTTCATCATTGATCAAATGCCACTACGCATAGAGGTGGAAGATATATACTTCATCACTGGACTCTCCAGAAGGGGAGACCCAGTGGATTTGCACGTAAAGCCCCTGGGAGGGTTAACCGTGGAGGACTATGTCCAACTCTATTGCATAGAAGATTCCAAAAAAGTAGGCACACAGATTGCAATCAGAGATATCAGGGACTTGCACATGAAGATCCTCCTGTTCACCATCGGCAGAGTGGCAGGATCTGCCTCACTGCATCAGGCGTCCAGGGCGCACATGAGCATAGCTGTAGAGTGCTTAATTCATGTGCATGATTGGTGCACTGCCCTGCTACTGAACATGAAACAACAACTGACGTCGATTCGCAAAACACATACAAAACACTTTGGCTATGGAACCATTTTGACTACATTCTTCTTCGAGAGAGTTCCAGCTTTGAGACCCAAAGTCATCTCAACTATCAGCACCCCTCGGGACCCAAGAATTGCCCGTTGGGCAGACATGATGAAGAGACTGGGGGGCAGCGAGGTACCCCGAACTACCTGGGATGATGAGTTCTTCTTATGGTGGAGAGAACAGATCATCGCAGTAGATGACGATCCCTATGCCGGGATGGATTTCCGAGGAGATCCAGATCTAGTACTTCCACCCGGTGCAGCATGGGGAGCAGTCGGTAAGTTTTTTCAAAAATTTTAACTTATATGATTTTTTTTGGATTTTTCAAATATGTATGAAAATGAAAAACAAACATGTTTTTGGATTGGATTCATAATGACTGACAAATGAAAATGATCATGTTTCAGATGTTGGACCAGTTCGTCCTGAGGGCCTAGCACGTCACAAACGCCGCAGAGGTGAGGCAGAGACAGCGGATTCCGACAGGACACTCCAGGCCGTGCAGAGAAACTTGGAGGGACTGACCCGCCAAATCCCTCTGGCTGCTGTGGAGGACTTGCCAGAAGCCGTCCAGAGACGGGTTGTAGGAGTACCCCGGGACTGGGTTAGACTGTTCCGCCATGTGGCCACTGCAGTGATGTTCTATAGGAACGCTGGGCAGGATCCTCAGGAGTAGATAGATTTTACATATCAGATGACTGTATATTTTTTGAGACTGAACATGATGGGGCATAAGCCCAAGTTTTTGTACGGCATTGATGGATCCAAAATTTTGTAAAGTTTTTTTTTTGACATACTGATGATATATATACAGCGATATTTTGATGTGATGAGATAAATGTATCAAATGTATGATGTTTTTGATGATTTAGATTTTATTGTATTGAATGATTAATATGCCAATCTAAAGCTTGATTAGCTAATGAGTCTGCAAACCAATTGTCAGCTCGAGGAATATGAATGAATGTTAAAAATTGAAATGACCTTTGTAACAAACGTACCCTCAAGAACAATCGTAATAAAACAGGATCTCGTACCCGATAAGTGTTGTTCAACTGCGACACCACCAGCTGGGAGTCCAAGAAAACTACCAACGAATCAACACCCAAAGATATTGCCTCCGAGAGTAGATGAATGACCGCAGTGTATTCTGCTACGTTATTGGAAGCAGGACCAATGCAGACCCCTCTTGATACCAACAGCTGACCGGAAGGATAATGAAGCACCCAAGCCGCGGAAGCTAAGTTCCGGGTGTGTCTACTAGCACCATCGGCGAAACCATAATGACTCATGACATCAACACAACCTGCCAAAGCATATCAAAAACATCACCATCCCATCAAAAATCGAAAATCAAACAGATATGTACAAGACAAAAACTACTATATACAAAGCAAAATGCCAGGCCAAAGCCTAGGCATAATACTTCTTCAGATAGAGCCCATTTCGGGGCTCCGACAACTCGTTTCCTTCGAAGTCAACCAAGGTATACGCTCCTTTCTTAAGGACCCTTTTAACGATATAGGGGCCATACCACATCGACTTAAAATTTCCTGCCCCCAAGGCATCCTTTTCTTGGGCATAGACCAAAACAAGGTCGCCTTCGGAAAAGACCCTAGGCTTAACCGCCTTATCGTACTGGACTTTGACTCGGTTTTTATGTGCTTCGTTCAACGTGGCGGCATCTCGACGCTGCTCATCAAGATGTTCCAGATGAAGAAGCCGCTCTGCCAGACTAGAAGTGTCAGGAAGAAGCTCAACAGCCAGCTTAAGGGAAGGAATCTCGCATTCAATGGGAAATACGGATTCCACCCCGTGGACTAACTGAAACGGAGTAAAGCCAGTTGCAGTTTTAACTGACGTCCTGTATGCCCAGAGTGCAGGATATAGCATAATGTGCCAGTTGGATCTATGTTTATCAATCGTCCGTTGAAGAATTGTCTTCAAGGACTTATTCACGGCTTCCACCTGGCCATTGGCCTGAGGATAATATGGAGATGAATGCTCCTTCCGGAAACCCAATTTAAGAGCCAACTCAGCCATCATACTGTTCTGAAAGTGACTGCCATGGTCAGTGACAATCTCTCTAGGTATACCGAAACGAGCAATGACTTGATTGAAGAAGAAAAGAGCCGCAGTCTCACCATCGTTCCCAAAAGTAGGCATAGCTTCGACCCACTTCGTAAAGTAGTCTACTGCTACGATAATGTACTTGTGACCTTTTGCCGAAGGCGGGTTACAAGTAGTATAATCCATACCCCACTTTGTAAAGGGGCCGAAAGTAACGACTGGAAAAAGCGGAGCTGGATGAGCGCGCATTTTTCGAGTATACACTTGACAAGGATGACACTTCTTGACCGATTCAATACAATCTTTGAAAATCGAGGGCCAGAAGTAGCCAGCGCGCAAAATCTTTTGGGCTGTAGCAAGCCCTGATAAATGACCCCCACAAGCTCCACCGTGATAATCATTAAGCACAGCCTCAGCTTCTTCGAAAGTTAAGCAGCGTCTTAGGATTGAATCAACCCCTCGACGGTACAAAGCATCACCAATAATCAGATAACTTTTAGCTAAGTGACGCAGCTTACGACGCTCATCTTTCGAAAAAGAAGAGGGGAACTTCGCAGTCTGGAGATATACAATGATGTCCCCATACCAAGGATCTTGTGGAGAGATCAGAAACAAGTGTTCGTCCGGAAAGGACTCATCATAGATCATCACCTCTCCACAAGGCAACTCGGAGATCAATTCCGCAAAAACTAATGACTTCTTGGATTTGGTAGACATGAACTCTAGATCAAATTCTTGTAAAATCACAATCCATCTGTTATATTTGCCCCCAATCACTCGCCTGCTGAGGACAAACTGAAATGGATTGGCAGCTGCCAAGACATAAGTTTTGCGAAGAATAATATAATGCCGGAGTCGCCGCACAGCATGAACTGCTGCTAAGGCTAATTTTTCTATCGGGGTGTATCGTAGTTCAGGTCCTACCAGTCCTCGACTAAGGTAGTAAATAACATGCTCAGCCAGAGCATCATCCTCCTGAACCAGAACCATACCAATGGTAGATTTTGCTGTAGCCAGATATAAAAGAAAATCTCTGCTATAATCGGGTGGACTCAGTAAAGGAGCAGAAGTCAATGCCTTTTTCAAGGCATCGAATGAGCGTTGAGCATAGTCGTCCCAAAGAAAAGGGACTCCTTTCTTCAACAGTCTCATATATCCCTTTGTAATCTCAGCATAGTTAACGATAAAGCTCCGAAGAAAGTTAGACTTCCCTTGGAGACTTTGAAGTTGACGGATTGAAGACGGGGGGGGCAACCGAAGTATTGCCTCAACCTTGAAGGGATCTACCCTTATCCCTTCATTAGACACGATAAATCCCAACAACCGACCGGATGTTACCGCGAAAACGCACTTGTTCGGATTCAAACGAATTTTATAAAACCGACATCTCTCAAATATTTGCCGGAGGTGTCCTGGATGATCCATCCTCTTTCGAGAATGAGCAGCTAGATCATCTAAGTATGCCTCGATAATTTTCTTGATGTCGTGGAAGGCGTAAGACATGGCCCGCTGAAAAGTAGCTCCAGCATTTTTCAGACCAAAAGGCATTTTCTTATATGCAAACGTACCCCAGGGACAAATAAATGCGGTCTTATGTTGATCTTCCGGACGGATAGTAATTTGATTATAACCAGAAAAACCGTCCATGAAGGAAAAAATTTCGTTACCGGCACACTCATCAATAATCTGATCAATGAAGGGTGTGGGGTAATTATCTTTAGGACACGCCTTATTCAGGTCTCCGAAATCGATGCACACTCGAATTGTTCCTTGCTTTTTATCAACAGGAACGGGGTTTGAAACCCATTCAGTCAGAGGAACTGGGAAAATGAATCCCGCCTTAAGCAACTTTTCAACTTCAGCTTTGATAACTGCTGCCTTCCTAGGATTAACCGGACGAATTTTTTGCCTGACTGGCTTAGCGCTTTCATACGTCTTGATCTCATGCTGGACAATAGATGGATCTATGCCAGGCATTTCCTCATAAGACCAAGCAAAAACATCCCTATACTCTTTGAAGAGCTCGGTATAGATTTGAACTTCTTCACGGGAACATTCAGCTCCAATGAAAACGTTCTCAATAATGTTGGGATTCCCGGAGATGTTCACCGGGATAGTCGGAGAGATCACAGCCATGTTCCCTTCAGCATAAACCTGTGCTGGTGCTAAGGGGCTCAAGACTGGGTGAACAGGTCCAGGAGACTGAGGACTTGGAAAACTAGCTTCGACTTCGCTCAAGTCGGGTAGGAAGTAAGACCGATGATGCAAGTCATCCCACGGTCTCTCTATACCTGTCATTGCTTCCAGGATGGCCTCTTCAGATGGAAGAGTGGTATCTAGACAATCCTGGGCAGAAGAAGAAGTAAGCGTCCAAGCCGGAGCCACATCACCATCCAACTCTTCCGCCGAAAGAGGAGCTGGATCAGACTCTGCAGTGTCAACAACAGACTGATATGCAATCTCAGCTGCAGAAATCGGGAATGCCATTCCACCCACTTGCCCTTCCTCCAAAGTGGCGGTTGGGGAAGGTAAGGTCCAAGGGTCCGAAAAATAATGAGTTCGAAAGAACTCTCTTCGAAGTGGAGCCTTGGAGGATGAAATAGCATTGATAGACACCTTAGGAGGAGGAAGATCAAAAGATCCCATCAGGGAAGAATACATTCCAACTCCCAGATTCTCGATAGGTGCCTTAGTATTGTCCAACTTAGGGATAGATGAGTCAGGAGGCGCATCTAGGTCTACAGGAGGACAGTCCAGTTGATCCACCGTAACTATCCTCCCTTCGTGGGGGAAACATACTATCCGAAATAGTGAAGATGCAATGGCATCCATATCATATATCCAGTTCCTCCCCAACAGAAGGTTGTAGTCCAAGGCTGCATCTACTACCTCAACCTCTATGTTAACGGCTTTGCCCCCAACACAGATGGGCAAAGCCGGGACAATACCATGGGGCCTATGAGAATGGCCATCGAATGCAGTAAGAATAGTGCTAGATGGAACAGCTTTGGGAGATCCTAGTGTCTTCCAGCATGCGAGGGACATCACGCAAGTAGAAGCACCCTCATCAACGACCGTGCGAAAGATATTAGTCTTCCGGTACGATGATTTAATATGGAAGGCCATATGATGAGGAAGTTTCTTCTTAAAATTCTTCATATCAAAGGTAATCAGAAGAGAATTTTTCGGATCTATAGCTCCAATGGCAGTGAGCAAAGCACTGCGCTGAGCCGGACAAGACTGGAGTACCTCTAAAGCTGACATAGCACAAGGACTCTGCGCCAGATCTTCTACAATCGAGTAGTTCGGGGCAGCCCTCATGTTCGGATTAATCGTTGACCGCTTAGAGGATGCCTTCGGTATCCGAGGCATAGACTCGACAGTTGGCTTCGTGATATGAAGCGGCTCAGTAGCATCAGGAACTTCCTTAGCTTTCGAAGATTCCTCTCCGCCATAATCACGGGATCTCGTAGCAACATCCACGTGAGCACTCATCATAAAGATATTCGATGGAATTTTCCCTTCCTGAGGACCTCCATAGGAAGCCCCAGGATTTTGATTCGCGCCAGCAATTAATTGCTGCCCTTGGGCAAAAGGGTTTGTTAGCACAGCCTGGGAACTAGAAGAACCTTGCTGAGATAACAGGCGCTGAGCATCCTGAATTTTCGGGCAAAGATGCGTGAGATGGTCTCCAGCACAAAGCTTGCACGGAAACTTAACTTTCTTTTTCTCCTTTTGCCCTTCACCAACACGCTCGTTGGTCTTATTTGCATTGCCCTTCCCATTCTTGCCCTTCTTCTTGTTATTACGTCCTTTCTTCTTCCCATCGGACTGTTGATTTCCTTTGGGTTCAGAAGATTGGACAGCATTAATGGACAAAGACTGGGAAGGTGAAGAATCAGCAGGCACAGCCTGACCAGAAGAAGCAGATTGTAAAGACAACTGCTGCAATTGAGAAAGCAGGCTGGCTGCACTACTACTGACCGATCCGACAAGTCCGTCACCATGCGGACCAGGTTTAGGCTTCGATAGATCCAATTTGGAGCGAGGAGCATTAGGCAAATACTTGTAAAGCATGCCAGACTGAGAATAGATCAACTCTAACTGCTGGGCCCTAAAGATGGCCTGCTCCTCGGAATATACCCCTGACATGGATACATCTTTTGAAATATCTGACTGAAGTGACTTCAAAAACCACTCGAGAAGGAACTCACCTCGAATATGGGCTTTGATAAGCCTCTTCCTTCTCCTCCATTCCTGAATATGATCAGAAATGTGAGTTGCCTCATCCTGCTTAAAATTAGCCAGGAGTTCGGTCCCAGCCTCATATCTGACAGGCAACTGAAAATGGTTCAGAAAAGTGATAGCCAGTTCTCCAAATGTGGCGAAACTGCCCCCAGTGAGCTCTATATACCACTTCGCGGCATTTCCAGTTAAGGTGCGCTGAAATAATCTCAATCTAATCGAATCGTCGATCAGAGAGTTGGATGAACACCATAAGTGGAATGTGGTGACATGGTCCGCCGGATCTTCACCATTCTTACCTTCAAACTTAGGAATGTCTGAAGGAAGTTTGGTTGGAACCGGAGGCCAACCCGGACTATATCGAATCGGGTCATTAGTTAACTTCGCCAAGTCTGGCAAGTTTAACGTTGCCAGAAATGGTAATCGCGGCGGAGCCTGAGAATTCCATCCTTGATGGGATGAATTTCCCACATTCTGAAAAGAATAGCCCGGATTTGATGAGGCACCAGGCTGCCAGAAAGGACCCGTAGAAAACGGAGAAGAACCTCCTCCCCACGCCGAGTTACCAAGACCCAGACTAGTTCCCCCCGCTGAAGTATTGACTGAAGATGTAAGCCCCGGGTAGGGGTTCCATGCATTAGATAGAGGAGAAAAAGACTGATAAGCACTCGATGCAAGGAAAGAAGCATTCCCTGGATGACTCGCGATGAACTGATTCCCTGCCCCCTACGTTGCAAACATAGGATTCCACCCCATAAAAGCAGTCGAACTTGGCCCCTGAGCCCAAGGATTGAAACTTTGGGTCTGGGACGTAAAAGGAAACGACCCTAAAAAAGGATTGGGACTAGGAATATGCCCAGTCCCAAAGGGGAAACCCTGAAAAGAAGCTGATCCACTAGCCATGTTGGACATGGGCGTAGATCCAGCTGCACCGGCGGTAAAGGAAAAAGAGGGATTTCCAGCAATGGACATCCCTGAAACGAAGGGACCAGATTGAGAAGCATATGCTTGGGTGAACCCAGAGCCAAACATAGCAGTGCTAGAAGCACTCGAAGATAGAGCAAGAGTGGCCCCTGCCTCGACAGAAGCAGGGGTCTGAATGCCCGCAGCACTCACGGTAGAAGCCGCGTTCCCAGTCGTGGCCATCGAAAGATAAGAAAGATAAGGAAAATCCGGCGGTCTCTCAGACTCCGGTCCGATGTACTCTATAACAAACGGATGATTAAGAGGAAGAGGAGATGGACCTGTAGCTGCAGGCTCAGGTATATCTTCTATCTGAAAATCTTCCTCCTGAGGAAACAATACCCTCGAGGTGAGCGAAACGCTCCTCCCGGAACCGACACCGGAATCAGCAACGAAACCTTCAGACCTTAGTGGAGGATCTCTCTCCACAGCGTCAGACTCTACAGGGTGAAAACCACCTGCTAGATTGCTCCTACGCCTTCTCGAAGAAGGCTCTGCACTCTCGGGAGATAACCCCCGGACTCTCCTTGAACGTCGAGGCGCTTGATCAGCCACTTTTACAAATTTATTATATTAGACTCAAGAAAAGTGAAAAGCTAGGCAAGCTAGGAGCAAAGAGCACACACTAAAATCAAAAACCCTGAGAAACAGCAAGCAAACAACCTCCAAGTATTTCCGCTTCGGGTGATGAGGACCGGACACCAAAATACAGGAAAGCGAAGTATAGGACCTTCCGAAAGTAGTCTGGGATGATTAGGGCCCATAACAACTAGCGAAGGTATCAGAAACAGTTACGCCGACCTCCTAACAACAGCCTTTGCCGGCTCAAGCACCCAAGCTTCGCAAGGGCACCCCCCAGAAGTACTGCTGGAAGTGATGCGACGTCCGCCTCAGGTACCACGGGTATTCCCCCCCGCAGTCACCTGTGTGGAACCTAGGAACAGCAACTATGGACACCAATCCGTATCAGAAGCTGGGCGGAACGGTCTTGAGGTTAGATTCACCTAATCGGAGGGGGGGTATCCCTCTTCTTAACCTTCACTTCCCCTCGCGCTTGACTCTCGGATGAGAGCTTTCCCAGTCCACTTCACGGAGTTGGATTTCGCTCAATTAGTAAACTTCTATGTCTGTTTGAGCGGCCTTGGAGAGTTAACTCTCTCCTCTCCTATTCCAAGGCCCTACAACCTAGCTAGTTGGTGATTGACACTAAATAAAACTTGCTAGTTGATTTTAGATTTAATCGCTTATTTTAAGGGCTGTTGTATTAAGTCACAAGGATATGGAGTTGAAACCAATGATGTTCTGACGCAAAAGAAATTAATAAAAACCCGACTACATGCACATGCAGTTCTTAGTCTTTCGATGAAGAGCAATTTCTATGTAAGTTCTACGAGGCTAAAAATGTATTTTTCTTTTCGAATTACAAACTCACACGCACAAAAATTAAGAAGCTAACTAAATGATTCAATGCACCTAATGCAAATGACCACTAACATGTAAATTCTAAGATGCAGAAAGTCCCCTTGAAACAAGGTGAAATTTCCCGAAAGGCTCCTTCAGTTTCAACTAATCTTTTGATATCCAGAAAGCTAATTCTTGCAAACAAGAACTCTTAATATAAGACACCAAAATACTCAAGAAGAAGAAGAAGAAATCAAAAGACAACTTCCCTTCACAATCAAGCAGGAAACTAGAAGCAAGAAAATTCAGTAAAGTCCCAAAAGATGAAGCCAAACGAAAATGAAAAAGGCAACAACAAAAACAAAAACAAGCAACAATGTTTTTTGAGTTTTTGATATGCAAAAAACAAAAAGCAAAACAAATGTTTTTGGACTTTTCAGTTTTATAAAACAAGAGCTTCAAGAAAACCAAGAACAACTATCTCAATCCAAGCCAAAATGAGACCGAATTTGAAGCATAAACTCCAACTATACCCCTAAACCTTATAAAACTAATGATAGCAAGATTAATAAGGGCAACGGAAGACTAAAAACTCAATCAAACAGCCAAGAGAAATAGTGCAAATTCGTTGCAATACAAAACTCCAAAGAAACAAGCAAAGATCTTCGAAAAAATGCAACAAAACCCTAGCTTATGAAACTCAAGAAAACCAATCGAAAACAAAGCAAAGAACGCAATGCAAAGCACAACACAAAGACAGGAGCGAGTCAATGAGCAAAAAGCTCTCTGTTCTGATAAAGCAGAACAGCCAAGAACGCTCAGAAAGCGATCTTGGAACTCAATCCAGGAGTGCTAGCACTAACAAGAACACTTCGCCAAAAAGATCAGTTTTCGGGCAAACGAAAGAGAACCAAGACTTAAAACCACTTCTGTCACACTCCAGTAAGTACAAAGACTCTGCAAACACAGGCTTCCACAGCCAGAAAAGACCAAAAACACCAGAATCTTGAAATTTCAAATTCAGCCTAGGTATACGCGACCTTGCAGCTATGAAACAGGCGTGTATACGCGTCTGTGTCGAGGGAAATCCGCGTGTACGCGGATCCTTCTACACAAACTCGCGGGTATACGCGACTGTGTGCAAGAAAAACTGCGTATACAAAGAAATATAATGAAAAATAAAAAGTACAAGCCTGGGAAAGGTATAAAAGCTTCAAACTGACTGCAAGAAAGCAAACTGGACTGTAAAAGACAGAAGAAACTGTTGGCAACCTACCAAACAGCTGAAACAACCCAACAGGAGAATCACAAAAATGTGATCCCCAACGGAGTCGCCAGTTCTGTTTCGGGGATTTAACACCCTAGAGGTTGGTTGGGATTCAACCTCCACAGAGCAGGGGCGTACTATTTAACAGAGACTCACACGATCATGCACAGTCATGAAAACGAAATAGAGCAGAACGAGAGGTTTACCCGTTGGTCCTACGCTTGAAGTAGATCCACGTGGAGTTCAAACTCCCTGCAACCGTCCTTCCTCTTTCACCTGAAATACAAGAAGAAACCAGCACAAAGGACAAGTTGTACAATATATTTCTACTCTATATGTTAGCGAGATTCATATAAAACATTAAATAAATCATCATAAATGCTTGTATAACAAATATTCTTCACACATTAAAGCATACACTAACACGTTTACTTCGGGAACAACATGATACTTCTGTATTATAAAAATAGTACGTACAAAAGTAAGTGGAGAGATCACCTGATCCTTCCAAGGCCTTCGCAGACCGTCGTCCGGATCCGTCCACCCCTTGCCTCGCTAAGACTCCTTCCAAATGAGTGCATACGAGATAACATATAAAGGGATGTGTATCTCAAGGAAACAAGGGTTTCCTGAAATGAACTGGGAAAGTGCAGGAGGCACGGGGAATCAGACTTGGATAGGGAACCAACAGAGTATAATAATAATAATTCTCTCTCCCCCTTAGGCCATACATATGAGGTCTTTTTATAGTCCCTCCAAGTAGTTTCAACAGTTGGAAACAGTTGGCCACGGGCTGGGGTAGTTGAACTACCTGAGTAACTATCAACCCAGCGCGAAATTAGGGATTTTTTATATATTTTTTAACCATTAAAATGGCATACGCGGAAAAGTCTAGCCGTACTAGCGTATACACGCGGAAAAACACGGGCATAGTCGCGTATGAAGGATTTTCCACTGTTTTTAAGTGAATTTGTCCAAGTCTGTAGGAATGGGTGCCCATAAAGCCATGTAGCAATCATGAATCATGTCAAGGTGAGAAATGATGCTATAACAATATCCTACCTTGAAATCCATAGATACTATGTGTCTGTAATATCCAAAAATAGGAAAAGATAGTAATACATAACATAATAACTAGAAAGTACAACAATATGGAAATAAACTAAATACAACATAGAAATAGACAGAAAAACTGAGCCATTTTATTAACAAGGAGGTGAAATACAAGTACAACAGTGCTAAAAATAATAACACTCAAGTCGACAGAGATGACTAAAGTGACCATCAAGTCCTCCCACTGAGAACACTGTGTAACTGATGCTCTATTAGAGACCCTACTATGCTGTCCCTGCTGGAAATGGTGGAAATATAACTACTAGATGAAAAGGGACGTGTAGATAAGGTTGTTCTGGAGCTCATAAAATGTTGAGATTTGGAATTTGAACTCTATGATGAAAACCCAGAATAACCTAGAAAGGATTTCCATATTTGCTCACCTCAGAAAATCACCCTCTTAGGGCTTGTAATACATAACTGTTGGGTATGTAGATATACGGCATGAACTGAAAGATAAAATAGTTGAAATAACACTCAATTAGCTCAATGCATGAAGGGCTAGCCCCTTCTTCTGATTCGCAAAAGAGAAGTTTGAGATATATCTCCTCCTCTCAAGTTGCAGTTGTTGAACTGCAAAACTGCTAGAAGTGACTGCGCTCTCAAGAGGGCTGAAGCTATAGATTGCTACTAGATGATGCAATACTACTCACAGCTGATGTAAAAAATCTCACCGAAGTGAGGGGATGATCCCTCTCAGGATTCCAAGCTAAAACATTTGGAAATTCCTTCCTCCTCTGAACCTACACTACTGGAATGTGTAATTCCTGCAGGAATTGCTGCTTCATAGAGGAGTAAAATGATGGCTTGATGCCGAATGTAGAAATGCTGCTCTCGGGAGATTGAAATGGATGCACAAGGTAAAGGGTTGATCCCTCCACAGGCTTCCCAGATTAAATACTGGAAACTACCTTTCTCCTCTCAAACCCTAAGGCAGGAATACGTAATTCCTAAAGTTGTAAGTGCTGAAGAGAGGGGTTGAATGTTGCATAATTTTAGAATGATGAATGGCTGCTCAAATAAAACTTTCCTCAGTAGGCACTCGAATTCCCCTGTGGATAAGGGTGGGATCTCCACTTGGAGGCACCCGTGTGCTAAAAAACACAACCAACTTAGATAAATAGCTAAAGCGTGCAAAGAGATGTCGAAATGAAAATACAATATCAAAATCTAGAATGCCTTTTATCACTTCCCTCATCTCCCTTTTATTCTTGTGGCCCTTCCCTAGCCATGGACAACCTCATTATTTCATTGCACATGTCGCCACTAGCCTCCATAAAGACTACATTGTCCTTCATGATCTCCATCATCTCTGCATTCACTCTCCACTCCCTCCATCATGTGTGAATTTAATGCACCACTTTCTCCATCATTTCATCATTATTGCTCCATGCTCTTAATTTTGTTCCTCCACTATCTCCATCATATTCCTCATTATTTCTCTATGATATCCACTCTTTCTTCATCAATAATCTTCTCCACTACTCCATAATGCTGATCCATTACCTAATTAACCCACATTCACACAATAGAAGTGGATTTTATTCATCTATTTTGTTTATGGGTCCCTCCAGCCTTTTATTTATTTCACTAATTAAGAAGAGTAAGAACTCTAACATTCAAATTAAGTCATGCAAAGTTTTAAATATTACAGTGTCAAAATTATCCCAACTTGTTTTGATTTTTTTCTTGAAACACTTAAAATTTTAATTTTCTTATCCTTACTTTTGTTAGCCAAATTCATAAAGTTGTCATTTTGAACTTATCTATAACTACATAGAGTTACACATAAGATTTTTATTTCAAATGATCACATTTATTCATTTACGCTTAATTATGTGTACATATTTCTCGTACATGGATACTAATGTAAGTTATATTATGCATGAGATTTCCACATATCATATTTTACTTATGAGCATGTGTGATAATGTTGAATACAATATATTTTGTATTATTGATGAGATGGATATAATTATATTAATCACATTTGATTTGATGTGAAAGTTAATTTGTAGGTATATTGGCTATATGTAGCCAAGTTATGTTATATGAATTTGAAGATCAATATCATAGATGTGGACAAAAAATGAATGCTAGGACATTGTTATTTGAATATATTTTCGCTAAAAATATATTGATACATATGTTATGATGTGTGAGTAATTATTTTGTTGGAAATACTATCAATATCCAAACTAAATACGCGATGAAAAAGCTCCAAGAAAAATTGAGGCTCAATGAGATACCATGTTATGGTTTTAACCCCAGTCCTATCATGAGTGGTGGATCTGTTTCCCATTGTTTATCCTATGAAACCTAGAGACATTGGACAAAAATACGTGTCATGCCCCCTAGACGTGTTATGATGATTTCCATATGTCTACAAGGGAATTTAGGTCAATGTAATCGATTTTCCCACCCTTGAGGTTTTATGGATGGTTAGGTTATTATATTTGATCAAGGTGGCACTGGACACACTCGAGAGACCAAGAGGGCTGATCATAGGTCAAAATTCAAAGTGGTCATATTTATCTCGAACTAGGCTCAGATTAAATTACCCATCGCCTTGATTCCAACGGTGCGAACATATATCCAATCCGAGCCTGTATGGAGAAGTTACAGTGAGTCAAAGTTTTGGTTAAAGTTGGGCAGTGGGCCAGGTTTAACTATCCCACAAATTCACGTCAACTATTAGGAAACCTAGCACCCTAAAATGGGTGAAATTGTGGCCTTGTTAAATTTCCAAATGACCCTTATTTTTGTTAAAAATAAAAATGAAAAATTTGGTTTAAAGAAAAAAAAAACGAAAAAAATTGATAGAAAAAGGGTGGCAGGCCATGACCCTCGTCACCCCCACGGATCCACATTACAACAAATGTGAAATTAAGGGGTGGCGGGCAATGAACCCCGCCACACCCTCCGTCCACGGCAACGGTGCATATATATATATACATGTATATATATAACAAAGGGTTGTGTCAGGGTTGTGGGTTGCAGACCCTGCCCACCCAACAAACCAACATCGATATTTGAATAAAAAATTGTAACCATATTTGCATACCCCATTTAATAAAACCGACCAACGTGGAGTATGGGACCGGCGGGGGTCAAACGTGCCTGACCAACGTCAGCCCCTAAGCGAGCAGTCCCAAAAATTAAAACACTATTACAATGAACCCAACCAAATTAAAACTCTTCCTACATATATCCAAACAAACTCCACTAAATTATTAAAACCATTCCAAACTATATTGCAGCAGTTATGTTCTAATATTGGAAGTGCTCCAAAATAAATCAAAACGCGCCCAATTTTAGAGAGGCGAGATTTGATCCCCCGACCTCTCCTCTCTTAATTACCATATTTACCATATCACCGGCCCATTGGGCTTCGAAAAATATTCCCAAATTATTTATTTAAAATTTACATTTTCTACTCGACTGCCAACACAGGAGGATCACAAATTTGGAGGCAAAGTTATTATTTTATTGCAGGTGGAACCCTAAGCCATTCAGGGAGGCAGTGGAACCATGATCTAAGCCACATTTTCAGAGGGGCTAGAATTATTTTTGTGTCCAAATTGGACAAATTTTATATGGACTTTACACTTCTTGGCGACAGGAATCTGATGACGATATCGGTTTCTACAAAAAAGGTCTTCATTTTTCGGCCATTTTCCATTTTGGGAAGATGGTGTTATATTTTAGTGTGAACAGTCGATTTCATGCCATTTGACACCACAACTTTGATGGTGCGTTCATATCCAGTAGCTCAGCATTCTATTCTTCAATCAATATCAGAGTTGAGGTATATGAAGTGTTCTTGCCATGTACTTCATTGATTATTGTTGTGATATGTTTTATGTCGTGTCGATTCATACTTGATGTATGATGTGGAATCTTGACGTTTATGTAATGTGATATGTATTCATTATGGATGGTCATTTATGGTCTGAGATCCCTTTGTTGCCTTGATGGCGGTATACTTTTTGTCACCATGTGTGAGGTTTTCATGCTGATAGGAGGTTTTTTATGACTGAGAGTTCCTTGTAGTGGAATGTCTCATGGAGAGACTTTTCCACTGATTTCGAGGGCACATTTCCTTATATGACAAGTAAAAAAATTTCCATGTACATCATCACATTTTCCATCACCAAATGAAGCGGCCAACACCATTAATAAACCGAGGCCCAAAGATGTAGTCCACATTGCACGAACTTCGTTATTAAACGTCTTGCGTTTTTTTGTGTGATTGTTGACACGTTTTCCTCTTCAATATATCTACATATGTGTGCATTAATGATTTGATAAAATTCAATTCTAATACATCACAAAAGTAAAATATCATGGGTAAATCCAGTAGCTGACGGACTCAGATCAAGTGGTATCAAAATGGTCTTCTCGCAGATGTGAATTGTGAGCTTGAATAATGATTGAACATGCAACAACGGAGGATGGAAAATACATGTAGGAGGCTATGCTCAGGATGTCAAAAATGGTGGACATGGTGTATGCAGCTTACACGAAACAGGAGAAATAAGAAGCAGAATGTGATGCTTCATCCACATGTTGCAATGAATGTTCCTCGCCCTCATCGTATTCACATCATTCGAATGAGGAGATCAGCTATAGCCTTCAAGCAGATAACATTGAATTTAAAGTGCTTCTATGAGAGGATAAAGAGGAAAATAAGAGAGTGCAGCTTCAGTTGCAAGTAGCAGAGGTAGCCTTTGAAGAATTGAAGCACAACGACCAGAGCCTTCACGCAAAGGATGTCGAATTAAGGAGGCTTCTACAAGAAGAGAAATCATAGAAGCAGAGATTGCAGCTTCAGTTGCGAGTCACATAAGAGGCTTTGTAGTAATTTAAGCGTGACAAAGGCTTCAAGAAGCCATCATGAAAAGTTTTTGAATCGACCTCTTAGGAAAAAAATGTTGATGTTTCTTCAGTTTCATCTTCACATGGTATTATTTCTATGGGAAATGTGGAGATACCCCTTATAGGAACTAGCATGAGACTCCTCACCAAGATGGGATACAAAGGAGGAGGACTTGGCATTAATGGCCAAGGCATAACTCAGTCATTGGAGGTCGTGCAAAGACCTCGATTAGCAGGTTTGGGGTACACTAAAGGATGGTTATTGAAGGTGTCAGAAGCTCCTAATGCATGGTTCAAACCATTGGAGAAAGAGATTGAGGGGAACAGTTGACCATCATCCTATGATAGCGCACATTGTAGTGAAAGAGCTGAGGCAAGCTCTTGTCACCATTATCACACCAGAGACCAACCAAAAAGGTATAAAAAGTCTCGGTATTCTAGTGTTAGTTTTGATTACAAATATGTCGCTAACAATGAATATAGATAATGGGATTAGAGAACATGCAGTTTTTTTGGTTTACGTAACCATGTCATTGCTGAGTGTTGGAAGAGAATGGCAACATGAAAGAGTATGAGGCGTGAAAGGTCTTCTCCACAGCAAGGAGATAAATTGGTTAAGAAGGTATGGATGAAGAAGACTCATTGCAGTTATTGTGACATAAGTGGCCATCAATGAGCCACATGTTGGAGACTCCATCCAGAGCATTGTCTAAAGGACAAAGCATCTGTGCAGAAACTAGTCGGTGAAATTGTTCAACAAGAAAATCCACCACATTCATGGTGGTTCACTTTGTTAAGTAAGAAATGGTTTTCCTAGGTGTGGTAGTGTGTCATGGCCTTACTTTGTAAAAAATATGTGATGAAATCTTAGCTAAACTGGGGGGGGTGAATCAGTTTAGTACATTCATGGAAATTTAAAATTATTTTCATTCAACTCAATTACACCTTCAGTTCATAAGAAGCTTAATACATAATGAATCAACAAACTTAAGGTGTGTAGAGAAAGTAATTAAGCAGATTAAAACATCACATCAACGCATAATCCTCAGGCACATGGACAACATATATAAGTGGAAACCAATAAGGGAGAAAACCACATCTTATTATTGTTGTGATGCAAAGGCAAGCTCCAACTCCCTCTCACCACGGATTTTCTATAGGCTCCAACCTACAAAATGCTACTACCTGAAATTCTGCAAGCTACAACTTGCAAGGAAGCTCCAACTCCTATCTATTCTCTACATGCTACAACCCACAGGAGGCTCCAACCTCACCCAGCTCCAACTGGACATCTATCAAGCTACAACATGAAAAGAAAGCACCAACTTCCATGTATTTTTCTACAAGCTACAACCCACAGGAGGCCCCTACCTCAACCAACTACAACTGGACATCTATCAAGCTACAACTTGATATGGAAGCACCAAATTCTACACTCTACAATAAAATCATATGCTAATTTACCTGGATATCAGCTCTGTTTTACTCCTTCTTAACTACTGCCCTTCCAGCCTTCAAATCTGCTTCATATCAGCTCTGGATCTGCACAACTTCTCTATCTACTCTCTCTCATTCTTCCATTCTCTAACATCTCTATGCATATTACAATAAAATCATTTATAGAGATCACTTCATGGTTTTTCGCATTATATATGGGAATATGAAGTGAAAAGGCATGACCCTTGCCTTCCACCCACTCATTTCCTCACTCAGTATATTCAAGATGATACAACAATATATCCACTCATTTTAGTAGTAATTGGACTTTTTCTTTGCCTTGGAGACTTGCCTTTGCATCAAAAACAATAAAAAATAACTAATACATTTACAGTTACAATCAAATATTTCACTTAGCCCTTTCAGCTTCTTAGATTTGATGTGTGTTTTCCCTCCTCTTCTTACTTTCCCTTTGTCTTTTATGTTTCTGCAGTTATATTTCCAACTGTGTTGTAGCACTACTGTCTTAGCCTGTGACCTATGGGTTATGGCCCACATAAACACCCTTTTAACACAACAGACTATAGTTTTCGCTTTTTATTAACGTACGTACATTTAGAAATCAAATAGTGCATACCTTATAATATAATGCACATAACATACATCCCTTACATATACGCCGAACATGGGTTTTCGGGTCCCATAATACTTGACCAATCACAGTATATCGCACTTCGCTTGCACGTAGATTTTAACATTTATCAATAAACGTATCTCCTATATTGTGTGATATATGATCACATCACATCTAAGATAGCTTACCATGTGAACCTTAAGTACAAAATATAAAATCTGCGATGTGTGCTAATGTGCAGTGCCGAGACCTGGCTCCTCCCTTTCACCGCATCGCAACTTTCTAACCTTACGCATTGCAAACAAATTAACATACCTTGTGAAGCCTTAGCATCCTCTATTTCGTGTGATCTATGATATTGCACCATTCCAACACGTGTCCCTTCTCCACTTTGCATCGCACGCAAAATAACTTACCTTGCAACGGCCTTAACACTTAAACGCTAAAATTTGTGCTTTACTCTTTCGATCTCCATCCTTGGTCTTCATTGGATCCAAAGGTCTACACTTGTCTCCTTGCCGATCCACTTCACATTGCAAGTTAAATAACTTAACTTGTGAAGTATTAACCGTAAACACTATACCCCGCAATATGTGATGTCTTCACAGTTTTGATATGATCTTCCACCATTGATCTGTACAAGATCTATGGTCCTCATTGCTACTTGAAAATCTAATTGCTTTCTGCTATTTGATTAATGTGATATTCAATCAAATAGAGGTTTGTGTAAGCTCTATGATACTCGCTGTGTCTTGAAAATCCAATTGCTTTCTGCTATGTGATTAATATGATATTCAATCAAACAGAGGATTGTGTAAGATCTATGGTCCTCATTGTGTCTTGTGAATCCGATTGTCCTTCGATCATCGTGATTTTCCTTCGATCCTCGTTGTTGCTTGCAAATCCAATCGAATTCTACTGTGCGCTTAATGAAATATTTGATTCAATAGAGGATCTGTGGAAGATCTTCGGTCCTCCTTTGTTCTTCTGTTTGTTATTCAATCTAAATTGGGATTATCACGCTTGCTGCACATTCACGACTCTGCCTAACATGTTCACAATTTTTCCTCTTTTTTTTGTTTCCTTTGCTCCTTTTCTATCATAACTTCCTTTGCTTCCTTTTCTTCTTAGCTTCCTTTGCTTCCTTTTCCTTTTTTCTTCCCTTTCTCCTTTGGTGCATTTTTTGATGGTATAATGCTACTCCTTGCCTCTCTGCTGCTCGTTTGCCTTTCTTTATGTTTTCTTACTGCATTATTTCTTGATCTGCTTCTTTGCCTTATTGCTATTGTTTCTCTTCTCATTTGCCTTATTGCTATTTTTTCTCTACTCCTTTGTGCTCCTTTCCATCAATGGAAATATTTCCAACAGTCCCCCCCCCCTTTGGCATTGATGGCAACACTTCCTCCAACACTCCAATATTTCCTCCAAGACTTCCTCTGCCTTGCATTCTGAGAGGTGTTTTTCTTCCTATGCTTTCTTTTTAGAAGACCCTTTCTTCTTCTTCTTGCCTTTCCTCCCCCTTTGACATCAATGGCAAAGGGTTTCACATTTCCCAGCGTAGTTTCTAACCTTGCATTACTTCTCTTTGAGTTGTGCATAGGCCTTCTTCTCCTTACTTTATACCTTGCTGCTCGAGACTGGTGTACAAGAGTTGTTGGGAGAACACTTTGAGAATCATTGAACTTGTATGTATATACATAGTAAGCTGATACCATCCCAAAGCACAGACTCCTTGCACTTGTATAATGCTGAAAGTGATGATAAGGACACTTCAAAGAACAAACTATAGTAGACTTATATAATTAGAGATGCATCATTGGAATAATACTAAAATACTGAGAATTCTCCATACGACATATAAAGTATGCTCCAAATATACTTCAGTCTATATTATGATCTTCATCTGAGATATATATCTGTTGGGGAAGGTTGTAGATGGAATATGTATTCTTCTGCAATACACATCTGGAGTACACATTTGTTCAAATATGATGATGCCAATATATCTTTTGTAGCTATGGTTCACCATTACTCCCTGTTGTTGGTGATATGTGCTAGACCGCTAACAAGGATATTACACTAACAGTTGAAATGCCTTTGATACTGATGTGAACAATGAATCTAAAGAATGCTTACAACTTGTTGTAAAAACTAGCCCATATTTCAATCTAAAAGACCCAATGAATTTTATAATGTACAGAGTATTTTCAAAACAAACCCTTCAGGCTAGATACATTGAATTTATTGGTCAGTCTCACTTATCAACTATACAATTTTATTTATGACATAAGGGGGGTATGTATGCAATGATCAATCTCTCTGCAATGGTGAAATACCACCAATTCCTTTCTACTGAAGTAGGTTTTAGATGAACCAATAAAATACTCTTGAGCTTCAAATATTAATATTAACACAACTTGTCCTTCATACTGCAAATACTTTAACTATTCTATCATAATGATCTTCAAAAAAACATCTTCAAGTTGTTTAATTGAAATCTCAGCAAACAGACTTCACACGGTTTTATGAATGATCTGAAGAAAGAGGTCTTCAATGACTTGAGGAAGGCATGAAATTATATCTAGAAATAGATACTACTTCAATGCTCAATATAATACTTCAAATGTAAATGAGATAATGATTCCTTAGCAATTTTATTGACCTTTTCATGCTTTAATAATGCAGCTCGACATTCTCCAATATTTACAATCAAAAAATACTTTGCAATAATAAGAGAAACTAGAGATTAATCCACATATACTATAATGTTGATAACACTAGGAATACTACCTTGATGTACTTCTGCCATAATAATATGATCATGAGGACCCGTACCATACTACTGCTCCATTGATAACACTTGGTATTCTGCTGATAGGCAGGCTGCTTGTTCCAAATACCAATTGATACTAATTTGATAATCCATGTAGTAATTTCACTTCAACTCGCACATACACCCACAATTAATACAACTTTCATAGTTTCTAATATTGACCTCTCTAGTGTTCTCAACAACAATCATCAATATACTGAATCTGATCTTGGATTCATTAATATTTTTCTCATTTTGTTATTTTGTTTTAAAAGAATGCCACCGCATATTCCTTTCTAGGACTGCTCCAGAATCATTGCTGCTCTATATACAATTCAACTGTTCTAACATAATGATCTTCAGGAAGACATCTTCAATTTCTTTACTCGAAATCTAAAAGGGAAAACAATTCATAGTTTAATCACTCATTTAAATGATTTCCTCCAAGGGGACCTTTTATTGATGAATGACACAATGATATAATGATGATAAACATTTCTCTTACTCATCATTCTTAATTTTGTTTCATTGTTAACTATTGCAGTGTGATTCATAGTGGGATAATCCTTTATGGATCTTTCCAGTTCTATAGCTCGCAACATAATTTTTGTGATTTTAACCATTCATCACTTAGTGTGCTTTTGTCTTCTTAGCTTACATGTTCACGACTGATGTTCCCTCTACCACCATGGCTGCTTGTTGCCTTCTCTCCTTCAATCAACATGTTGGCTATTGAATGCTTTAGTTATCCTTCTGCCTCTATATTTCTCCATCATAGGAATTGTCCTTTCCCTTCCTGAACTTTTAGTTGTTCTTATTCCAAGGAGCTCTTCTTAGACTACTTTTATGGGGACTATTTATGAACTGCTCTCCCCTTAGGATGTTGCTTATTATCTATTACTAGTTGGATATTTATGTTGCTTCCTAGAGTAGCTCCCCCTGACACTATGATGGATTCATTATGTTATTAAGGTAATAGGCTCCCTCTTTATCTTTTCCTTCCATACTTTATTGGGGTTCTTCATAATGCCTGCACTTCTTTTTTATTCACATTTTTTTCTAATTTGATTGGATTCCATCATCTATCTAGATTTCTTTAATGTATATGGAAGATTACATTCTTTTTCTTTGTGACCAAGCTTGTGGCATGAATAACATCTTATTTCACCTAAGTAAGGTTGAGCTGATGTATGGCATTTTTTCCCCTTTTTTAACACAATTTACATTCAACAGATTTATGTCCAAATTTATTGCATGAAAAACAATAGCCATGGGAATGATTTGTGAACCTCGTGATAGATTTTCTTCTCCATTTGTTTTCTTGAGGTAGTGTTTTTGTTGGTTGCATATTTAGTTGGTTGGAATAGATTTTCTTTCTCTTACAATATGTTGCAGTATGTCCAGGTTTGTGGTAGGAAAAACAAGTGATACTTCTTCCTTTGACAACTTCCGAATTTACTAAATTCACATTCAGGAGTGTATGGGCCTTCTGCAACTAACTGTTTCTCCATTTCGTTCTCTGTCATTTGAGGTTGATGCTTGTTTATGTTTGCTGCATTACCCATGAAGGTCTTGCTGGCTTCTAATTCTTTAGATCTCTTTTGGGTTGCTTCATCATCTTTCTCACTGTCTACCTTCTCTGACTTTTCCATGGAGGTAATCTCATCCTCGAGCTGCTTACACATCCTTCTCCTTTCATCTATCAGTCTTGTAGCTGCAATAATCTCATATTGCTAAGAGTTATCATTTTCTTTTATCACATCTTTCACACAAGTGATATTCTTGTTATCTTCAACCTTGGACTTACTGGTTTCTCCTTCATAGCCTATCCCATCCTTTATAAGAGAAGATATTTGAACATTTATTATTTTGTCCAACTGTTCAAATACTTTCATCAGTGGAATATTCATAGATAATTCCCTTTGGGCGTTTTCTAATTTATTTCTCAAGCATACTGCTTCTTCTTATAATTTCTCTTGCTCTGAATTTTTATCTTTTATTTTCTTTATCAGAATGTCTTCCACCTTCTTAGCTTATTCAAGTTCTACTTTCAAATGAATGAGGTTTTCTGAACTTGGCTCTTCCTTTACATATTTCAGGAGAATATATTTATGTTTTCTTCACTTGAGTTTAAGTCTTTCTATTTCCTCCAGGGCACTCATTATCTCCCCCTCAAGATCTACCTCACCTTCTTGCTCATCTTCTAGAAGGAATCCTTTAGGCTCTTCCTTGGACATCAACAAAAATTTAGAGGTTCCTTCTTCATTTGAGGATTCATCTGAGTTATCAGATGCACTACTATCTTTCTAAGCATAAAATTATTTTCTATTGAATCTCTTCCCTTTCTGCCAGTTATTTAATTTGTTTGTCTCTGTCTCTTGTGGTTGGTTCTCTTCTCTCTTATGGGAACATTTTGAAGCATACTGCCCCACTCTTCCACAATTAAAGCACTTAAATGGAATTTTACCTTTTTACTTACCTGTGCCTCTATCCAATCTTATGACGAATTTGGCCTCTTCTTCACTTGAGCATGAGCATGTAACTTCCTTCTCTTTTGTGAACTTGTCTACCTTAAAGGTTGCCTCCCTCACATTTGACTTTCCCTTTGGAAGTCTCATCTCATAAGCTATCAAGTTTCCATGTAATTGGTTCATGGTCAAGGTTTCCCAGTTTGATGTTTCTTCTATGGCATAAACCTTAGGGTTAAATCTGGATGGTAGAGATCTCAATATCTTTTGAACTATCACATGTTCCTTATGGTTTCTCATAGAGCTATCATGTTATTCACAACTTCTGCAACCATTGAGAAGAACTGGCTACATATTCATCTTCATTGATTTTTAAATTTTCAAACTGAGTTCTATAGGCTTGCAATTTGGCCATATTCACCTTTTTATCTCCCTCATGGATATTTTCTAATGTATCCCATATATATTTGGCAGTCTTACTATGCATTACTTTGATAAATTATAACTCACATAGATCGCTCAAGAGTGCATTCATTGCTTTTGCATTAGCTATGAAATCTTGTTTGGCTTCTTTCTCTATGTCAGTATCCTTTGGAGCATATCTTTCTTCGACAACAACCCAAAATTCTATTCCTAGAGACATTATCTATGTCCTCATTCTTATTTTCTAGAAAGAAAATTTTGTGCTAGTAAACAATGGGGCTCTATTTGTTGAGCATCCTTCTAGGCTAGCCATTTTGGGGACCTAGGATCTCCTTCCAGTTGTTAAACTGATACAAAAGGAACTCGCTTTGATACCAATTCATGTACTCTTAGCTAAACCGAGAGGGGGGGGGGGGGGGGTGAATCAGTTTACTACATTCATGGAAATTTAAAATTATTTTCATTCAACTCAATTACACCTTCAATTCATAAGAAAATTAATAAATAATGAATCAACAAACTTAATGTGTGTACAGTAAGTAATTAAGCAGATTAAAACATCACATCAACACAAGCACATAGACAACAGATATAAGTAGAAACCCATAAGGGAGAAAACCACATCTTATTATTGCTTTGATGCAAAGGAAAGCTCCAAATCCCTCTCACCACTGATTTTATATAGGCTCAAACATGCATGAGGCTACTACCTCAAATTCTGTAAGCTACAAATCGCAAGGAAGCTCCAATGCCCATCTATTTTTTGAAGGTTACAACCCAAAGGAGGCTCCTACCTCACCCATCTCCAACTGGACATCTATCAAGCTACAACTTGAAACAAAAGCACCAAGTCCCATGCATTTTTTTGAATGCTACAACCAACAGGAGGCCCCTACCTCAACCAGATACAACTGAACATCTATCAAGCTACAACTTGATATGGAAGCACCAACTTCATCACTCTACAATAAATCATATGCTGATTTACCTGGATATCAACTTTGTTTTACTCCTTCTTCACTACTACCCTTCCTGCCTTCAAATCTGCTTCATATCAGCTCTAGATCTGCATAGCTTCTCTATCTGCTCTCTCTCATTCTTCCATTCCCTAACCTCTCTATTCATATTACAATAAAAACATTTATAGAGATCACTTCATGGTTGTTTGCATTATATATGGGAATATGAAGTGAACATGCATCACTTGTGCTTTCCACCCACTCATTTCCTCACTCAATATATTCAGGATGTTACAACAATATATACACTCATTTCAGTATTAATTGGAGTTTTTATTTTCCTTGGAGACTTTCCTCTGCATCACAAACAATATAAAATAATTAAGACATTTACAGTTACAATCAAATATTTCACTCAGCCCCTTCAGCTTCCTAGATTTGCTATGTTTTTGTCCTCTTATTCTTGTTTTCCCTTTGTCTTTTATGTTTCTGCAGTTATATTTCCAACTATGTTGTAGCATTATTGTCTTATCATGTGACCTATGGGTTATGGCCCACATAAACTCCCTTTTAACACAACAAATTACAATTTTCGAGTTTTATTAACATACATGCGTTTAGCAATCAAATAGGGCATAATTTATAATAGAATGCACATAACAGACATCCCTTACCTATACACAGAACATGGGTTTTCGAGTCCCATAATACTTGACCAATCACAGTACATTTCACTTCGCTTCCCTGCAACTTTTAACGTTTAGGAATAAATGTATCTCCTATCTTGTGCGATACGTGATCACATCGCATTGCATAAAACATAACTTACTGTGTGAACCATAAGTACAAAATATAAAATGTGCGATGTGCGCTAATGCGCAGTGCCGACACATGGCTCCTCCCTTTCACTGCATTGCAACTTTCTAACCTTACTGCATCGCAAACAAATTAACATACCTTGCGAAGCCTTTGCAACCTCTATTTCGTGCGAACTGTGATATTGCTCCGTGCCAACATGTGTCCCTTCTCCACTTCGCATCGCACACAAAATAAGTTACCCTACGATGGCCTTAACACTTAAAAGCTAAAATTTATGATTTGCACTTTCGATCTCTGTCGTTGGTCTTCGTTGGATCTGATGGTCCACACTTGTCTCCTTGTTGATCCACTTCACAACGCAAGTTAAATAACTTAACTTGTGAAGTCTTAACTGTAAATACTATACCCTGCGATATGCGATGTCTTCACGGTTGCGATATTATCTTCCACCGTTGATCTACGCAAGATCTATGATCCTCCTTGCTACTTGCAAATCCCATTTCCTTCTGCTATGTGACTAATACAATATTCAATCAAATAGAGGATTTTGTAAGATCTATGGTCCTCATTGTGTCTTGCAAATCTGATTTCTTTCTACTATGTGATTAATATGATATTCAATCAAATAGAGGATTGTGTAATATCTATGGTCATCGCTGTGTCTTGCAAATCTGATTGTCCTTCTATCCTCGTTGTTTCTTGCAAATACAATCGCCTTCTAGTGTGCGCTTAATGAAATATTCGATTCAACAGAGGATTCGTGCAAGATCTCTGGTCCTCCTTTGTTCTTCTATTTTTTATTCACTACAACTTGGGATTATCATGTTTGTTGCACGTTCACGACTCTGCCCAACATGTTCACGATATTTCCTTTGTGTTTTTTCTACCTTTGCTCATTTTCTGCCTTAAATTCCTTTGTTCCCTTTGCTTCTTAGCTGCCTTTGCTGCCTTTTCTTCTTAGCTTCTTTTGTTGCCTTTGCATTTTCCTACCTTTGCTGCCTTTGACTTTTTGTTGCATTTTCTCCTTTGGTGCCTTTGTTGATGTTATAATGTTGCTCCTTGCCTCTTTTCTGGTCCTCTGCCTCTATTTTATGTTTTCTTACTGCATTATTGCATGATCTACTTCTTTGCTTTATTTCTATTGTTTCTCTGCTCCTTTTCCTTAATGATAGTTCAGGTGCTTCTCCTTTGTGCTCATTTGCCATCAATGACAATATTTCCAACAATATGTTGCATGCGAAAATGTAAAAGTGATGATGTGTTTTCCATCACTTATGAGCCGACAATGATATTTTGGCCTTGTATTGGTAGCTGGGGTATTGATTCCATTTAATGTAACCTTGACCACAGAGTATGGTTATAAACTCATAGAAAGTGTGGGGAATGATTGAGACATAGATTGGTTTCTTAGTTAAGCATGTAATTTGAAAAATATTGTACTACAGGTTTGTAGAGGATGCAAGTGTCGACTCATCACTTATGCCTCCAAAGGACAAAGGTGAAGGAGAATCAAGGGTGACCTTTCAGGACACTTGTGGCACAAACAAGGTATAAAGAAGCTGCAGATTTTGTTCATGCTTTTGGTGGAACAAAAGCTCCTTAGTGGGGAGGATTGATTCAAGTGGCTCCAGACACCCCTGGGAGACCAAGAGGGCTAATGATAGGTCAAAATGCAAAGTGGTCGGATTGCTCTCAAACCAAGCTCAGACTGAAGTAATCATCTCCCTAATTCCAACGGTGTGAACAAATCTCCAATTCGAGCCCGTATGGAGAAGTTAGATCAAGTCAAAGTTTTAGACAAAGTTGGGAAGTGGGCCAGGTTTAACTGTCCCACAAATTCACCATCAACTGGTAGGAAACCCAGCACCCAAAAATAGGTAAAATTGTGGCCTCGTTAAATTGTCCAATGACCCTTATTTTCTTTAAAACTAAAAATCAACAATTTTTTTAAGTAGAAAATGAAAAAAATAACAAAAAAAGGGTGGCGGGCCATGATCCCCGCCACCCCCATGGATCCACATTACAACATATGTGAAATTAAGGGGTGGCGGGCCATCACCCCCGCCGCACCCTCCGCCCACGAGAGCGGTGCATATATAACAAAAGGATGGGTCGGGCCTGTGGGTTGCAGAGCCCGCCCACCCAACAAACCAACACTGGTATTTAAATAAAACACCATAACCATATTTTCATACCCCATTTAATACAGCCGACCAACATGGAGTATGGGAGTGGCGGGGGTCGAACCCACCTAGCCTTCATGGCCAACCCCCAAGTGTGCGGTCCCCAAAATTAAAATGCTATTACAACGGACCCAACCAAATTAAAAATATTCCAATGTATATCCAACAAAACTCTGTTGAATTAAAAACTATATTGCAACAGTTATGTGCTAATATTGGAAGCGCTCCAAAATAATTCAAAACATGCCCAATTTTGGAGAGGCAGGACATGATCCCCCGACCACTCCTCTCTTAATTACCATATTTACCATTCCGTGAGCCCATTTGGATTTGAAAACTCTTCCCATCTTATTTATTTAAACCTTAAATTTTCCATTCGACCCCCAACGGAGGAGGAGCGCAGAGTTCGAGGAAAAGTTATTATTTTATTGCAGGTGGAACCCTAAGCCATTCAGGGAGGTAGTGGAACCATGATTTGAGCCACATTTTTAGAGGGGCTAGAATTGTCTGGTGTCCAAATTGGATAGATTTTATATGGATTTTACACCTCTTGGCGATAGGAATCTCATGATGATATCAGTTTCTGCAACATATGTCTAAATTTTTCGGCCATTTTCCAGATTGAGATGATGGTGTTGGATTTTCGAGTGTGGACAGTCGAATTTATGCCATTCGACTCCATGACTTCCATGCTACATTCAGATCTAGTAGTTGAGCATTCTCTTCTTCAGTCAACATCATAGTTGAGGTAAATGAAGTGTTGTTTCCATGTACTTCATTGATTATTATTGTGAGATGTTTTATGAACTGTGTTGATTCCTGCTTGATGTATGATGCATAATATTGATGTTTATGTCATGTGATATATATTCATTATGGATGATAATTTATGTTCTTAGATCCCTTTGTTGCCTTGATGGAAAGGTACTCTTTGTCACCATGTGTGAGGTTTTCATGCAGATAGGAGGTTTGCTATGAGTGAGAGTTCCTTGTAGCGAAACGTCTTGTGGAGAGACTTTGCCACTCATGTCGAGGGAAAATTTCCTTGTATGAAAAGTAAATAGTGTCCATGTACATCATCACATTTTCTAGCACCAAATGAAGCAGCCAACACGATCAAGACACCGAGTCCCAGAGACGTATTTCACACTGGAAAAACTTCGTTATTAAACGTATTGTGTTTTGTTGTGTGATTGTTGAACTATTTTCCCCTTAATTATATCTTCATATGTGTCCATTAATGGTTTGATAAAATGAAATTCTAATACATCACAGAAGTAAAATATCATGGGTAAATCTGGTAGCTGGCGAACTCAGATAAATAGTTGATGTCGTGGCATATTCCAGTAGATGACGAATAGGAAGGGGCATAAGAGATTAGGATGGATAGGATGATAATAGCTTGGGAACTCTACTTTGGCAAGATATGGTTATTATTATCATTCATATGAAGCATACATATACATGCATTGCACTAGTACACATACAATTTTGATATTATAAAATGTCCAAGTTTATGGAAAACAAATTTATTATTAAATATATTAATTGATACCATAATTATTGAATTAATACAATAGAATACATTAATATAGCTATATTTCATTAATATTATTTTCGTTAAATAATGAATTATTATTAACTTATTATAATTAATATTTTTTACAAAATATGTCAATGAATACAAACAAAAGAGAAATCGAAAGATTTCTAGAAGACAATCCACGAACACAAGTAGGCTGAACCGACAAGACACAAAATATTTTATTTAATATATTTAATTGAAGATAAGGGATAACTAACTCAAGGAATATTATACAATTTGTTTTGGATAAGATTGATGGGAATTGGACCGTGTGGGGAGGATTCATTCGGAGAGAAGGAAACTCCCCTATAAAACAAAATCCAAAATAGGAATGTGGTGTACTTTTTAGCATGGAAATTTCGAGACGAAGAAAATTTAGAATTTTGGGAGAGAAACATTGTAAGTCATGAGATATTTGGGGACAAGAATTTGTCTAAGGATTGTGATTATTTGACCTAAAGAATCTGTGGAATTGTTCTTGGATTTTTGGTCATGGAGGACAGAAGACTTTTAACTCGAAATCTTCTACATCTACGAGTTGGATAGGATTTTCCTAGATTGGTTGGGTGGAATCAGTAATTTTGGAAGGGAAGCAAGAGATCTCGACTTGGATATAATTTTCAGCCACATATTGACATATTTAGATGATCGACATCAACTGGGAGAAAAAAGGTATGAGGGAATGTTCAATTAGTGTATGTTAAATTAAATTACATCTTCTTCAATATGGTAGATATTAACTATAAAACTAGTCCCTACTAATGGTATATCTAGAAATGAGCACAAAGTTTTACTTGATCATGAATGAAATTCATTTGATAGAAAGGAAAAATTAGTACTAGGTCTTACAAAAAGTATATAAAGCGATGCTCGTTTTATGTAAAAATCAATTCCACTTTCAATGAATGTATATAACGAATTAAGTAAACAATATAATTTCAAAAAAAAGTTTTCTTCTTTTTGCTTTAGAAATATTTTCTCTTTAGAATGACGTTACCATCTTGAATCCTATTGTTTGTTTTAAAGTTAATTTTTTTAATATTTTTTTTAAACCCATTTTTAACTTTAAAATTCTCCAAATATACAAAAAATTATTATTAAAATGCACGCCCTTTACGTAAACCCCTCTAAAATATACTAACAAACGAAAGCGAAAAATAAAAAAAATAAAAAAAGGAAAAGGGACTCCATAAGTCACTAAATAAAGGTACAAATAATTAATATTACGATTTATTTTTTAGTGATTATGAAGGGAAACCTTCCCACAAAAGACAAGAAAATCAACAACTCATTTGACCATTTATCATTAAAGTTGGCATAATCATTGGCATTCATGATCTAAGAGTGGGGTCCTAATCGACGGGGTGAAAATGTAAAGTTGGGTTACACTTTTTGCCCTTTTTGGAGAAAAAAAATATCATTTTTTTCTTTTCTTTAACTTTTTGAAAGCCAATTTTTTTTTTCTATTTAGAATTTCATTTTACGATAAAAATATAAAAACTCACAAATAACTATAACTCGACCCTCTAAAAATAGAAAATTCCTTTGCATGCCTCCTCTTCTCAGAAATTTTATTACCTTTCTATGAATTATTTTTTGGAATTTTTGTATACACATTTGATATGTCAACTTAAAATTTCTTTGAGTATGTGTTCTTTAACAATAAAAGGATTCATAAAAAATCATTTTCAAACACGTTGGTGTATTCTTTCAAAACTTTATGTTTTTGAGAAACAAAATGTGTTACAACAATCTAGACAGAGTCTACTTCGGTTTTGTTATATTTATGAAACCAAATGATGCATATCATAATTAATAGAATTTTTTGAACTGATCCAATATGAAAAAATTGCATATTTTGAATATGTTTTGGCTCACACAAAATTTCTCAAGATATAAGTTATAAACTAAAAATCTAAAAAATACCCATTACAGATGACGAACCAATGTAATGCACCATAATTTTTTCAATTTTTTTTACAGTGTATTTTGGAAGATACAGAATATTGATTTCACTGAATCATATTGTCCTTCAGAAATTGTTTCCATGCATTTTATTACAAAATTAATTAAAATTAGTAAATATTTATGAAATTCCATAAAAGTTATATTTCCTGAAAGTATATTGAATTCTACAAATGCTTGTCTTGGTTCCGACAATTAATTCATAAAGTTTCATCGAGTTTAATTTGTCCAAAGTTGAAGAAATGGGTTCAAAGCTGAGGTGCTGCGTACTTGAAATCGTATAATTTCAGCCGAACTTTTAAAAAAGTTAGACCAAATTGTTTTTTTCCTGACAGCCCGTCAATTGTAACGACACAAAAGTTTGGCCGAAGTTGTTACAAAATTTCGGACAAACTTTTAATTGACTTTACATCTGCCAAAAAATTCAATGAAGCCCCTCCAAAAAAACATTTCGTGGCTATATAAATAGGCATAAACGGATTCATTATTTTTGCATAATTTCACAAATTTCTTCATTTGGGATGACTTTGCAAAGGACTTTTTTTGGGCATAATTTTCAAAGGACTCTTTTTGGCTTAATATTCAAAGGACATTTTTTGGAGATATGTGATACATTTTTTGGATGCTTTTTTGGGCTTCATTTTTAGAGGCCATTTTTTTGGAGGTATTTTGTTTTTAGAGATTCTTGGGCTTAGTTTTCAAAGGACATTTTTTTGGAGGTATTATGTTTTTAGAGATTTTTTGGCTTAATTTTCAAAACACCTTTATTGGACCTTTTTTGGGCTTGATTTCCAAAGGACTCTTTTTAGGCTTAATATTCAAAGAACATTTTTCGTTTTTTGGGCTTTATTTCCAAAGGACTCTTTTTAGGCTTAATATTCAAAGGACATTTTTTGGAGGTATTTTTTAAAGTGATATTTTTTTAGAGGCCTTTTGGGCTTAATTTTGAAAGGACATTGTTTGGAGGTATTTTTCTTTTAGAGACATTTTTTTAGAGGTTTTTGGAATTAATTTTGAAAGGACATTTTTTGGAGGTATTTTTTAGAGTGAAATTATTTAAGAGGTTGGGCTTAATTTTCAATGGACATTTTTTGGAGGTATTTTTGAAGTGAAATTTTTTTAGAGTACGTGTTTTTAGTTGAGGTAAATATTTAATAATGATTTTTTAAAATGCGTTTTTGTCTAACACTTTAAATGATTTTTTTTGGCAGGACTTAGAAAGAAATATTTTGAGCTTCATTTCATTTTTAGAAGACATTTTTTTATCATACTTTTTAAAGTAAGTTCTTTGGATTGAAGTATTGTCATTTGTGCAAAATTTTTAAAATGAGTTTTTTTTTTAAATTAAATATTTTTTGATGCTTTTTTTAATTGAGCTTTTGTCTAAATTTTTAAAGGAAATTTTTTGAGCTTCATACTCAATTATCATGGGAAATCAAAGGAATTGTAAGAGAAAATATGATCGAACAAGAGACCCTAAGGAACGTAGAGAATAGGGGAGAGAATATCGCAAAATAAAGAGAGAAGAATGCTCAAATATTAAAAGGGAAAATCAACCTCAACTAGAATTTGAAGCAGGTACGTAAATGTAAATATTATAAATTTGATATTTAAAATTTCCCTAGTGTAAACTGTGAAACTTAATTTTTATTTGATGAACTAATTTGAAAAATATTTTGCAATGTAAACAGAGAGAGATATTCCTCAAAACATTGATGATGAGATACAAAATGTTGAAAGAGAAAGTGAAAGAGATATTGAACCAATGATTGAAGATGGTGAAAATGTTGAAATAAATTCAAGTGAAGAAATTGAATCATCGGGTATGTATATATATATATATATATATATATATGTTGAACAGATGTGTATGCATATTTATTAATTTAGTTATTTATTGAATATGTAAACTTATTATGTACATTTAATTCAATATGTACATATGAAACCAATATCAATGATGAGATGTTAGAAAATGTTGACACTCACACATATGGAGATAAAAAAGCTAACAATGTTATCCCTCAACCGAAACCGATTAGTGGGGAATTGATCCCTTTGCGGTGAAGCAAACCTTTCAGCAATAATTAAAGCGGAAGGAGATGGAAGACAGTACCCATGTCTGCAGTCTGCAATCTTTTGAAACATCCATCTCACCCAAGCATTCACCGTGGCTTACAAGTATGAAAAAAATATTAATTTATATATTAAAAAATGTTATGGAAATTTTATATGTAAAAATTTCAATTATAAAATAGTAGATTCTATTCTTTATTAAAAATGTAGCTTTTGTATTAAAAAATTATAAAAAAGGGTAAGTTCTATTTTTAAAAAATCTAAAAATATAGGTTTTAATAACCGATGTTATTTAAATTGGTTTTAATAATAATATATTTTGAATTTAATTAAAGTATTTATTTTATGTGATTCACTACAAAGATTAATCTCTACCTTTATTGTTAAATAAATTTGGATTTGAAAGAAAATTAATAATTTCTTTGAGAAAAAATCTTTCGGTAAAAATCACATCCAAATAAATTTAGTCGACGCGTTTCGAACCAGCCAGTGTGGTTCATCATCAGGACTTGATGAAAAATCTGATCAAGAGACCCAATTAAATAGATATGAGAAGCTCCAACTAGCCGTTGAAAAATAACGGCTAGTTAGACTAAATCAAAGCCAGAAAAATAAAAAGTCAAGAAATATATATAAAAAGATTAAAGTTTATAATATGAATATTATTTAATATTATTTTTAATTTTTATTTTAATTTTTATTTAATTTACAATAGGAATCATTCAAAATATTCTAGAAGATTAAATAAATAAAGGAATATTTCAATTTTAAAAATAATAATAATAATAATAAATTAAAATATTTATTTTGTTTAATATTATTTAAAAACATAAAGGATTAAAAAATAATAAAAATAATAACAATCATAATAATAAAAATTAAAAATTAAATTAAATAAATAATAATAATTTAATTTTTAATAATTTTTATTTTAATTTATTTTATTAATATTTATTAATTTATTTACTTATTTATATATTTATTTTATAGATTTAAAAAATAATAAAATAATAATAATAATAATAAATTAAAATTTAAAAAAAATAAATAAATAAATAAATAAATAAATTTAAAAAAAAAATATATATATATATATTTAAAATAATAATAATAATAATATAAAATAAATAAAATAAATAAATAAATAATACATAAATTTATTTTATTTTAATTTTAGGAATGAAGAGCAGGAATCCAACACCTGCTAAATTTAATAATTTCTTTCTGTGAAAATTACATTCAAGCAGATTTTATCGACAGATTTCAAACCAGCCAGTGTGGTTCATCATCAAGAAAAGATAATAAACCACACTCGTTGATTTGAAACTTGTCGATAAAATATGCTTGAATGTGATTTTCGCCGAAATATTTTATCCAAAATTAATAATTGTGAATTTTTTTATTTATCTAGATTATTTAAAGATACTTTTAATATCCAATATCTCATTTTTTATATTGAACATCAGCTTTGAGTTTTTATTGTTTATATTATTATATTTTTCCAATTGGAAATACACATAATAAATGACCTTAAATAGACAAAAAAATATAAATAGAAAAAAATTAATGCTGGAAATAAGGATATCACAAAATCCATTGTTTCTTTGACAAAGGTCTAGCAAAGGTCGGTGAAAAATAAATATCAAGATGTGCTATTCAAGATTATATATCTATATATATATATGGGAATGACTTAGAGTGATGATGTTGCCGGTGGAATTCTTGTTTATATTATTTTATATGAAATTTAGAGACTAGCAGTGGCACCAAACGTTGCAAAGGAAAAGTTGTATGGGGGTAACATGTGGAAGAAGGGCGTAGATAAGGACATATGTGATATGTTAGGTGATCTAACTATACCCTGTTTGAGTGAAAGAGAAATATTAATGTTGTTGCAACATATCTTCCTCAAAACCGGTAACCTCTCTTGTTCAATTAATAAGAGTTTACAAAAGTTCATTCCACTTTAACTTGTGAGATGGGTTTGTGCTAGTAGTTAGAGGCCATTGCGATCCTAAAGATGGTCTATGTTCTTTATAGTAATGAGTATTATGAATTGTCACTTAAGGGCTTGAAGATCCATCCTTCCACACCCAAATTCCAGCATAATCTTATTACAATTGGGTGAGTCTATTCATTTTTCATGAATCAGAATGTCTGTTTTCAGATCCTACTATGATTTTGATGTTGTGTTGGTAAAGCTCTGAGCTCAAATTTTATCTCATTCCCAACTTGGCTTGGGAGGTTGACACCAATCATTTCAAAATTTATAACATCACAGTCCATGTAATTGTTATTTTGTAGATTAATCCCATGCAAATTTCAATGCAATTTGGCTAAGTTGAGTCATTCCTTATCTGATCTCTTCACTGTACTCCCACACACACCTATCTTAAAAGCACTATCTCACATCATTGCAAATTTAGGCCTTATAGAGGAAATAAATAATTCCAATGATTATAGCTTGTTGGAACAATGTCCATGATTGCTTGAATATTATTATGAACATACACACTATTCTTGCCTATATGATTTGTCTTGTTAGTTTGTAATCCGTCTTGAGTCTAGATGAATGCAATTAGAGCTTTTTCATGCAAATATGGCCATGAGTAACTTTTACACTTTTCTTTCTATTATTAGTACTTAACTAGTTCCTGAAAAGTCACTTGGTCAACCATGCACCATCACAGAATTTCCAAGAAATGATGAAATATTTTCCATTAGTTAAGAGATACTTGATGAATAAGTGCATCGAGTGATTTAGTTGATGTTGATGCATAGAAATCTTGATGACTTTCCTTAAAACTGGATAGGATATCAGTCTCTTAGCATTATAGATCAGTCTTTTACCATTTTACTCTTAAGAATTGGGGTATGTTTTGTTGAAATAGTAAATTGTTATTTTTAATTTACTCTATAACAATTAACAATATCAAATTGATAGAAACAAAATAAGTTTTGCAAGCCCCTTGAAAACAAGGGAACTCTCTCAAATATAAAAATATGTGTGGTTTTGTACACTTGACTTTTCAATTTTCAACAAAAACCCAACAAGATAACCAATTACAAAAAAAAACATTGGAACAAAATAATTAACTCGGAACCTCATAAATAAATAAATATTTTACAACTTTGTAGTTGCATATTTAAAAGGACAAACGAGAATCTTTGCAAGCCCCTTAAAAAAAGAGCACTCTCTCAAATATAGAAATATTTGTGGTTTGTACACCTAAATTTTCAATTTGCAACAAAAGTCAAACAAGAAAACTAAATACAAAAAAAAATCATTGGAACAAAATAAAAGAACTCGAAACCCTACTAAATAAATAAATATTTTACAACTTCTTAGCTGCATATTTAAAATGATAAACGAGCACCTTTAAAATCCCCTTGAAAACAAGGGAACTCTCTAGACTTGCATTGTAATTTATTCAATGTCACCTCCAAACATTACAAAATTAAGGTTTATTAATTCCTTGGATTTATAATATTAATCCATTGGGTTTATAATCCCTTAGGTTTATAATATTAGTCCTTTGGGTTTTTAATCACAAGGGTTTATAATATGTAACATTGTGATAATGACTATCAAATTAATTGTCATCTTATAACAATGGTTGTCACAATGTATTGTTGGATTGATATCTGTACCATGAAAATATGACAACTTGAATCCCTATTGTAGTATCGCAATCTCACATTGGATATATTTCTGCAGTATTCAAACATCACAACATCAAACCCTAATGTTATACTAGATATTATAAAATTTAACAATACAAAACTAATAGTATAAACCCTAACATTAAATTGAATATTATAACCATAATATTAAACCCATTATTACAAACCTTAATATTTAACCCAATGTTATAAACCCTAGTATTCTAATTCAGAAATTGATTATTATAAACCCAAGAGATTAATATTATAAACCCTAGGAACTCTAAACCCAAGGGATTAATATTATGAACCCAATGTATTAATAAACCTAAGGGATTAATATTATAAAACCAAGAGATTAATAAACCCTAATTTTTTAATGTTGAGAGCCGACATTCAATAAATTACGATGTAATGTAACATTTCCACAATGAGTATCAAATTAATTGTCATTTGCAGCAATTTTTGTCACAATCTGACATTGGATTGATATTTGTACGATGAAAATGTCACAATACGAGGGCCTATTGTAGTGTTACAATGTGATGTTAAAAAAATTGCAATATAATGTAAGGATCCAATAATGATTGTCATATTTGTTGTCACATTACAACAATGTTTCTCACAATGCGACATTGGATAGTTTTTTGTACTATTCAAACATCAGAACATTAAACCCTAATGTTATTTTAAACCCAAGGGATTAATGTTATAAAACCAAGGAATTAATAAAACCAAGGGATTAATAAACCCTAATTTTGTAATTTTTATAGACAGCATTGAATAAATTGTAGAATGTAATGTAACATTGCAATAATGAGTTTCAAATTAATTGTCATCTGGCAACAATGTTTGTCACAATTTGACATTGGACTAATTCATGTACCATGCAAAATTCATAATCTGATACTCTAGATTATAGTGTCTTAATGTGACATTGGACAGATTTGTACACCATTCAAACGTCACAACATCAAACTCTAATATTATACCAAATATTATAAACCCTAACAATACAAAACCAATAATATAAACAGTAATATTAAACCAAATATTATAACCATAATATTAAAACCAATATTACAAGCCTTAATATTTAACCCAACATTATAAACCCTAATATTATAATGTGGCAATGAACCTAAGGAATTTCATATTAGGTAACCCAATATTAAAAGCCTTGATTTTAAAACTAATTTTATAATGCTCAGAGGGGAATTGAATAAATTGTAATGAATGTAACGTTGTGACAATAAGTATCATATTCATTGTTATCCTGCAATAATGTTTGTTACAATGGTTCACCATGATAGTCATGTTGACTATTATTGACTATGACACTCATGTTGACTAGAATTGACCATGCCAACAAAAGTCAACAATATTTAACTTGTGTTAATGTATAAATATTATAAACCCTAAAATAGTCAACCACGTTTATCCCTTGGTTGTCATAAAATTAATCACTTGGGTTTATAAACCTAGGACGATGTGGAAAATAATAATTCTGTGTGACATCTTGGATTTACAATATTAATTCCTTTTGTTTTTAGCATTGATCCGATGATTTTATAATATTAATAATCTATTGCATTTTTAATATTAATCCCTTTGATTTTTAATATTAATCAATTCGATATAATATTATTCCCTTGAGTTTATCATATTATTTATAATAAAAATAATATTATTATATTATTAAACCCTAAATTCAATATTAAAGTAATATTAATAATATTATCATATGATAAAACATATTATCATATTATTAAACATATTATCATACTACTTTTTTGTGAACTACATTTCTTTTATGAAAAATAGTTTATAATAATTTTTTTTGTTATTTTATTTGAGATTAGAAAAATATTAGAAAAATAACATTATGTAAATAAAATTTATATTTATATTTATATTCTTTTTTAGTAAATAATATTTATTATTTTTAAATATCATAAAAGAAATTTTAATTAAAAATTTAAATATAAATAAAATAAATAATTTTATAACATGGAAGTTTATAAAACTCTATCTAATAAATAATTTTGGTAAAATTATAACATGTTTTAATTTAAATTTTAGTTTTAAATAAAATAAAATAAAATAAAATAAAATAAAATAGAAATACATATTCGTGTAATTATAGTATTGAACATTGCGCAAATGAATTATATAATCATATGAGATTATTGAATATATTCATACTTATTCACTTATTAATTCACAAATTTATATAATTATATTATAATAATAAATTTATCCACACTTATTATTTCACAAATACTTATTAATTCACAAATAAATTATAGAGTACATTATAGATGTAACAATTGGTTTATATTCTAATTGATGATTAAGTTTCATTGTTAAGACACTAAGACATTTACTGATGTTATTTTGAAATACTACATTATGAATAGGAATTAAATTTGATTAAATAAAATTAATTATGGAAGTGATTTCCATAAAATATTAATAGACTCATGGTAAAAAGTAACTCAAGAACTGAGAGTTAGTTTAACAGAATCAGTTCAAATAGTTACGCCAACCTCTAAGGATAAAGAGATATCCTAGTGAGGAAGAGGGGCTCTGTTCGGTAACTGAAGAAGGAATAATTGCAGAGAAAATTCCTGAACTAATGTAACCAGTGGAATACTCTGACTTCTGAAAATTGTGGAATAGAGGATTGGATCGGATTGTCCTGAGGTCTCTTCTAGGACTTCTGTCAACTCATATAGCTCAGACTTGGATCACATGGGAGAGATGAGGATGTGATTGCCTCTCTCGAGGTTGGGCGGAACTACATTAGTCAGAGAATCATAGAACATATAAGTTACTACTATGGCATAGCCTTAGTTGTTTATGAATGGAAAAATTATGCTAGTTTAAGTTTTTTAACTGAAACAGTTACAGTACTTAAATTTGTTATGTGTCAGGTTATAAATGTTATTCTTTTTAGACAAATAGGACAGACAAGTGAATTTATAATTTATTCTCAGAAAAATGAATGAGAGAGGGAACCGTTAACTTAGAACCCTAAAGAAGAAGGTTTCGAGTTGGTCGTTCCCTGCGATTAGGGTAAACACGAACATAATGGTCCAACCATCTCATATCTAAACTTAAAAAGGAAAATAGTCTATAGATGACTCGCGTATATAACTAATAATGCCAAGAACATAGTCAAGAGAAAGAATCATGCAACCTTTTATTTACAAATCAGAACTACGTGAATGGAAATGATTTTCTAGAATTAAAATAGTAGTCTGTGTAGTCTGAATGCAAGAAGACAGATTCAACCCTTCTGCGGAAATTATAAGCAAAAATGTAATTCCTAATTCTAGAATTTTAGAAAAAAAAATGAACTAAGGAAATTGTTCCTTGAAATATAACTGAGTGGAAAGGTTACTGTCACTTAATAAATTCACTAAACATTCAAAAGATGCAAAATTTCATTTGTTAGACAAGTGAATAATATTTCAAAATTACCATAACAGTCTTTCTGTGTATATATATATATATATATATATATATATATATATATATATATATATATATATATATATATATATATATATATATATATATATATTTGTTCAAGAGGTTCCGAATAGTATAGTTAGCATTTTAAACAACAATAGGGATGGAAACCATAAACTTAAAATCTTTACAGAACAACTCACAGTTACAGTAAAAGATTTCATGAAAAAACTATACATTCCAATTAACCATATTATACTGTAAGTATAACCCTAATCACACACACACACACACACACACACACACACACACATATATATGAAGAATTGAACTGTTAACCAAGGAAAATATTGATAAATCTTCCATCAGGAATGAAAAATCCCAAAAAGGGACTCGAACAGTCTACAACCAAAACATCAGAGAAACACAAATAAAAGCTAGAAGTTCAAACATGCCTAACTGTATATTTTCATTCTGATAAAGAAAATAATATAGATACAACTATTACACGAAAATGACTCTGGCATGCCCATTAGGGTATTGGCCGTGAGGGAAGAGTTAAGTTTGAATTAAAAGATCCGAAGCAGAAACTCCACGTCAAGATGGAAAAATCCCTTTACATGTCCAACAATTCTGAAACCAAGAATTACTCATTGGAAGGAGGTACCTGACAAGGTCGGAAGAAGTTAGCGGACTAGTTTATTTATTTTTCGTAGAGTACTTCATTCCAAATCATTAGTGAACATACCTGCAAAAGAAATTGGGAAGGGTTAACAAAAATTTAGTTCTCAAACCTGGAAAAGTTAAGAAAATAAAAATAACAAGACATGATAAATTTGCGGCAGACTTACCTTTAAGGTATTGACGCAGTAGATTAGAGGAAACGGCCTACAAGAGTTAACATCAAAATTTAGGTTAAGTAAACCAGTGGAAATCATGAACAATACTATAGAAAACAAGAGAAAAAGGAAAACGAGAGTGTTGTCAAGGTTTCCACCTTGGAATTATCTGGAGATCACACAATTGAAGCATGTAAATTCCACACACTGAAGCCCAAAAGCAATACAATGACCTAGATGGAAGACACTCGATCAATAAGACGTGAATAGTTTAAGGAACTAATTCTAAATGAGCATCACCGAAGTAACTACTCTGGACATCCCGATTTTCAAAAAATGCTAACAGAAATTAGGAAGAACTACTTCTGGTCAGGTATGAGAAGAGATATTGTTGAATATATTAACAAGTGTTTAGAGTTCCAGCAAGTGAAAGTGGAGCACTAACACCCGGCTGGATTGATGCAACCTATACCGGTGCCTGAGTGGAAGTGGGAGGTGATATCTTTAGACTTCATTACTAGTTTACCAAGGTCAAAGTAACATAATGATTCTATAATGGTAGTGGTGGATCGATTAAGCAAAGAAACACATTTTATACCAGTGCAGTCCACTTATAAGACGGTGCAAATAGCAGATATATTCATGCGAGAAATCTTTAGACTGCATGGTATCCCAAAGACTGTCATATCTGACAGAGATGTGAAGTTTTAATTCAGCATTCTGGAAAAAGTTTTTTTACAAGATTGGGAACCCAAATTAATTTCAGCACTGCCTACTATCCACAGACGGATGAACAAATGGAGTGAGTAAATCAGATCCTGGAGGATATGTTACATATTTATGTAATGCAATAGACAACTAGGTGGGAATAATATCTGCACCTAGTGGAGTTTGCATACAATAACGGATATCAGGAATCCCTTAAGATCAGTCTGTTCGAAGCCTTATAAGGATGGCAATGCAGAGCTCCTATTAATTAGAGTAGCCCAGAAACCAAATTGATGCTTGGACCAGAAATGCTAGCTGAAATGGAGACAGAAGTAAAGAAGATCCGATAGAATTTGAAGGCAGCTCAGGATAGAAAAAAAGTGTATGCATATAAGAAAAAGACTTATCATGAGTTTGAGGTGGGAGACCAAGTGTACGTAAGGATCAAGCCAAAGAAAAACACTTTATGGTGGGCCTCTTATGCCAAGTTGGCTCCCATGTTTTGCGTCCCTTTCCAAATATTGGAAAGGGTAGGACCCGTGGCTTACTGATTGGCCTTGCCTAGTCATATTTATGTTCACAATTTATTTCATGTATCGTTATTAAAACTATATGTACACGACCCAAAGCACGTAATTTACTGGCAGAGTATCCAGGTAGGATATGAATACCAGACTTGATTAAAAATGATATATTTTTTTTAGAAAACTAATTCAATTTCATTGATTGTAGGTCGAGCCAGACGACGAGTTTCTGGTCGAGCCTCAATGTATAATCGATCAAAGAGAAATCATGCTCCGAAAATGAGCCATCACGCAAGTTAAAGTGCAGTGGAAGCACTTTGGCCCGGATGAAGCTACCTAGGAAGATGCATGCTTTGTTCGGGAAGCGTACCCTGAATTATTTGCTAGAGCAGAATGAGAACACTGAGGACGGTGTTCACTTCCAGGGGGGGAAGTTGTAACAACTGGATTATATGTTAATTGATGATTAAGTTTCATTGTTGAGATAATAAGACATTTACTATTGTTATTTTGAAATAGTACATTATGAACAGGAATTAAATTTGATTAAATAAAATTAATTATGGAAGTGATTTCTATAAAATATTAATAGACTCATGGTAAAATGTAACTCAAGAACTGAGAGTTAGTTTAACAGAATCAGTTCAAACAATTACCCTAACCTCTGAGGATAAAGAGATATCCCAGTGAGGAAGAGGAGTTATGTTCTATAACTGAAGAAGGAAGAATTGTAGAGAAGAATTCCCGAACTAGTGTAACCAGTGGAATACTCAGACTCCTGAAAATTGTTTGGAATAGAGGACTGGACTGGATTTTCCCAAGGTCTCTTCCAGGACTTCTGTCAACTCATATAGCTCAGACTTGGAGCACAGGGGAGAGATGAGGACGTGATTTCCTCTCTCGAGGTTGGGCGGAACTACATTAGTCAGAGAATCGTAGAACAAATAAGTTACTGCTATGGCGTGTCCTTAGTTGTTTATGAATGGAAAAATTATACCAGTTTAAGTGTTTTAACTAAAGCAGTTACACTACGTAAATTTGTTATGTGTCAGGTTATAAATGTTATTCTTTTTAGACAAATAGGACTAACAAGTGAATTTATAATTTATTCTCAGAAAAATGAATGAGACAAGGAACCGTTAACTCAGAACCCTCAAGAAGAAGGTTCCGAGTTGGTCATTCCCAACGATTAGGGTAAACACGGACAAAATGGTCCAGCCATTTCATAGCTAAACTTAAAAATGAAAATAGCCTTTAGATGACTGGTGCATATAATAGATTATGCCAAGAACATAGTCAGGAGAAAGAATCATGCAACCTTTTATTTACAAATCAGAACTATGTGAATGGAAATGATTTTCTAGAATTAAAATAGTAGTCTCTGCAGTCTAAATGCAGGAAGACAGATTCAACCCTTCTGCGGAAATTATAAGCGAAACTTTAATTCCTAATTCTGGTTAGAAAAAAAACAATGAAATAAGGAAATTGTTCCTTGAAATATAACTGAGTAGAAAGGTTACTGCCAATTAATTAATTCACTAAACATTCAAAAGATGCAGAATTTCATTCATTAGACGGAAGTGAATAATATTTTAAAATTACCATAACAGTCTCTCTGTAGATATATATATAAATGTTCAAGAGGTTCCGAACAGTATAGTCAGCATTTCAAATAGAAATAGGGATGGAAACCATAAACTTAAAATCTTTACAGAACAACTCACACTTACAGTAAAATATTTCATGACAAAAGTGTACATTCCAATTAACTGTACTATATTGTAAGTATAACCCTACTAACATATATATATATATATATATATATATATATATATATATATATATATATATATATATATATATATATATGAGGAATTGGAGTGTTAACCAAGGAAAATATCCATAAATCTTCCATCAGGAATGAAAATCCCAAAAAGGAACTCGAACAGTCTACAACCGAAACATCAGAAAAATGAAAATAAAAGCCAAAAGTTCAAACGTGCCTACTGTATATTTGCATTCTGATAAAGAAAATAATACAAATACAACTATTACACGAAAATGACTCTCGCATGCCCATTAGGATATTGGCCATGAGGGAAGAGTTAAGTTTGAATGAAAAGATCCGAAGCAGAAACTCCACGTCAAGACAGAAAAATCCCTTTACAGGCCCGACAATTTTGAAACCAAGAATTACTCATTGGAAGGAGGTACCTGACAAGGCTGGAAGAAGTTAGGGGACTGGTTTATTGATTTTTCATAGAGTACTTCGATCCAAATCATTAGTGAACATACCTACAAAATAAATTGAGAAGGGTTAACAAACATTTAGTTCTAAAACCCGGAAAAGTTGACAAAATAAAAATAACAAGACATGATAAATTTGCGGCAGACTTACTTTTAAGGTATTGATGCAGCAGATTAGAGGAAACGACTTGCAAGAGTTAACATCGAAATTTAGGTTAAGTAAACCAGTGGAAAACATGAACAATATTATAGAAAACAAGAGAAAAAAGGAAAACGAGAGTGTGGTCAGGGTTTCCACCTTGGAATTCTCTGTAGATCACATAGTTGAAGCATGGAAATTCCACACACCGAAGCGTGGAAGCAATACAACGACCTAGAAAGAAGACAGTCGATCAATAAGACGCGAACAAGAATGAAATTCCATATTACCCAAACCACAAGTCTGTGGAACGAGAAGAAAAAACACAATAAAACATTTGCGCAAGAAAACCTAAATCAATATAGGCACTGTTGTATGAAAACCCAAACGGGAACACGATTACCTCGCATCTGGCGGATGATAAGCCTGTCTCCACCGGAAGAATCCTGAAGGGGTTGTCGCAGAGGTGGAGAGCATCCACAGAGGAGTAAGGGATGAAATGAGAAGAAACACAATGGAAGCGGTTTTAAAGGGAGAGGTCATTCCATAACCCTAACACATAACCACCATAGAATCTCGTGAGGTCGGATCAAGGGCAAAGAAACCACCCACCTGTCCACCACAGTGATTGACAACACAGAGGTAATAACTCAACAGCTAGAGTTAATAGCCAAATCCTTTCCGGATTCTCAGTGCAGAAAGATAACCCTGAGGTGCTTATTTATTGCTTTGAGTATGTGTACCATAAGTTAATTAAACCCGAATTATAAGGATTGTCAAAAGATCTTTCCCAAAATATATAAAACATAATAGCAACCTTAATAAAGTTTTGTTATTATATGTGTAGAATATATATCAAAATCGATTGCTGTTCAATTATATTTCATATGCACTTTATATTAAATTTGAATGCTGTACAGTGTATGTCGTTCTTAGGATAGTTAGTGGTATACTAAAATGACAATTAAACAAGATGTAAGGGTAAGTAGAAATAACAGTTATACAATGTATTTTTTTTTTTTTTAAATGGTGTATAGTGATGTAGGTTACAATAGAATTATTGTAATAATAAATTTACCCACACTTATTAATTCACAAATACATTAGAGAATGATTGTTTAAATGGAAAATATACGAGAAAAAAATTAACAGAAAATTTTCTCTGATACCAAAAAAAAATTCATATTCTAAATTGTTTTCAAATAATTTCCTTCTTCTGTTTCTCTCTTTTTTTAGTAAAAAAAAAATAGACCAATTAATAATAATGAACGATAAATGGTTATATTAATAATAGTTTCGGTGTATAAATGACTTTGTCCATTTTTTCTCTCCACATCGTTACCATTCCCTTTCACGTTTTCTTTTTGACTTTTACTTATTTATTCAAAAAGCATCTCCCATAGCCTGAATTTCGCAATGTAACCCTGTAAAAATTGTATTATAACAGAGATTTTTTTATTATATTTAAAATTGGCATTGTTCTTGTTAAATTTGTGTTTACGAAAATAATTCTTTATTACAAAACAATCTTTTCTATCAAAAATACGATTAATTTTTTTCAATAAAGAATACAGAAAAACTTCAAGAAAACCATAAAATCGAATCACTGAATTATTGATCGATAACGAAAGCTATTTACTGTAAATTCTAAAACATTATGTGACTTTTCCGTTATGTCTCTTGTCTGAACTGACTTTTCAGCCCCACACACACATATATATATATATTTCAACAAGTTTAGAAAATTAATAGTATATTATCTGTGTCAGAATTCAAAGCATTTTAATACATATAATTTATGATGAAAAAAGTTAAGGCCTTGCGCCTGCAGCAAGAAGACATTGTTAAGAACCATTTCAAATTATTTTACTTCTAAAATTCTATTAGTATCATATGATAGATCAGAGTCTTTAGTAAGCCAAACAATGGTAGCCATGGTCCATTTAAATCGCTATAAAATTAAACAATCATTTTTTAATTATGTTGATAGATAAAATTAAACAAAGTTTTTTTAATTATGTTGATGGGCTCAATTGGGCATGGTTCCACTGTGTTTTTTGGGTGCTATGGGTGTAGTTAATTGCCCACAGACAGAATATAATGATTTCAGTCTTTTATTTTTGGTTGATCCTTTTCTCCGTTCACTGATCAGATTTTGTACCCAAAGCATTAGTTATAATATATTACCTTGTTTATTGTCTCATTGGAAATTGATTAGATATTTGCATATGTTAGATTTCAGCTGTCATATGTCAATTTCATTTTCAGGTGTCATATGTCAATTTCATTAAAATTGACTCTGATTGCATGGTCTTGCATTCATGCCCATAAAAATTTCCCGAGTTTTTTTTTATTGCTTAAAGTTTTTTATTGCTTAAACGCTTTAGGTACACCCTCGAATTCTGTCATTTGCATAATATACAACCACCATTTCCATCATTACAGAAAATTTCAGAACACAGATATATTTATCAGTCATGGCTAAATCTTTATATATTTAACTATATGGTAACCTAAGGTTACCATTGGCCTTAAGCTTCTAGATTGAAACAGGTATATCACCCAAAAGGTTACCATCCAATTCTTCCATATCTACCTTAAGAAGAACGGCCTTGTAGACATACTGTCTAAGAGAGAGGGGATCCTCTGCCCCTAACAGATGTATTTTCTATGAGCTTCTTAATAGATGGATTTTCTATGAGCTTCTTAACAATGACACCTTTTTTGGTGGTGGATCATTTTTTATCTAGCAATTCTGGTTTTTTATATGTTTTTTCTTTGAAGTTATTTTTCCATGGTATCTTGAACTTTACCCTTTACCATTAGACAGAATGGTTGTTGTTTTGATATGGTACTCTTTCTTTTTTAATTGCAAAGAATCTAATGTCTTCCCTGATTATTGGTATAACTTGGGTCTTATTTCACTTCTTATTGATATGAGTTATTTTGCAGAACAATGTTGTAAATGTAACGTTCTTTTGTATTATTAATGAAAGAATATTATTTTTTCCATATTTAAAGATATATTTTATATATTAAATAGTGAGAAAATTTTATTATAATTTAGTTATGAGATAGTAATTACTAGTTGTTATCTTGAAAATGTGTAAACACCCAATTAATTGATGAGCAATGTATTCTTGATCTTAAATAAAATAGTAAATTAGCAATAAATACTAACAATTATATATTTCAGTAATGTATTTAATGTTATACTAGCTAGGATATATCATATATATTTTAAATGGTTGGAAAATTTATTATCAAATTAGTAATAGAGATAGTCATTACTAAATGTTATCATGAAATTTTGTTATTAGTTGCTAACTCATTAATGTTATTTAAGGAAAAACAGAACACATACAATTTATTTACAAGCTTAGATTTATTTTGATTCTGGATCTACTAAGGGTCTAGAGGGATCAAATCTCTTGAGATATAAACTTCTTTAAAATGAAAACAGATTTGATCCTTCTGGACACTTGATAGATCTAGAATTAAGATGGATTTAGACTAGTATAATTATTAATTATAATTACAATTAAAAATATAATAATAATTATTAATTTTACATTATGTTATATTATATTATATTTTTATTTTGATGTAATAAAAAAATTTTACATGACATTACATTACATTAAATTACAATATCCCTTTTTAGAGTTCTTAATGGATTTCTGGAAAAAAAATTGTGAGTAAATTTGATTTGTGTTGTTTAAATTAATTTTTTTATTATATATATAGATTCAACGCTCTCAACAACTTCTAAGACAATTAGATTGTAAAAAATTTACCTAGAAAATTTATGATTTCAATAAATCTGTGCCAAATTATACACAAATAAAATCAGAAAATAAACCAAAAAAATTTAAAAAAATTACACTTAAAAATTACTCATTTTCTTACCATGACTAAACTAATCGAATAAATAATAATGCATTGCTAAAATAATCAAATAATATTATTATTTGTTGTAATACAGCATCAACCCCTAGAACAAATTGCCTTTAAAAACGGCATCGCATCTTCGAAATCAACAAGTTCTAAAGATTCGAACCATAGACGCCTGGAAAGAAAAAGTTTAAGTCCTAAGTAAATAAAACCTCCAGAGAACACGAACAAAAAACCGGCGACGAAATGCGGAAAACTTCAGATTTGTTTTGAATGATAACCTGACGAATATTTCGTTGTTGTCCGTCCTTGTTCCACCGCTCAGTCGGGGCGGAATATTCTTAGGATTAGATATAAATTATTGATTTTTTTTTGTTTTTTTAGTTTAAATGCTAAAACGGTTTCCGAGAAACGAAAACTTTGTAAACAACTGAAATTATGACTTTGGTGAATTATTTATTCCATCGAATTCAGAGAAAAATAAATTCTTAAGAACCATATACTAGGTTTAATTTTAATGATATGAAATTTCCCATTTGAAATCCGTACAACTTAGTCTCCTGATGTAGCTGTAGCTTGCGCATATTAGGTTATGGCTCAAGGATGATTACCGGGGTGTCATTGATTACTGAAATAATAGTGATTCATTGGAATCCATTGCTAAATGGAAATTTTCCATTGATATTGTATGTCATTTAAAAAAATTGTATCTATGTTTTTACATATTTAAGTTCAATAATATTTGTAACAATGATTGAGGTACATTTTCATTTAGTTGTTACATCTTGTATACATGATGACATGTTGTTATAATGTTAACTTAGATTCAATCATAGATCAAATGTTTTGTTTTTAAAGCTCAAGCTGTTTTGTCATTTGTTATTTAAAACGAATCTAGATTTAAATTGCAAATTACAAAAAACATATGGTACATTTTATGCATTTGAACATGTGTGAATGTGATATAATTAGGTGTAAATTTATATTAAAAGTGATATTTAGGTACATTTTACATGATCATGTGTCATTGAAAACAATCATATCTATGGTTTCACATATTTAAGTTCATGAATATATAACAATGATTGAAGTACATAAATTCATTTAGTTACATTACATTCTGAATATATAATGACTTGTTGTTATCATGTTAAATTAGATTCAATCTTAGATTAAATGTTTTTTTTTTAAAGCTCAAGTTATTTTGTCATTTGTTATTTAAAATGAATCTAGATTGAAATTGCAATTACAAAACACATGTGGTACATGTTAAATGAATTTGAACATGTACGAATGTTATATAATTAGAACATACATGTATTAAAAATGATATTTAGGTGTTGGTACACATTCCCTTGGTGGCCAATTGCGTGAGGGTGGTGGTACACATTCCCTTGGTGGCCAAAGAATGGGTGGTCATGTCGGTTCTCAACCAATGGGTGGTCATGTTGGTTCTCAACCATCTCACGGTGGGCATGATGCTGCTCAGCCATCTCGAGGTGCTATCAATCTGAACATTACTTTCATTCAATTATTAATTTGTTAAATTATTTATATAATTTTTTTATGGTTAAAAATAATTTTTTTACAAATTTGTTTAAATGTTTTTTTTATTTATACATAATTTTCTATATTCATGCAAAGGGTGAAAATGTTGCTCGAAAAAGACGTAGGCTAGACCAGATTATTCAATAAGAAGGTTGTACACCAACCACGACTTATCCTTCTGAAATTATTGATTTACTGTGGTAAACAAACATCTAACAATGCACATTACAAAGGTGTAAAAATCTTTATTCAAAATTGAAGAAATATCTTTTGTCTTTGAAACACCCTGCTGAGAGTCGAGAAAACTTAGAAATAGTTACACACTCTTTAAGCACACTTGTAGATGTTTACATAAAACTTGGGCCAACCACTCATACTTTTTTAGAAGTGACGAGGAAAATAAAGGAAATAGTAATGGGTCCCGATACATGGGATGACGTTAAAAACCAAGTTATAAAAGAAATGGAAAAATCTATGTTTAATTTCAAAAAATGGCTGAAAAGAAAGAAGATAAGGTGAAATATTTCAAGAACCCTAATATAGATTTCCATTTGTATGATAGGCACCTTATAGCTTATGGAAGACTACCATGGAATGACAAGGTTCCTTTTTATTTTGAAAAAATATTTTATGCAGAATTATTTTTGGGAATGAAACCCAATTATAATGACATTCCTTCGGAATTTTTTGGTCACAGGAAAGGTCGAGGCTTTTTTTGTATCCAAAAGTTTCAATTTTTTTTAAATACGGTCAAAGTAATTAAAAGCAAAGTTAATAAACTTGGTCACTGTAAATGCATTGATCTGTGTAAATTTTTTACATTATGCTTTTGTCATTACCCACATTATAAGTTTCAACTACTGATGAAATTACCCACATTAATAGTTTCAAAGAGGGATGAAATTTGAGGGGTTTCAACTAGGATGAAATTATCCACAATAATAGTAATTTGAGGGGGTTTCAACGAGGGATGAAATTATTCACATTAATAGTTTCAACAAGGGATGAAATTTGATGGGCATTTTGTGTATTTCATGTTTGAAATTTGTGGATGTTTGTTTTTCTTGAGATTAACAATTTTTTGAAAACATCATTACGCCCATTTATTTTCATTTAATTTTCGAGCTACTAGTACTCGATGAGGATCCAGGGCCCAACCTCTCAGGCGCTGTTTGCAGTTGGCAACTTGGCATCTACTTAAAAGTTGGAGTTGGCATAAATCCTCGCTGAATAGCACAATTGCAAGGAAAATTGAGATTCACCATATATAACTTATAAGACTTGTCGTGATACGAAGTACAAGATAGCATATAGGCTTAAAGTGGCCAGAGACTCAACAATACATTATCTATTTAACACAATAAATTTCAATACTCAAAAATACATTATCTGTTTAACACAATAAATTTCAATAACTGGATAAAATATAGATGAAAAATCTCACAAGGTGTATTAAACGTTATCGTAATGTCATAAAGTATTGTAAAATTGTGGGAAAAACGTAGGAGTGATACACGGGGAAGTTACATTGTGCTGCCACAATCAGGTTTAACTTTCGATGGAAATGAATAGTAAATGAAGCCTCTATGGAAAAAAAATATAATCAACGAAAAGGATTCACCCATAGTTTTTTTTTTTGCGAGTGGTTTTAGTGATATTTTATATGCTCGCATGAGTGTCGGGCTACAAATGGACAGAAATGCCTCTATTCCATCAATGGTGCATATCTTTGTCGTAGAATATGGAAATAGATAGCTGGATAAAAGTTTCGAAGTACCAGGAATAATCCATATTTAGTGAGAGAAAGAGAGCTACGATGGGTATCGTCTTGTAAGAGTTAGGGAAATTTGGATGTAGGAAGGAGATTAAGATGTCACAAACATCCTAGATTTAGGTGGCCAGTTAGATTGACAGTGGACAATCTCTCGCGGCGTTTGATAAATTTGAGGGAAAAAGAGAAATGATGTTGTGGCAAGTGGCTACGACCTCACCTACCATGTGAATTTTGGTGGGGTGATTCTTGAAAAGTGTAAAATATTGCAGGTGATGGAGGTGGAAGATGCAAATAAACATAAGATACACATGAAAGTGACTAAGATTGCTTCTCTGTGAACTCCAAGTTTCTATCTCTTTACATGGTTTCTTTTTATAATTTTATTTTAGGATTTATGTATTGTAATTATATAGTCATATACGTTATTCAAGTTAGGGTTTTCATATCGTTAAAGATGTGAATGGGTAAAAATATTATACAAAGCCTTCAATTGTTAGCGAAAAAAGGTTGATTAATCAACTATTAACTTAGAGTTCTATATTGTGTTAGAGTTCTATATTGTGTTGAGTTATTGTAGATTTATTCTTGTGTAGGAAATCCATTAGTATGCTGCAAGAGAGATAATGTATTTGTTGGTTGTTCCAGAATAAAGTCGCATAAGGGCCCTTATTATGGATGTTCTTCTTGTTATGCTATATATATATGATTGTTATGTTTAACATGAATGAATAATTAAACCTATTTGATCTACATCTATTCACTTCTGAATCTTTTATGTTGTCGTATTTTATTGCATCCTACTTTGCAAGTTGAGTAGGAAGTTCATCTTGTTGCACCGCCTTTCTACAGTGATCAAGCATAAAAACCAACGCTTTGAGTTTCATATATTATTTTGATTTTCCAATCTATCCGCCTAAGAAATAAATTAATATCATAATTAAATTATATAACTAATTTGTATAAAATAGCTTAAACCCCCCATGATACATACCAAAGGTGAGAGAAAGTTGTTGCATTGACTCAGGTCACTGAGGCCACTTTTGAAGGGTCATATCGAGTGGAAGAAGGAATTTTTCGTCTTGATTGTCAGTCGACGGTCTCACAAAAGCCATGAAAGATGCCTTATGTTGACAATAATGGAGAAAATTTAACTCACACGTGTAGGAAAACAAGTTCTGTTGGCAGGCATATATAAATTGATCTAAACCTTTTTCGTTGGTAAGCAAGAATAAACAGAGAGAAAGTCTTGGTCATGTTGATGGGGGCATAAATGTGTGTGATAAAAATTCAAAAATCGTATTCTCATAAAACCCTTTAGGTTAGAATTTCAAATCATATTTTTTGTTTTTTTAATGTAAAATGAAATATCAAGGATCCTTAGAGGAGATCTTCAAGAATGGTGGCATGACAACATTGATTGATTTATTTTGCAGCAAGTACAGCGATAAAAAATAATTTAGAGTGGGTAAAGGAGGAGGATTTGTATGCAAAACCTATTTGCGATCATTACAAAATATTCTTGTGTAAGTTTCATGAAAAAAATTCATAACTAGTTGCATTAGTTTCTGACCAAAGCAAGGGTTGGAAAACATCTTAGACTTCGTCAAAGTTGGACTATTGTTGATTTAGCTGAGTTGCATAGACTAGTCGCTGAGATGACTAGGGTTGTTGACTTTTGGGTGCACGCAACTCTAGAAAGTTATATCATTGAATTTGTTACAGAAGATCATCAATATTTTTATAAAGTGGAAGAAATATTCAAGTACGTGTTGTGGGGGAGATTAATAAAGAGAATACCTTCATGGATTAAAATTTATATGGTATAAGAAAACCTACTGTCATTTCAAGAACACAGTATGGCAACTTAAATTTTAAGTATTGGGTGGTGGGACCTAAGGAATATATGCTACATGGTTGCAAAAAATGAAGCCCTTGTTGTGATGGATGAAAATGAGTTACAAAGGGCTCAATATGTAAGAGAACAAAGAAGGGTATAAATAGATGATGAATGGGGGAAAAATACATTGCGTGAAATCTGAAGATGATAGAGAGAGTTACACCAAATAGGAGAGGTGTTGAATTGTCCAAGGTTGCGGATAGAAGAACCAAGTAGTATGATATTTCCATATACAGAAGATAGTAGTGGCAGAAATTCTAGCCAAATAGGAGATGCTAGAAGCAGTTTTGTTGAACAGATGGAAGGACCTAGCGAAGATCCTCATGAGTCAGAAAGAGTGAAGATGATGTACGAATCAAGACCTTTAAACGAGCTGATGAACTAGAATACTCCTCCTAATGAAGAAATGAATTTTTTGATGAGGCAAATAATTTATTGAGATGATGCATCCCCTATAAGTATTATTTAATTGGGTAAAAACATAGGTAGATCTTCCCTAACCTCCCCCTGGTACCCTATAAGATTCTTGGTTATTTTATTTCAAAGTTACTAAAGACTTTAAAAATTCAAAAGGTCCACCAATCCATATATCAATTGTGGTTTAGTGGTTTTGGTAGAGTTCTCAATCAACCTCCTTAGGATATTCATAGCCTGGTTTGAAAGGATTTATACTGATATCACCTGGTCAATCCGTATTGGTCAGTAACATAGCAATATCATTCACTATATATCTTCTATTTTCAGGACGAGGGAATGAGGATGTTGAGAAACATTGGTATTTGTGTCAAGCTACATGGAGGGCTAGACAAACACTCAATGTTACTAATATTATTGAATTCCAAACTAATTTGGGAGAGAGAGAACTCAAGTGGTTTATTAAATGGTATACTTTCCATCAGAACCTTACTATTGATGAAGTTGAATGAGAATCTATACAGGATTTTAAAATTACTTAAAAAAATCTGTATGGATTATCCAAATTGTGGGATATTGAACAACGTGAATGACAAATTACATGGGAGTGCATGAAACAATTTAAGGATTCCATTGGTAATTTAAGTTATCACATTGATCCTAATCACCAAAAAGAGTGGTTCATTAAAGCTTTGATGTACTCTAGATCCCCTTAACACAACAAAATATTGATACATTTTGAGACATACTTGAGAAAGCTACAAAGATTGAAGCTATGGTAGGGTATCCTCATGACCACAGGGGAGGTGCTACCTCCAGTGATCCTACCCTTGTTGGAACACAACATAAAATTTTTGAATGGACAAAAAGATTGAAAGATCAACATGCAACCTGACTTCTATGTCAGGTATGGTTCACTAATTGTCTTGTTGAAGGCCATCATGAAACATAATGCCCAAGGTTGAGTAGTGTGGGATAATATTTTATGACTATGGGACCAACTCCATATTTTTCTACTGTTGGAGTTGCGCAAGTTAGTACAAATTATTTATATCAAGTACATAAGCAATTTCTTGCATTCCGCAATTAGCAAGGTATGTTTGTAACCGATTATTATGAGATTTTTGTACCTATGTCCACATGCCTCGTGTTTGTGCTATTTTGTAGAAATATTCAAATGTCGCAAACAATATTCTCTATGAATTTGGTGGGTCACTGATTCATCATATGGATCAGTGAGAGATTTGGATGCTTTGGTTAGTCACCTTCATCACAGTGCATTTAGATTTAATGAAGTTCCTTGAGGAAATTCAAGGGGAGGAAGAATTGGAGGAAGAGGTCTAATTCGTTGTTACAATTGTGATCAAGGACATGTTGTTTATGATTTTCCATTACCTATAGGGCCTCGGTTTTCTTAATGTAGAGTGAATACACACACAAAAGATGATTGTCCCAAATTCATCGCTCGGTGGGAAGAGTGTAATTGGAAAAGAGAATCAAATCTAATTAACGCAGAACCTAGGGGGCATGAAGCAAATTTGATGTTTAATATTAATATAATCACTAGAGGAGTAAAATATGCTAGAGCATATATGGACATCCCTGAATAATCGACTATAATTAAATCGAAATTACCTAATAATTCCTATGATTCCAAGTAGAAAAAAGAATACTACATAGATGCAGCTGAAATTTACAAACAATTAAATTCATCTTATGTTCCTCACGTGGAAAAATAGGAACATGAATGAATGTAGAATCTCAGGTCTTCTCAAGAAACATCTCATCCTGTTATGGAATGGTTCAAATTTTTTTTGCAGGTTATGAATGATGAGAAACTATTAGGTCAGCTACAGAAGAAACTAAAGATAATTGTTAAGGATGAGCAACTCTTAGAGAGGCCAATTTTTGAAAACCTTCTTGAATGCCAGTCAAGGCATGTTCATTAGAATACAAGGAGAATAGGAAGAGAATTCCATGTTGATGATCACATCACATGATTTCAGATCAATGAATCTATGCTAGATTTGAGGTCTTATATCAATATCATGCTGAGAAATACTTGAGAGGCACTCGGGAAACAAATTTTTTGTTGTATCTGATTCTGTTATGTATGGATAACCACTATTTTATTCTTCCAATTAGATTTTTGGAGGATGTTGAAGTTTTGTATTGCAGGGGTAAAAAGATATGCCTATTTTGAAGGAATCATATATTATGGGAGATAAATACTTGTATACAAATTTATTGGGAATATATTAGGCATTTGAGAACTACGTCGTTATTGATCTTAAGCAGGAAACAATGGTTTTTGAGGTAGATGGAGTCTGATATTTACTGTTGGCAATATGATGCAGAGTGTTGTCCTTGATGGCAACCTACTTGATAAAGTTGATGGCAACCTACTTGATGAAGTTGTCCTTGATGGAAACTGACTTGTCCTATTTGTTAATGATGTAAATCTGATGTATCTATAGAGTAGCTCAGATATAATGGAGAAAGGAATTCCTGTAAGGGCCAGAGAAATGATGAAAATGGTATGTCACAAAGCATACGCGGAAAATTATGTGCCAAGTAGCGTATTCCTATTTGCGCTCTAAATTTATAAAACAAGGGGAATTTACCATGGTATTGGCACACAGTATTGAGCGCTGGACTATCTATTTGATCCCGTCCAGGAATACCATCAATGATTGAGTGGTTTTGACTCATGGTATTGACAAAGGCTAAATCTATATAAGGAGAAGAATATCATAGTGCAAGTGGGTGCAAAGGTCTGAGCTTTAATGAATACTTCACTCTAAAGTATATCTGCATGGAATGGAAACAATTTACTGATTGATCTGAATTAATAATACACCTATGAAGAAAATGATGAAGAGGGATCTCTAGATCCGAAAATGACTATTCTAGATCTGTTTATGGAATGTTTAGATCTGTGATCTGGAGAATCTTTGCTGAAGTAAAGGATGAGATCGGAGTTGTTTATCTGATCTGAAGAGCTGCACAGTCCTGAAAAGTTTCACATATATACACAAGTTCGTTTCATGAGAAGCGTGTGTATACGCGGATCCTCTTAAAGAAAAGCGCGTATGGAAGTTAGGGTTTCTAAAGAATAAAATGCACTGAAGTATACGCAGGTTTGTCTCTATGAAAGCACGTATGTATGCAGGTTCAGTGAAGTAAAAGCGCGTATGGAATCTAGGGTTTGCTGAAGTATGTGGAATGAATTGTCTGATCTATTTTGCTGTCTTACTGCTATCTGTTAATGATGTATTCATACAGATCTGGGTTGTTTGAATGTTGATTATGCTGTTGATTAGAGATCAAGTTGTTGGTTTATTGGTTGATGATTCAATGAATGAATTGATGGGGTTATAAGTTTCAGTTTGATGAATGTTGAGCTTAAATGTGTGGAGCGGGTCTAGTTTGAAAAAATGATGAAAAGTGGCCTACAAGGTATGTTGTATGGAAGATGATGGATCCAGTATGAAAATTGATGAAATGTGGTCCATGGTGGTACTGAGGGTCGAAGCCTTCAGTGAGGGGGTTGTAGCTCCTTTCCAGGAGAGGCTGGTAAACGAGAGAAGGCTGTAGCCTTATGCAGGTGGGTGCCTGCGTGCTGGTATGAGTCTGCGCCAGTACATGGTTGTAATAAGTTTTCTTTATAAAAAATATTGAAGACAGAGACGACGGCAGCGGTGGTTTTCTCCCGAATTGGGTTTCCACCTTAAATACTGGTGTTCATGTGTGTTGCTTATGTGTGATGGTTTATTCTGTTATTACTACACATGTTTACTGCTTACTAAACATCTGATGAATGAATGATGAAATGATCTAAGTAAAGAATTAAATGCATAATAAGAGCTCTGGACATACACAAGTTTACTTAAGGATATCCGCGTGTATACGCAAGTTTTGTTCAGTAAAGTAGCGTATGGGTTTTAAGGAAAGAAAAAGTAAAAGTTTTGAGCAAAATCTAAATACTGATTCACCCCCCCCCCCCCCCACCCCCCCCTCTTAGTATTTTTCCCAACAATTGGAATTAGAGCCGGTCCTTCTGAAGGATCTTGATCTCTTGAAGGAGATCCGTCACAATGGGAAGGAAGCAAAAGAAGAAGGCTACTCAAAGAAAGGAGATATCCCAGAAAACATGTGCAACAGAAACTGAAGAAGATGAAACAGGTATTGATTTTTGTTCTTGTGATTCACTTTCTTGTGCATGCAATGGTGAAGATAGTGAAAGTAAGGTTATGGATCTAGAAGAAGTTCTCAAGATTAAAGTTGAAAATCAACAAAGATTATTTAATGAGAGAGAATCTATCTACAAAGATATGATCTCTAGAATGAATGGACATATAAACAAGTATCAAAGGTTGTACGATGAAGTAACCAATCACAGCGAAGGACTTGAAGCAGAAATCATCTCTCTGAAAGAAGATCTGGAAAAATCAAATAATAAGAATGAAAAACTTCTACAAAAATTTGAAGAACAAGAAAATGGGTTGAAGGAAGAGATTTTAAAATTTAATGATCAAGTAGAAGAAGGAATAAGGGTCAAATAAAGTATGAAGAAGCAATGCCAAAGATTGGAGGTTGAGGTAAACATTTTAAAAGGTAAATTAGAAGAAAAGGATAAACTCTTGAGGTTTCAAGATAGTACTAAGATTCTGGACCATATTCTTAGTATTCAAAGGTCTCCTTCTATTAAATTTGGTCTTGGTTTCCATGAAACTGTTAAAGGAGAATCTAGTTCACAAGAAAGTGCTAAAGATTCAAAGGATATCAATGCAAAACCTGAAGTGATGAAAGAAACAAAAGGTCTACCGACAATCTTGAACTCTCAAAAGAAATCATTCCCTCCTTTGATCAATAATGTTGAATGCTTTAAATGTCATAATTATGGGCATGTTGTAGCCAATTGCAGAAGAAGATTGTTTCAGTCACAAACAAACAGATTCTACACAGAAAGGTACTCAGGTTTCTTTAAGGGATGTTTTTTTTCATGCAGCAAGTTTGGTCATAAATCAGCTAATTGCAATAGAAGAAATAATAGAAAAACACATTATAATCCCTATGCTTACTTTTCTGGTCACACAAGATGTTATGCGTGTAACAAGTATGGACATGTAGAAAAAGAATGCAGGATGAATAGATCTGAGAAATTGGATAATTTCCAGCACACAATAAGAAATTTCAAGAAAAGCTGGAAAAAGGAGGACCGGTCAAAAACGTAGGGGATAATAATCCTACTACAGTCTTCCGCTTCTAAAGCTTACTTCTCGTAATGACTGCAGGAGTGATGTGAGATACATTATAGGAATCAGTAATGTATCATCACAGGGGGAGCAATATATGGTGATTCCCATGGTTGGTTTGGTAATTCTGGTTATGTTTATTTCTAATAGTGCATCTGATGTGAAGAAGAAAGGTGCAAGTGGTATAAGTTCAGGGAGAGATGGAGTTGTGAAATTTTTCTGTATTTCACTTTCCATACGTGGGTTTTGTGAACTAAAGCCGCGTATACACATGAGTTCTGCTGGAGACAGTAGCGTATGTTTTTCTGATAAGTAAAACAGTAAGACAGCTAAAGATCAGGAACACAGGTTCAAGGGGAGCATTAGTCTAACTACTAATGATTGCATTGTTGGCATTGTATCTTCTTATTCCTTAGTTATTAATTATGGGCATGTTGCAGCCAATTGCAGAAGAAGATTGTTTCAGTCACAAACAAACGGACTCTACACAGAAAGGTACTCAGGTTTCTTTAAGGGATATTGTTTTTCATGCAGCAAGTTTGGTCATAAAGCAAGTAATTGCAATAGAAGAAAGAATAGAAAAACACATTATAATCCCTATGCTTACTTTTCTGGTCACACAAGATGTTATGCGTGTAACAAGTATGGACATGTAGAAAAAGAATGCAGGATGAATAGATCTGAGAAATTGGATAATTTCCAGCACACAATAACAAATTTCAAGGAAAGTTGGAAAAAGGAGGACCGGTCAAAAACGCAGGTGATAATAATCCTACTGCAGTCTTCCGCTTCTAAAGCTTACTTCTCATAATGACTGCAGGAGTGATATGAGATGCATTATAGGAATCAGTAATGTATCATCACAGGGGGAGCAATATATGGTGATTCCCATGGTTGGTTTGGTAATTCTGGTTATGTTTATTTCTAATAGTGCATATGATGTGAAGAACACAGGTACAAGTGGTATAAGTTCAGGGGGAGATGGAGTTGTGAAATTTTTCTATATTTCACTTTCCATACGTGGGTTTTGTGAACTAAAGCCGCGTATACACGCGAGTTCCGCTGGAGACAATAGCATATGTTTTTCTGATAAGTAAAACAGTAAGACAGCTAAAGATCAGGAACACAGGTTCAGGGGGAGCATTAGTCTAACTACTAATGATTGCATTGTTGGCATTATATCTGCTTATTCCTTAGTTCTCGTAATACTCATGCTCAAATGATGATGACATGATACATGGTTTCTTATGATGAGATTATGGATGAGCCTTGATTGCTTTTTGATGAAGAGTATCTTTTGTTTTCACACATGGATGAGATGGAAGTCTTATGATTCAGAGATAAGGATAGATCATGCAAAGTTTGTTGCTGATGACTTTTTTCACGGTTGAGACCTGCTGTACATAATTCCTACACATGTTACATCATGATTATGAAATAAATAAATCATGAAGATCTTGATGGTAACATATCACATGGATGATTGCTTGATACATATTGTCTATTGAAGAAGATTGTTCTGGTATGATAATTCCTCTTGAAGAATATGTTGATGCTGCAAAGAGCCTGAAGGCTTGGTTACTGATGTGATTATGCTACAACTGTTGGATGACACTTGAGAAACATAGCTACATTGTCCTATCTATCTTCTCTCATATATTCCAAGGAAGCATTCGAATATCTTAGACAGAAGCTGGGAATTGTCTCTACCTCTTAGAAGATCAGATCTACTTAAATACAGAAGATTAAATTGGATACGCGGATTTCCTGAAGAAAAGTCGCATATGTACGTGATTTTATACACAGAAAACTGCGTATGGGTGTTTGTTGACAAATTTTTTCTGGGTCACCATTCTTCAGCACAACTACGGTGTTGTTTGGTATCTCTAGTGGTGTTCTAGTTCTCATAATTTTGTTTCATTCTCTAATGTTTTTGATAAATATGCCTTGATGATTTTCTGTTGAAAGTGTTCAGGATGCACAAGCTAAGGGGGAGCATTGGTCTTGTAGAACGGATGCATTGTTGGAATTCTCATTATTTGCTGTGATCTGATGTCATGTTTGAGATTCTTTGGTCTTGATTTTATAATTCATTTCTGTAATTTGATGAAAAGGTCATGTTAAGACGTATGATGTAAATTTGTAATATTCAGTCATGTAAGGACTCGTTCAATGTGTAAACCCACTTGGTTGGGTACTTGAGTCTCATATGTAAATCCACTTGATTGGATCATTGATGTAAGTATGAGTCCTTGGTGATCGAAAAGGTCATAGAGTTATGTACTTCATTGGAAAAATATGTTTGAAGAGTCAGCATCAACTCAGGGGGAGCATTGTCACTTTAGTGCACATCAAATCTACAGAGCTCTTCTGTCTACAAGAGAAGAAAAACCTTTTTTTGGTTTTGATACGCCCTTTGCCCTTGATGTCAAAGGGGGAGAGTATCATGGTGTTTGAATAACGGTTATAATCAATGTATCTATCTGTTGTGGTGATCAAACACCATCATGGTTGCCATCAAGTCCAAAGGGGGAGATTGTTGGCAATATGATGCAGAGTGTTGTCCTTGATGGAAACCTACTTGACGAAGTTGTCCTTGATGGAAACTGACTTGTCCTATTTGTTAATGATGTAAATTTGATGTATCTATATAGAAGTTCAGATATAATGGAGAAAGGAATTCCTGTAAGGGCCAGAGAAATGATGAAAATGGTATGTCACAAAGCATACGCGGGTTTGTAAAGTCAAAGTAGCATATGTACGCAGAAAAGTACGTTCCAAGTAGCGTATTCCTATTTGCGCTCTAAATTTATAAAACCAGGGGAATTTACCATGGTATTGGCACACAGTATTGAGCGCTGGACTATCTATTTGATCCTGTCCAGGAATACCATCAGCAGTTGAGTGGTTTTGACTCATGGTATTGACAAAGGCTAAATCTATATAAGGAGAAGAAGATCATAGTGCAAGTGGGTGCAGAGGTCTGGGCTTTAATGAATACTTCACTTTGAAGTATATCTGCATGGAATGGAAACAATTTATTGACTGATCTGAATTAATAATGCACCTATGAAGAAAATGATGAAGAGGGATTTCTAGATCCGAAAATGACTATTCTAGATCTGTTTATGGAATGTTTAGATCTGTGATCTGGCGAATCTTTGCTAAAGTAAAGGATGAGATCTGAGTTGTTTATCTGATCTGAAGAGCTGCACAGTCCTGAAAAGTTTCAGATATATACGCAGGTTCGTTTCATTAGAAGCGCGTGTATACGCGGATCCTCTTAAAGAAAAGCGCATATGGAAGTTAGCGTTTCTGAAGAATAAAATGCACTGAAGTATACGCACGTTTGTCTCTATGAAAGCGCGTATGTACGGAGGTTCAGTGAAGTAAAAGCGCGTATGGAATCTAGGGTTTGCTGAAGTATGTGGAATGAATTATCTGATCTGTTTTGTTGTCTTAGTGCTATTTGTCAATGATGTATTCATACAGATCTGGGTTGTTTGAATGTTGATTATGCTGTTGATTAAAGATCAAGTTGTTGGTTGATTGGTTGATGATTCAATGAATTAATTGATGGGGTTATAAGTTTCAGTTTGATGAATTTTGAGCTTAAATGTGTGGAGCGGGTCCAGTCTGAAGAACTGATGAAAAGTGGCCTATAAGGTATGTTGTATGGAATTTGATGGATCTAGTATGAAAATTGATGAAACGTGGTCCATGGTGGTATTGAGGGTCGAAGCCTTCAGTGAGGGGGTTGTAGCTCCCTTCCAGGAGAGGCTAGTAAACAAGAGAAGGTTGTAGCCTTCTGTAGGTGGGTGCCTGTGTGTTGGTATGAGTCTGCACTAGTACATGGTTGTAAGAAGTTTTATTTATAAAAAATATTGAAGATAGAGACGACGGCAGCAGTGGTTTTCTCCCGAATTGGGTTTCCACCTTAAATAGTGGTGTTCATGTGTGTTGCTTATGTGTGATGGTTTATTCTGTTATTACTGCACATGCTTACTTCTTACTAAACATCTAATGAATGAATGATGCAACGATATAAGTAAAGAATTAAATGCATAATAATAGCTCTGGACATACACAAGTTTACTTAAGGATATCCGCGTGTATACGCGAGTTTTTTTCAGTAAAGTAGTGTATGGGTTTTAGAGAAAGAAAAAGTAAAAGTTTTGAGTAAACTCTAAATACTGATTCACCCCCCCCTCTCAGTATTTTTCCCAACATTTACAACCACTAGATCCTTACCAAGGCCCAATATTTATAGAAGTTGTAGATGATAAGGAAGAGCCCAACCTCTTAGATTAGTTATGCTAGCTTACTACAGGTAAAAGAGAAGATTATATAAATCCTACAATATATGGTTCTTTTAGCTAGAGGAGCATTCAAAGCACAAAAGTTGGTTCATGTATCTCATTTTATGATTGGCAGTAGGGAGATCATAAGTTACACTCTATAAATTACATAACTATTTGATGTTCATGTTGGATCAGTATTGAGGTAAAATATTTTCCCACTTTTAATGGTATATGTTATACTATTAATTTTATTAAAGACATTGGTTAAAATATTGAAGAAACTGAAAAGGTCCCTTTGTTGGGTTGTTTACTGGGTAAAAAAACACAAGTATTTATTATCAATCCAGGCTTGTAGGAATTAGAAGCATCCTCCGTATCCTGTGACCGGTGACCACTGAGATACCTATAACCAGGTCTTCAAAGTTATAATGGTTGTCCTGATATTTCAAAAGCTAAGTAATTGTTGATAGAGGTTTTGGATTTCCTGGTGTGGGTATACAGAGGATATTCGAGCACATAATTTAGCACATCCACATCGCCAATCGCTGCAAGAATGAGTTGGAAGATTTGAAAGAACTGGTAATGAGCATCGAGCTTACCATTATGCACATCCAACAAAATGGCCTGGCATTCAAAACAAGCAATGATGAAGATAAGGCTTCAGCTGGCAATGGATGGCTGAAAGATTTGGACTGTCTTCTTCTTCAAGTATCAACAATGCTGCAACAGTGCTCAATACCCAAGTTCCATGTCAAATTTTTTTTTTTTTCAAACCGAAAGGAAGATTAGCCATTTGATTTCAAATATCAAAGGTGAAACCTCAAGAGTGGGCCAAACACCCATCGACCGGCTCTCTGGAGGGACGAGTCCTTGAAGTGGCTGTGTTCATGTGGTCGGACAATCTTCGGACTATTCCGAAAGAGGGAGCACCTTAAGGAAATGTTGGTGATCCTCGTCGCAAGCAGGAACAGAGGCGTAGTGGTATATCAAGGCCGTAGTCGAAGCTATTTGAAGTTGCTGGACATATGATTGGAACTTCTTGGAACACCAGCAAGGTTCGAAAGGCTATCTATCCTGCAACGAATGGAATGTTATTTCTGGAAAGACAAACATTTTGTATAAGCACAAGCTTGGAGATTTTTCTTTGGCGAGAGGATGTACGAGGCCACTGAGAAGGGCCGAGTACTTGAATATTGGTTTCAATATGTTGTCAGCACAGGTGCTAGAGTGCTGGATTCAAAAATATCTCCAAGAGAGGAGTCAATGGTGCTTGAACCTGGTTGAGAATTTGATGGAAATGCTGCCATGTCAGAGAAGGGAATTCATCTAACCATTAAATACAATTTGGAGTACACATTTTACAGAAGAGCAGAGTTGTGTGAGGTGGAGCCTTGTGATGTCTGCCTACTTATTTGCACTTCCACTGTCGCTGGCGTGTGAGGAGGAATGTTGCCTTGCGCTGCTTGCCTACTTATCTGCACTGCCACTGTTGCTGGCATGTGAGGAGGAGCACTACTTTGCGTTGCCTGCCTACTTATCTGCGCTGCCACTGTTTCTGGCGTGTGAGGAGGAGTGTTGCCTTGTTCTTCCCGCCTACTTATCTACATTGCCACTGTTGCTGGTGTGTGAGGAGGAGCACTGCCTTGCACTGCCTCCCTACTTATCTATGTTGGAAATATTATCATTGATGGCAAAGGAAAAGACAGGAGCAGCATTATACAGAAGCAAGAAAGGGAGAGGCAGTAGTGATAGCAATAGAGAGGCAGTAGAAAGTCAAAGGAGCACAAAGGAACAACAGCAAGCAAGGCAGAGGCAGCAGAGATAGCAAAAGAGAGGCAGAAAGGAGCAGCATTATACAAGATGTGATGCGATGCAATGTACTGAAGATGCGATGCGATGTGATCGCATATCATAATCGACGAGTGAAGCAGAGGCTATGTAATGGAGATGCGATGCGAAGCGATGTTTGCATTTGTGATGCGATCACAAATCGCAATCGGAAAAGGAAGCAAGGTAAACTATGAAACAGAGGCAGCGGATTTGCGATGCGATGCGATGGTATAACTACATGGGTCCTACAGGGGAAACGTATATTAAAATGTATTGCTGAAATTTTTTTTTTTAACACATGGTGAATCGGTAATTATTTAGAGTAATCTAGGGGAGACCCGGGATCAATCCTCATAGTCACCTTATAACACTAGGATATATCCAACAGCCTGCAAGTCAGATATACCAGTTCTTATGATTCAGCAAGAGCCGAGACCCCTCGGAAAAGGGGGAGCCTACTCCTTGAGCCAAGATCATAGCAAGCCACATAATCAATGAGATTTGATCTGCGGACTCTTAGGTTTCACCCACGGAAAATTTCCGTCAAATCACACATCATTGTATATGTATTGCCGAAATATTATAATGTACAAAAGAGTTTTATGTAAGTAATGTTGCTAAAACATTATCAAAGGAATTAACACTATTCCTAAGGTTCAGTTAAACAAACAACGGAAGTATGGTGGGAACCGACGATGAAGAGGAACGGTGGTTTCAAAACCCAAAACAACTAGTCTCGTGCGGTCACAAGAGCAGTAAGTGGAATTACCTTTTTGAATGTGATATTGGTCTTCGCTTGATGCATGGTGATAAGTGGTTTGGAAAAACCATTCATATCGCGCGATTTTGGACGAATAACCCTCGTGTTGTTTGATTACGCGATATGTAGTTTTGGTCATTGGATCACAGAAGCAGATGCGACATCTCCCCAACCATCGGATGAGAAGGGTGCGTTAAGGACTGGGACCCAGTTTCATCGCATGGGTTGAGATATAAATCACGTTCATCTCAGTAACGCGATATGCATTGGATTATTGTGGTTTGATGCAATGATGTGTCATCCATTGGATCTATCCAGAGGTTAACACAGATTTAAATAAAGCATTAAGGCGAATATCAACAGTGGAGATGTAATCGCATCGACAATTTCTAATCTCATCGGCAGAATGAAAGAACAAAGGAATGACAAGTTGAAAGTTGTGATTGCGATTGAGCGATCTAATCACAACCATCCATTCCCAATTAACGGCAGTCGTTGGATCTATCGCATCGAAGAATTCTAATCGCATCGGCGGAATAGAAGAACAAAGTTGCAACAGTCTAAAAGTTGCGATTACAATCGAGTGACTTAATTGCAAATGTCTGATCCCAATCAATGGCAACCATTGGATTCACAGTGAATGATCTCATTGGAGATTTCTAATCGCATCGGCCTAGCAGAAGAGTAAGGGAACGTGTTGTTGGATGTTGCAATTGCGATGATGCGATCCAATCACAACCTTTGGATCCCGGAAGATAGCAACTATTGGATCTTAAAGTAAGTCAAAGTGGGGCCTACTGGAATTCAAACCCGAAAATACAAAGTTTTCATTTGTTAAAGCGCATCGACGGGTAAAAGATAAATATAACGTATAACATTGAAATACCGAAGTACTGTCTGCTGGGAACCCTAGCTCATCGCATCGACAGAAATCAAATAACCAAGGCACAATGGACCATTGAAGTTTGCGATTGTGATTAATCGCATCTGAACAATCGCAAAGGATGTAATGGCAATCAGAAATCATCGGAGGAGGCTCATTGCATCGGGGAATAGAGAAAATGTTTGGCAAGTGGGCCCAAAAGGCTATTTTCTATGTTAAAAAGGTTTATTATTTTGCCGAGAGTTATTTGAGTTATAAAAAAAGGTAGTTATATATTCATCAATTACACAACTGTAGTGAACAGGAGAGCATGCAGAAACGGAAAAAGACAGAGACAACAGTAAAAAAGACAAACACACGGTGATCCAAAAACGTAATGGGTTGATTTGAAATACTTGTTGTAACTGAAATGTAAATGTTTTAATTGATTTTCTATTGTTTTTGATGCAAAGGCAAGACTCCGGTAAGAAAACAGAAATCCACTGTAAAACAAATTTTTTTATAAATTGCTATATTTTTCTGAAGGAGCTGGACAAAGAAATGAGAAGGCAGAAGGCAAAGAGTCGGGGCTATTCACTTCGAATTCCATGTGGAATACAAACAGCCATGAGCAAAACTCTATAAATGATATCATATTGATATGCATAGACCGGTTAGAGAATGCAGAAATGAAGCAGTGAGGCAGAGAAGAAGGAGGAGCTGATAGAGAATCTGAGAAAATGCAAAGATGATGCAGGGCAGATATGAAGGCTGGTGCACAACAGTGAAGATGGTACAAAATAGAGCTGATATCCAGGTAAATCAGCAAGTGTTTTTTTTGAAAGAGTAAGGAAGTTGGAGCTTCCCTATCAAGTTGTAGCTTAATAGATGTCAGTTGTAGCTGACTGAGCTAGGAGCCTCCTGTAGGTTGGCGCCTGTAAAAAATACATGGGAGTTGGTGCTTCCACATCAAGTTGTAGCTTGATAAATGTCAGTTGTAGCTGACTGAGGTTAGAGCCTCCTGTAGGTTGGTGCCTGCAGAAAATTGATGGGAGTCAGAGCTTCTTTGCAAGTTGTAGCTTGCAGAATTGAGCTAGGAGCCTCCTGTAGGTTGGCGCCTACAAAAAATTAGTGGTGAGAGGGAGTTGGAGCTTGCCTTTGCATCACAACAATAATAAGATGTGGTTTTCTCCCTTTATGGTTTTCCACTTATATCTGGTGTCTTTGTGCATGATGTTTATGTGTTGATATGGTTTGTCTAATCTGCCTATTACTTTTTTCTCTCATATGAAGTCTGCTGTTACATTATCTTAATACTTGCTGCTCACATTTTAAGATTACTCACATATTAAGTTGAACATGAAATGAATGTGTAAATAAGTTTTAATTGAAAAGTTTCAAAACTCCATGAATGTGTTAAACTGATTCACACCCCCTCTTAGTTTAACTAAGGGTTCAACAATTGGTATCAAAGCTAGTTCCTTCTATATCAGTTTAACAACTGGAAGGAGATCCTAGGTCCCCAGGATGGCTAGTCAAGAAGGATGCTCAACCAATAAAGCCCCTTTGTTCACCGCTGAAAATTATGCCTTCTGGAAAATAATAATGAGGACGTAAATAATGTCTCTAGGAATAGAAGTTTGAGCTGCTGTGGAATTTGGATATGCCCCAAAGGCGTCCGAATCAGAGAAAGAAAACAAAAAATATTTTGTAGCTAATGGAAAAGCCATGAATGCACTCTTAAATGGACTGTGTGAGGTAGAATTTATTAAAGTAATGCACAAAGAGACTGCCAAAGAAATTTGGGATACTCTAGAAAACATCCACGAGGGAGACAAAAAGGTGAAGATAGCCAAACTTCAAGTCTATAGAGCTAAGTTTGAAAATATAAAAATGAATGATGATGAAGACATTGCCAACTTCTTTTTAAGGGTTGCAAAGATAGTGAATTACATTAAAGCTCTAGGAGAAACCCTAAAATAAAGTGTAATTTTTCAAAAGAATCTAAGATCTTTACTATCCTGCTTTAACCCCAAGGTTTCAGCCATAGAATAAATAGCTGATTGGGAAAATTTGACCATGAACCAATTACTTGGAAACCTAATAGCCTATGAGATGAGAATGCCACAGAAGAAGTCAAATGTGAGGGAGGAAGTCTTCAAGACATAGAAGAGAAAATAAGGAAAAGAAGATACATGCTCCTGCTCTAATGAAGAAGAAGCCAAATTTGTCAGGAGATTGGAAGGAGGCTCAGGAAAGTATAAAGGTAAACTTCCATTTAAATTCTTTAATTATGGAAGAGTTCGACACTACGCATCTAAGTGCCCTCATAAGAAGACAAAGAATCAGACTCAAGAATAAAAAAAAGCCAGATCAAAGAACTGGCAGAAAGGGAAGAAATTCAGTAGAAAAACTTTTTATGCTCAACAAGACAGCAGTGCATCTGAAAGCTTAGATGAATCCTTTAATGAAGAGGGAACTTCTGAATTTGTATTGATGGCCAAGGAAGAGTTGGAAGGATTCCTTCTAGAAGATGAGGAAGAAGGTGAAGTAGATCTGGAAGGGGAGTTAAGAAGTGCCCTGGAGGAAATAGATAGACTTAAATTAAAATGCAGAAAATAAGTGACATTCTCCTCAAATATGTAAGAGAAGAAGAAAACAAAGAATACCTCACTCTGTTGAAAGTTGAGCTTGAAGAAGCCAAGAAGGTAGAAGACACTCTACTTCAACAAATTAAGGATAAAATTCAAATGAAAGAGAAATTGGAAGAAGAAGTAGTGTGCCTAAGAAAGAAATTAGAAAAAGCCTAAAGAGAATTATTAATGAACAATCCTCAAATGAAAAGCTCTGGACAATTGGACCAAATTCTAAATGCTCAAAGGTCTCCTCTGATTAAGACTGGGATAGTCTATGAAGGAGAAACAAGCAAGACCAAAGTAGAAGATAACAGGAATATCATTTTTGTAAAAGTTGTAAAGGATAATGAAGCATCTCAGAAGACTCCTACAAAAGTAGAAGCTAGCAAGAACAATATTTGTAAAGAAACAAGAAGCAACATGAAAGGACAAGGAATGAGAGAATGAAACAATCAACTGTTAAAGGCTCATATGCTCCCAAGGATGAATTAAATAAATTTGGAAGCTGTCAAAGAAGGTTCTTTCCTCCTATGAGAAGGATCACTTGTTTTAGCTGCCATAAAACTGGACATATTGCAGTATTTTGTAAGACAAATCAAATCAGGTCCAACTAGCAAAGGATGCAAACAGTGAAAAGGCTACCTTGGGCTAACACATGGAGAAGACAACCCTTCATCGGGTATGCAAATGGTTTTTATGGATATTGTTTTTACTGTAAGGAATTTGGCCATAAAGTCATAGAGTGCAGAATATATGGACAAAGATTGATGTTCAAAACTTCAAGGAGGTTTATGAATCATGGAGAATTTACTCGTACTCATAAGTCTGCTAAAAATATGATCAATTGCTATGTATGCCATAAAATCGGTCATATGTCTTCCCAATGTGCCGGCAAAGGTTGGGGTCCATTTTCTTAGAATAGGTGCCAAACAAATAACTGCCTGCAGTGGAAAAAGAAGTTGAATAAATGTGACTTGGCTCTAATAGCCCAAGATTAGAGAAGCCAAAGGTATTTGGACAGTGGATGCTCAAAGCACATGACTGGAGATAGAAGCAAGTTTATAACCTTTGATGAAAAGAAATCTGGAAATGTTACTTTTGGCAATGATAAAGTAGGGAAAATCAAATGAAAAGGCTCAATCAGTATGGCTAATGGAAGAAGAAAAGCCCAAGATGTACTATTTGTGGATGGGCTGAAAGCAAATCTGCTCAGTGTCAGTCAAATGTGTAATAAAGGCTGTGAGGTTCTTTTTAGAGCACAAGACTGTGAATTAAGATCAAGCACCACAGGAAATACCTTGATCAAAGGTATTCGAATAGAAAGTAATGTCTACATAGTGAAAGAAGAGAAGGAAGCATGCCACCTAAGAAAACTTGAGGAATCATGGTTATGGCATAAAAGATTGGGACATCTCAACTTTGACCACATCATTAGTCTGAGCAAGAAAAGTGCAGTCAGAGATATGCCAGCAATAATGAAGCCTTCAAATACCATATGCAAAGCTTACCAATTGGGCAAATAGACCCACACATCTTTCAAAACCAAAGAACAACTATCTACAAGTAGACCTCTGCAGCTTGTTCACATGGACCTGTGTGGACCTTCAAGAACTAAAGCACCAAGTGGAGAATCCTATTTCATGTTGATAATAGATGAATTTTCCAGAATGACATGGGTAGCACTCCCCAAATATAAATCGGAAGCACTTGAGAAATTCAAGATATTCAAGTCATTGGCAAAAAATCAAACATGATGCAAGTTGAATTGCATCAGATCAGACAAAGGAGGTGAATTCATAGACTATGATTTTGCAGACATATGCAATGAGCATGGGATAAAACAACAGTTTACAATTGCAGGAACACCTCAACAGAATGGAGTGGCAGAGAGACAAAACATGTCAGTACAACAGATTGCCAGAGCTATGATGCAAGAAAGTAACATTCCCAAAACCTTCTAGGCAGAAGCAGTACACACAGCTGTTCACATTCTTAACAAAGCTCATCTAAGACCAAACTGCGACAAGACTCCTTATGAACTATGGCATGGTAAACCAGTATCAATCAAGCACTTTAGAGTCTTTGGAAGAAAGTGTTTCATAAAAATTAATGATGAAAATATGGGAATGTTTGATGCAAGAGAAGATGAAGGAATATTTTTAGTATATGCATCCAAGAGAAAGGGTTACAGGTGCTACAACAAAACACTTCGCAAAATTGTCGAAAGCATTGATGTAAGATTTGATGAATATCTACCAAACAAGACAAGAAGTACAGGTAGAAGCAATCCTCCAAAATATCATGAAGAAGAGAACCAAGATGATGATGAACTAAGAAAGACAACAGAAGATACTGAGTTAAACTCAAAAGGTCCCTCAAGATACACTCAAAAGAATCATCCAGAAGATCAAATCATTGGGGACAAGAGTGTAGGAGTCCAGACAAGAAGATAGCCAGCTGAACAGACAGAAGAAGTATACCTAGCAATGTTATCTCAAATAGAGCCAAAGAAGTTTGAAGAAGCCTGCAAAGACAAATATTGGGTGAATGCTATGAATGAAGAATTGGAACAAATTGAGAAGAAAAATACCTGGGAATTAGTACCAAGACCCACTGGGAAAAATGTCATTGGCACAAAATGGATATTCAAGAACAAGATGAATGAACAAGGGTAGGTAATCAGGAATAAAGCCAGACTTGTATGTAAGGGATATTCAGAAATTGAAGGTCTTGATTATGATGAGACCTTTGCCCCTGTAGCCAGAATGGAAGCAATCAAAATTTTTCTAGCCTTTTCATGTTATCATGAATTTAAGGTATATCAAATGGAAGTGAAATCTTCCTTCCTGAATGGAGATCTAGATGAAGAAGTCTACATGAAACAACCCAAAGGATTCTCATTAACAGATAAACATGACTATGTGTGTAGACGAAAGCCTTATATGGGTTGAAACAAGCTCCTCGAGCATGGTATTCGAGGCTGGAAAAATACTTGCAAAAACAAGGATTCAAGAAATGAGGAGTAGATAGCAACTTGTGCATAAAGGCTAATGAAAGTTAACTCTTAATTGTTGTAGTGTATGTAGACGACATCATGTTTGGAAGCAACAAAGACGAGTTAGGAAAAGGATTTGCTGAAGAAATGAAATCAGATTTTGAGATGTCTATGATTGGAGAGCTCAACTTCTACTTAGGACTTCAAATTTAGCGAAAGAACACATGAACATTCATCTCACAAGAAAAATACTTAAGAGAGATGTTGAAAAGGTTCAAAATGGAAGATTGCAAACCTGTGTCAACCCCCATGATTAATGGATGCAAAATTTGTGCTAATTATGGATCAACAGACGTGGATCAAAAACTTTACAGATCCATGATAGGAGGTCTGTTGTACCTAACAACTTCTGGACCAGACATTATGTTGGCAGTAGGACTTGTGGCAAGATATCAAGCAGCACCTAAACAAAATCACTTACTAGCAGTCAAAAGAATATTCAGATATCTACAAGGAACTGCACATTATGGGCTATGGTATCCAAAAGGTAAGAGCTTCACTTTCACAGCACATATAGATGCAGATTGGGCCAGCTGTGTGGATGACAGGAAAAGCACAAGTGGAGGTGCATTCTATTTGGGAAAAAGTCTGGTGGCATGGCTAAGCAAGAAGCAAACTTCTATCTCTCTATCTACTGCAGAAGTAGAATACATAGCAGCAGCAACATGTTGCACACAAGTCATGTGAATGAAAAAAACCCTCCAAGACATGAAGGTAAGCATTGATGAACCTATTTCTATCAAATGTGACCATACAAGTGCAATAAGTATATCAAAAAATCCTGTACTTCATTCAAAAACAAAACACATCCCAATCAAGTACCATTTCCTCATAGAACAAGTAGCATAGAAAGTAGTGAAGTTGGAATATGTGCCAACAAAGGAGCAAACAGCAGACATATTCACAAAACCTCTTGCTAGGGAACCATTCAAATATCTGAGAGACAAAATAGGGGTAGTATCTATAGATGCTACTCTCTGACATGAAAAGAAAGCATCATTCCAGGGGGAGAAAAGAAAAGAAAACATCATTCCAGGGGGAGATCAGTCTACAAAGATTGTCACAAAAGAGCCAGAGTGAGCGAGTAGTGCATGGAACAGGTCCTCAAGATCATAATATAATGGACAAGGTTTGCTAACCAAACTAGGACATGTGCAACCCTTTTCCATTGATGTCAAAGGGGGAGGAAAAGCAAGCGATAGAAGACAAGCAGAGGAAGTCCTGAAGGAAGTATTGGTGGAGTATTGCCATCAATGCCAAAGGGGGAGACTGTTGGAAATATTGTCATTGATGGGAAAGGAAAAGATAGGAGCAACATTATACAGAAGCAAGCAAGGCAGAGGCAGCAGAGATAGCAATAGAGAGGTAGTAGAAAGTCAAAGGAGTACAAAGGAACAGCAGCAAGAAAGGCAGAGGCAACAGAGATAGCGAAAGAGAGGCAGAAAGGAGTAGCATTAAACAAGATGTGATGCGATGCGATGTACTGAAGATGTGATGTGATGCGATCGCATATCACAATTAGTGAGTGAAGAAGAGATTGTGTAATGGAGATGTGATTCAATGGGATGTTTGCATTTGCGATGCGATCACAAATCACAAACGAAAAGGGCAGCAAGGTAAACTATGAAATAGGGGCAGCGGAGTTGCGATGTGATGCGATGATATAAGTACATGGGTCCTACAAGGCAAACATATATTATAATGTATTGCCGAAATATTTTTTTTTAACACATGGTGAATCGGTAATTCTTTAGAGTAATCTAGGGGAGACCCAGGATCAATCCTCATAGTCGCCTTATAACACCAGGATATATCCAACAGCCTGCAAGTCAGATATACTAGTTGTTATGATTTAGCAAGAGCCGAGACCCTCGAAAAAGGGGGAGCCTACTCCTTGAGCCAAGATCATAGCAAGCCACATACTTAATGAGATTTGAACTGCGGTCTCTTGGGTTTCACCCAAGGAAAATTTCCGTCAAACCACACATCATTGTATATGTATTGCTGAAATATTATAATGTACAAAATAGTTTTATGTAAGTAATTTTGCCGAAACATTCTCAAAAGGAATTAACACTATTCCTAAGGTTCAGTTAAACAAGCAATGGAAGTATGGTGGGACTCGACGATGAATAGGAACAATGGTTTCAAAACAACTGGTCTCGTGCGATCACAAGAGCAATGAGTGAAACTACCTTTTTTAACGCGATATTGGTCTTCGCTCGACACATGGCGATAAGTGGTTTGGAAAAACCATTCATATCGCATAATTTTGGAGGAATAACCCACGTGTTGTTTAATTATGTGATATGTATTTTTGGTCGTTGGATCACAGAAGCAGACGCGACATCTCCCCAACCGTCGGATGAGAAGGGTGCGTTAAGGACTGGGACCCAGTTTCATCATGTGTGTTGAGATATAGATCACGTGCATCTCAGTAACGCGATATGCATTGGATTATTGTGGTTCAATGCGACGATGTTTCATCCGTTGGATCTATCCGAAGGTTAACAAATATTTAAATAAAGCATTAAGGCAAAGATCAATGGTTAAGATCTAATCGCATCGGCGGAATGAAAGAGAAAAGGAATTACAAGTTGAAAGTTGCGATTGCGATTGAGCAATTTAATCGCAACCATCCATTCCCAATTAATGGCAGCCATTGGATCTATCGCATCGGAGAATTATAATCACATCGGCGGAATAGAAGAAGAAAGTTACAACAGTCTGAAATTTGTGATTGCAATCGAGCGACTTAATCGCAATTGTCTGATCCCAATCAATGGAAACCATTGGATTCACATTGAATGATCGCATCGAAGATTTCTAATCGTATCGGCCTGGTGGAAGAGTAAGGGAATGTGTTGGTGGATGTTACGATTGCGATGATGCAATCCAATCGAAACATTTGGATCCCGAAAGATAGAAACCGTTGGATCTTAAAGTAAGTCAAAGTGGGGCCTAATGGAATTCAAACCCCAAAATACAGAGTTTTCATTTGTTAAAGCGCATCGACGAGTAAAAGAGAAATATAACGTATAACATTGAAATACTGAAGTACTATCTGGTGGGACCCCTACCTCACTGCATCAGCAAAAATCAAATGACCAAGGCACAATGGACCATTGAAGTTTGCGATTAGGATTAATCGCATCGGAGCAATCGCAAAGGCTGTAATTGCAATTGGAAATCATCGGAGGAGGCTCATCGCATCGGGGAATGGAGAAAAAGTTCGGCAAGTGGGCTCGAAAGGCTATTTTATATGTTAAAAAGGTTTATTATTTTGTCGAGATTTATTTGAGTTATATAAAAAGGCATTTATATATGCAACAGTTACACAACTGCAGTGAACAGGAGAGCATGCAGAAACGGAAAAAGACAGAGACAGCAACCAAAAAGACAAACACACGGTGATCCAAAAACTGAATGGGTTGATTTGAATCCTTGTTGTAACTAAAATTTAAATGTTTTAATTGATTTTCTATTGTTTGTGATGCAAAGGAAAGACTCCGGTAAGAAAACAAAACTCCACTGTAAAACAAAAATTTGTATAAATTGCTATATTTTTCTGAAGGAGCTGGAGAAAGAAATGAGAAGGCAGAAGGCAAAGAGTTAGGGCTATTCACTTTGAATTCCCTGTGGAATACAAACAACCATTAGGCAAACTCTATAAATGATATCATATTGATATGCATATAGCGGTTAGAGAATGCAGAAATGAAGCAGTGAGGCAAAGAAGAAGGAGGAGCTCATAAAGAATCTGAGAAAATGCAAAGATGATGCAAGGCAGATATGAAGGCTGGTGCAAAGCAGTGAAGATGGTATAGAACAGAGCTGATATCCAGGTAAATCAGCAAGTGTTTTTTTTTAAAGAGTAAGGAAGTTGGATCTTTCCTATCAAGTTGTAGCTTAATAGATGTCAGTTGTAGCTGACTGAGGTAGGAGCCTCCTGTAGGTTGGTGCCTGCAGAAAATAGATGGGAGTTGGTGCTTCCACATCAAGTTGTAGCTTGATAAATGTTAGTTGTAGCTCACTGAGGTTGGAGCCTCCTGTAGGTTGGTGCCTGCAGAAAATTGATGGGAGTCGAAGCTTCCTTGCAAGTTGTAGCTTGCCGAATTGAGCTAGGAGCCTCTTGTAGGTTGGTGCCTACAGAAAATCAGTGGTGAGAGGGAGTTGGAGTTTGCCTTTGCATCACAACAATAATAAGATGTGGTTTTCTCCCTTTATGGGTTTCCACTTATATCTGGTGTCTCTGTGCATGATGTTTATTTGTTGATATGGTTTATCTAATCTGCCTATTACTTGCTGCTCTCATATTATGTCTGCTGTTACATTATCTTAATACTTGCTGCTCACATTTTAAGATTACTCACATATTAAGTTGAACATGAAATGAAGGTGTAAATAAGTTTTAATTGAAAATTTTTAAAATTCCATGAATGTGTTAAATTGATTCACCCCCCCTCTCAGTTTAACTAAGGGTTCAAAAATCTGCACTGTCACTGTTGCTGGCGTGTGAGGAGGAGTGCTGCCTTGCGCTACCTGCCTAGTTATCTGCACTTCCATTGTGGCTGGTATGTGAGGTGGAGCATTTCCTTGTGCTGCTTGCCTACTTATCTGCACTACCAATGTTGCTAGTGTGTGAGGAGAAGCGCTGCCTTGCAATCTACGCTGCCTACCTGAGCACTGCCGGAGTGTTGAGTCATTGATCGTTGCCCTCTGCATGGAGAGGAGCTCTGCGTGGAGCGTGAACAGAAGGAGGAGTATTTGTATGAAGAGGAGAATGCTGACACGTGAAGCCGGAATTGAGACAGATTGTTGGCTGCGCAGATCGTAGCGGATCATCGAGGGAGAGAATTACCTGAAATTTGATTGCATGGAGCATCTCAGAATGATGTGCTATGAAGAGCTTGCTATGGAGTGTTACAGTTTATTATGTTCTACTTCCATAATGCTTGGTGAATTGAATTGCTTTCTTGAATTATTTTTTGAAGCATGTTGAGCCTGATCAACTTAGCATGTAAATGCTATTTGTTAGAATTGATCACTCTAACAAAAACAAATTGAACATGGAAAGATTCAAGATGAAGATGCCAAGCTTGGATATGTTTTTAGAAGAAATTGATTGAAGCAGTGGAAGACAATTTCAAAAGATGGAGAAAAGTAGAAGCAACAATTATTGTGATGGACAACAATCAATTTTGTGTGAGTTTGTGGAATAGAATCATGACCATGGTAGAGTATGAGTCATAATTTGTAATTAGAGAAAATATACATGTCATTTATTTTTTGCATGTGCTGTAAGACCTAGAGAGGCATGCATACCCCTTTGTTATATGTTCACTCTGTCAGAGAGTTTTAACACCCTAGAAGAGTGTGTCATGTGGGATGGATACACTTGGGTAGGTCGTATTGGTTTCAGACTCCATGAGGTGAAATTTTATATCTAGGGGGAGTTCATCGAGAGGTTTGATGAACCATGTATGTGAAGGTCTTCCTAGTAGACTGGCGATTGCAGTGGTTGGGAACCCATGCATTTTGGTAGATGGTTGTTCCTTTATATGGACATCAACAATAGCATGAAAAAGATACAAGGTGTAATTAAAAAACAGAACCAATGTAATTACCAAACAGGACCAGATATAGATTTTGCAGATGGATATTGAGACAAGTAGTCATTAAGGGGGACTGTTGGAATATGTAATTCCTACTTGTCTTCGGTTGTGACTTTCTATGTATAGAGTATGTTCCTATTCAATAGGAGTTAGTTAAACCTAAAATCCTAGTTTGGTGTGAGGTTGAGATATTCTCTCAACCAACTTATTTGTGCATCCAAGATAGCTTCCCTATCTTGAGACAATACCTCGTGTATATATGTAGCTCTATTTGATTAATAGAAGACAATTTGTATCTTAGTTTTTATCTTTGAGTCATGTGCACCACCATACTACCCATGGGCCGTGAGTCATGAACAAGATGCTAACTGTGTTAGTGACAATACCATCTATTCTGAATTTATGGAAATGATCCTCGGACACCACCCTCATGCAGAAAATATTATATTATTTTGATATTGTAATGTAAATTTATATTAATTTTATAAATTGTAGAGAGATAAAGCAAGTAATTTTATATTAATTTTTTTCCTAGTAAGATCTATAATTTTATATTTTTAAAAATATTTAAATAAATTGTTTAATTTGTTTTTATATATATTTCAAATTTAATTTCTTTACAGGTGACTATTATCATCATCTAGGCATTAAACTCAAAATGAACCAATTAATCTACATCTCATATCAATATATATATATATAAATTAAAACAATTGAAAAAAAATAAAATCTTGTGTTTAAAAAATTGTAGTCTTACTATTCTACATTTTCTTCCTTTTCAAGTATGTTTTTTTGGTCAATTGTATTTGTTGGAATTGTAATTTTAAGTTGAGTTGTCTACACAATCCAAATGGCCAAAGAGATTTTCACGCAAAAAAATTATGTATACATTAAAAAATACAATTTAAACCATGAAAAATAATATATATATATATATATATATATATATATATATATATATATATATATATATATATTTAATTTTTGGGGGGATTTTTGGTTTGTTTAATTGTGTCAATAAATACAAGTGGTTATTTATATGGTTGGATGTATGATTTCATTATTTTGTGTATATATATATATATATATATATATATATATATATATATATATATATATATATATATATATATATCACAGATATATTATGGTGGAAGAGGGACCAAATTTATTGAGCTGCAAATTTGTTTTCAAAATTTGCACTCTAAAAGAAGCTAGCAACTCAAAATATTTGATCCCTTTCAACATTTAATAGATCCATGGTTAAGATAGATTTATACTTGTTATAATTTAGTTATCAAATTAATAGTAGGATAGTAATTTCTAGTTACTATCTATGCATATAAGAAAATATGTAAGAACATTGCTAATTAATGAGCAATGTGTTAGTGTTACCCTTAAATAAAATATCAAATTGACAATAAAAAAAAGAATTATATATTTTAGTAATGTACTCAATGTTAAAAAAGATAAGGTATATATCTTAAACAATTGGAAAATATATCATCAAATTAATGATAGAGATAATCATTGCTAACTATTGTCCAAAAACATTTTCATTAATTCTAGACTTGTCAACGTTATTTAAAGTAAACTATATCACACACAATTATCTATGTTATTTAAAGTAAACTATATCACATACAATTATCTACAAGTAGGCAAAAGAGCACCCTTTGACAATATTCATCTAATTATTATACCATTAATTCATATTAAATCATATATGAATATGGACTATTTAAATAAAAAATTAACTAAATATAAATTCTCACACAGTACTGAATGTACAATATCATATACAGTTTTCTACTATTATATGTATAGAAATTTTTAACCAAAATTACTTTTTATGCAAAGCATAGTCATGTGAGAAAAACTATGTTGGTGCTCTATTAAATGGGACAAGTCTTAGTAGTTACCACAATCTCCATCTTTCCGTTATGATCGTAGTTGCATGAAGTGTTTATCTTGGATTTTATCATGGTAGCTTTTATTAGAGTGTTATTTTTTCTTTTTTGTTGCTGGTATAACTTCTTAGTACACTAGATTTTAGGATATTGGTCTCCAAACTTCCTCACCTATGCCTTTTCCTCAAGTTTATTCTATGTTTCATTTAATTAGTTTATTCTTTCGCTCACCATATTCTTATACCTATTTCTAGGTACTTTGTTAATTCTTTCTATATATCAACTTTTCCTAGTTACCATTGTCTTTCTACATATCAACTTTTCCTAGCTACCATTGTCATCATTTCATTAGGAGTAGGAGATTCACCATGCCAATACATAGTGTTTTCTTCCATAGGGGGTGGAATATTATCAAAGAAGTGGGGGGATCCATGATCGCTAATAAGAAAAGTCCTCAACATGACAATATCACAAGAACACACTACATAATAAATAGGTTCACCTTAGTGGGGTAGAGAGATATGCCACTTAGGAGCATGGTTTCTTAACAGACATGGACTTCCTAGTTGAGGTGGCCTCCTAGATACTTTAAATCGGTCATACAAGAGCTAGATACAACCAATACATGCATATTATTTATTTGTACTGGAATATGAAAACATTTTTGGCTCTAGTTATGCTGGATTATAATGAAGCTAGGGAGGATATCCTTTTAATTCTTGATGAACTCTTGTTGTATATGAAGACCATATATAGGTGAATGAGGAGGATTGAAGATCACCTCAACCTCCCACTAGACTCCAAGACTCCCCTTTTAGCCTGAAAATGAACTCACCAAGGTGGATATTTTTTACTCTTCTTAGCCCCATGCTTTGTGTGTATTATCATTATATGTTTATTTCTGGTTTCTAATATTTAATATAGTTAGTTATAGTTGGGTAGATAACATTAATAACATTTTCATTTTTTGGTTGTCATTTTTTATTTAAAAATTTTAGGTTTTACCTATGGTGCAGTTTTGGAGTAGCAAACCAAGGTGAACCAAAAATATGATGTATATGTTTAGTTGATTAATAAATAGAATTTAACATCACAAAAAAATGACTTATTTATCAATTGAAAATTTGATAATGAGAACAACAACAATTAATAAATATTCATAAATATGGTTTCATCTCTTCATAAATGTGGTTTTTTTTATAATTTGTATTTAAGATAAACCATGCCACCTAAAATAACCAACTTAGGGTTCATATGGCAATCAATTTCATCCTTGCTACATTCCTTTTGGTCTTCATTTGTTAACATGTTTCCCTATTTTTAAAGAAGACCAACTCTTAGTCAATTAGAAACAATTTTAGGCTTTACTTCATAATTAAAAGGAAGCTTCATATTTATAAGAAAAAAAGTATCACTTATGGTCATCATTAAAATTACTCCTAATTAAATCATATACTTCTTAGGAACAGCTAATTATTCTTATACATAAAACTGAATACTACTTTTTATTTCAATAACAAAATATTATCTAAAATTCAAAAGAAAATAAAAATTAATTTATAAAACCATGATTTATGCTCAAACTTTAAACCGTTATAATAATAATAATGATAATAATAATAATAAAATTAAAATCTACAAATTTTTACATACAAAGCCATAAATTATATTAAACTTTTAAAACATTATTACTTATAAAACAGGTAAATCCATATTGCTTTTTAAGTTGGTTTTATTATACATTTAAATGCACTTTGTTAGTCAAAATAATGAAACACTTGATTGTGAGTTTTATTCTAGATTAATCTAAGAACACATTAAAAAAAAACTCATTATAAAGAGGGAGGGTGTTGGCAATTCAAGAAATTCAAATTAAGATAACGTCCACATAATAACGTATGATTATAGGATGTACTTAAATGGGCATGAAAGGATGTGAAATATAATATATTTAAAAGAAGATAAAATTAAATTCAAAATCACCTTTTTCTTTGAAATTTAGTTATCTAAAATGTAAATAGGAAAGTATGAAGCATTCAACCTAAATTCGAGTGGGTATGGGTACGGGTGGAGTGAAGAAATTATATTAATTTTTTTTATTAATTAGTAAATTATTATTTTTAGTATATTGAAGAGCTAGTGTATGAAGTACAGGTTTACTAAATTTTCAAGTGTAGGCACTCATTGGATGCAACATTAAATTCCACATCCAACGAGTACCCATTATGCATACTTTTGAGAAGACCCGCATTGATAAAAACTGCAGGTACATTAAAAAAACATGTTGAACATGATTTTTTAATGTATCTGAAATTTTTATCAATGCGGGTCTTCTCAAAAGTATACATAATGGGTAGTCATTAGATGTGGAATTTAATTTTGCATTGATAAAAAGCGCAGATACATTAAAAAAACATGTTCAGCATGTTTTTTCAATCTATCTGCAATTTTAATGTGGGTCTTCTCAAAAGTATGCATATTGTGTACTCATAAGATGTGGAATTTAATTTTTCATCCAACGAGTGTCTACACTTGAAATTTGGGTAAACCTATAAGGAGATAAGCCAAAAATACAATTAAAAATTTAAATTTTCTTTTTTTTCCCTCCAAAATATTTACATGTACCTCTTTTTAAATTTAAAGGATTTTTATTGGTTTACATATTATGACATGGAAAATACATGAAAAATTCATCGACACTTTTATGCTAAAATTTCCTCTAATGAAAACATTGATTCTTTTATTAAAGATTCCAATGATTTTTCCAGGCATATAAAAAAAGAGAGAGTAGATCCTAATGACATCATTGTAAGTTTTTGCGTGGTGTCCCTTTTTACCAAAATTCCGTTAGATGAAGCCATTCAGGTTGTTAAAGAGATTTTTGTTCCTGAAATAACAAATCTTGTTGAGATTTGTTTACGTTCCACATTTTTCAATTTCGAAAGAAATTATTATGAGAAAATATTTGGAGTTCCTATAGGATCACCACCCTTTCTAATTGTTGCGAACTTATACACATAGAATGTTGAGAATAAAGCCATTGAATCCTCCCATTTAAATCTTTCTTGGTGGAAAATATATTTTGATGACAAGGACGTAAAATGGACACATTGTACAGAAGAGTTTGATAATTTTTTCAATCACCTTAATTCGATATCCTCCGAGATTGAGTTAACTATGGAATTGGAGGTGAACAATAACATACATTTCCTAGATGTTATAATTACCTGAAAGGAATTTGGTACATTGGGACATCAAGTTTTCAAAAAGAAAACTCACACAAAGAGTTACCTACATGCTGATGTATATCATCATCATTATTAGAAGTTTGGTATCCACAATACTCTTGTTGTTATAGCACTTTGAATATCTGACTCTAAGCACCTAGATGAAGAAAATAATCACTTGACTTCGATTTTTAAAAATATAGGATACATGAGTAGGTCATTAGGAAGGCTATAAGAAGAGTTGAAGGAAAGGTTAGCCCCCAAGGACCTCACACACATGGTGGTAAAGTCTACCTTCCTTAAATTCAGGGCCTATTGATAAGAATGACATATTCACTCATTTCATAATAGCAAGAATAATCAGATAAAGAATTGGATCTATGAAAGAAAAAATAGATCAACATAAACTTAAGGGAGTCCAAAAAATTGATTTTTCTTGTGCTAAAATTTACATTGGAGAAACATGTCATTACGAAGATTGAAAAAAAACAAAGCTGACATTAAAAATGAGAGATCACACACTTCAGCCGTTTTTGAACACTCATCAAAGACTAAACATCCTATTTTTTGGAAGATGCTAAGATCATGGCAAGGGAGAACCACTATCAAAAAATGAAGACCAGGACGGCTCTTGAAATAATGAGACATTCACAAAATCTCAACAGGGATGGTGGCAATTGAGATCAGTGAAAATTGGTTTCCTCTAATTAAGAAGATTAGTTCTACTCACTCCTCTCAACATTTGAGGTATAAATTTTTATCCCTGACTTGAATTCATTTAATAATTCAATTATAATAATAATTAGTAATACTTAAGATTAATATTATATAATATGACATATAATAATTAATATTAAAAAAGACATGCAATATAATAACAATTAATAGTAATAATGACATACATTATAATAGAGTAAAATATTGATCTTATATTATTAATATTACAACATTAGGTTACTTAACTTTCAGATCATTAAGTTCATTAGTATCCTTATTCTATTTTTAATATGTATATATATAACTTAATTAATTTTCATGAACTTTTTAATTCAATTAATATTTATTACTTTTAATTTTCATAATATTAATTTAATATTTAATATTATTATAATTAATATAGGTAACATTAATATCATTAATACTATTATTAATAACTAATATTATTAAGGATATTAGTTGTTAATAATATTAGTTATGATTGACGCTATGTGATTCATTTCACTAGTTTCAATCCCACTTCTTCACCCCTGTGAGCATCACCCGATGCAATGAGTGCTAAGTGGACTATTCAAAAGTCATGAGAAATTAGTGAGTTACGACTACCTCTCATGGAAATGGTCATAGATGAATGACTAAATTAACGTCGTTTAATCCCAAAAAATGATATCTAATATAATGCATTGCGGAAACCCGTCATACTTGAAATAATAAGAGTAAATGGATCTCTTCTTGAATGGTTCATGAGGCACATTTGTTGCTAATGTTTTGCAAATGGGGTAGCAGGCTAAGTAGGTTTGATTGTGGGGAAAACTCCATAGTTAAGCACGCTTGAGCCAGAGGAGTTTTGGGATGGGTGACCTCCCGGGAAGTCCTGGTTACTGGGTGAAAGCCCCGAAAGTGATGATTAACGCTATTTGATTCATTTCACTAGTTTCAATCCCACTTCTTCACCCCTATGAGCATCACCTGATGCAATGAGTGATAAGTGGAATATTCAAAAATCATGAGAAATTAGTCAGTTACGACTACCTCTCATGGAATGGTCATAGATGAATGACTAAATTAACACAGTTGAATCCCAAAAATGATATCTAATATAATGCACTGCAGAAACCCCTCATACTTAAAATAAATAATATTATTAATAATATTACTAGTAACTATCCACGAGGTCTTGGATAGATAGTGATTGGGTGATTTGTTAAGGCATTCGTTAATGTGAAGTCATCGATTCAATTCCCTGCCCTCTTTGGGGTGATATATTGGACATGATGAAGATGTAGTCTCACCAAGAGTACAAAAAAATAATAATATTACTAGTAATTAAATTTAATTTTAAAATATTATTATTATCTTAGGTTTATTTAGTTTTTAGTTTTAATTTAGTTTTTAATATTCATTTATTGGTAAAAATAATACAATATTAATTTATATTTACATTATTAATATAATATTATTATTCTAAGTGTATTTAGTTTTCTAGCCAACCATTTATTGTTTTATTTTCATTTTTTGTGTTTCTATTATTTATGCATTCTTATTTCACTTTGGCTTTTCCTTCCTCAAGCATTTTCCTGATGATGGATCCTCTTTGGGTTTCGAAACGTAGACAAGCTTTGAACAATACTGTGGATAATCTGAATTCTCTTTCTATATAATGAAAGGTTACAATTAAAGGTTGTTAGACAATTAATTCTCAAGTTAGTTTGTGATAGGTTAGTTGGTTATTAAAGTTCAAGAAACGCTGGGAATTGATTCAATAATTTCTTGATGTAATTATATGTACATTATGGTACATATTGAGTGAGAAATTCATTAATATATCATTGAGTTTGTTTTCAATCGTGTGTCTTACAGTGTTATTAGAGAGCGCAAATTAAGAATTGATTAATCATATCACAGAAAAATTTATCTACTAGTTAATCATCTCAAAGAAAAAGTTATCTTCTTTTATGAATAAATTAAGGAAAAATTTATCTTCTTTTATGAATAAATTAAGGCATTTTGATTATAGGATTCTCTGCGAGCCCTTTGGGTAGGGACTAAAAATAAGAATACATTACTTATAACCGAGCGTTTAAAATTATGGATGTTTGATGACGTTGATTTTGAATCATAGAATCTTTCTAAATGCTTTTTTTTTCGTAGAAAATGCCAAAGGAGTAAGTTAAAAGATAATAAACCCATTTCATCCTAAATTTTCCTATTTCAATTTTTTGTTGTACGTATGTTATGTATTAATAAATTCAAATTTATATTAAAGTGTTACGTTTTTTATTTCTATCATTGAAAGGTATATTTGGGGATCATGGTAGGCATACACACCCTGCCCACACTGCGGCCCTGGCACCTGCTATGACACAGGAGTATCGGACCCACAAATTCAAGCCCAAGCCAGAAGCAATCCCTCTGTTGACACATTATCGGTTCAAACACAGAGCAGGGAAGCACATGGATTAGTTGGGTAATTCACCATCACTGCAACCAGCATGAACCCATGGGCTATGAGTCATGAGAAATATTCTAACTATACCCACTCTCTTCCCATGGGTCGTGCGTCATCAGTACCACCATATTAATGGTACCCACTCTCTTCGTGTGGGCCATGAGCCATGAGCACCACCATGCTACCCATGGCCTGTGAGTCATGAGCAATATGCTAACTGTGTTAGCGACAATATCATCTATTCCGAAGTTATGGAAATCATCCTCTAACACCACCCTCAGTGCAGAAAATATTATTTTGATATTGCAAAGTAATTTTATATTAATTTTATGAACTGTAGAGAGATAAAAGAAAGTAAAATATCTCTATTTTAATTTTTCTATGACTAAGATGTATAATTTATATTTTTAAAAATATTTCAAAATACTTGAATAAATATAAATTATTTAAAGTATTTTTATATATATGTCAAATTTGATTCCTTTAAAGGTTCTATTATCATCTACTAGGCATTAAAGTCTACACCTTATATATATATATATATATATATGATTCAAAAAACTATGTATATAGTTTAAAACAATTGAAAAAAATAATCTTTTGTTTAAAAAATTTGTAGTCTTACTAATCTACATTTTGTTCTTTTTAAGGTATGGTTTTTGTCAATTGTGTATGAAAACCAATAAAGATTTGTTGGAATTGTAAGTTTAAGTTGAGTTGTCTACACAATCCAAGTGGCCAAAGAGATTTTCAAGGCACAAAATCTAATTATACATTCAAAATACAATTTAAACCATGAAATACTGGTGAAAATGTGAAGTTGGGTTACACTTTTTGCTCTTTTTTGAGAAAAAACTTTCATTTTTTTTCTGTTCTTCAACTTTCTACCAGCTAAAACAATTTTTCTATTTAGAATTTCATTTTGCGATAAAAATAAAAGTTGTGAGAAACTTTATTAGCTTTTTGTTACTTATTTTTTCGAATTTTTTATACACATTTGATATGTCAACTTAGCGTTTCTTTGAGTGTGTGTTTTTTAACTATCAAAGGATTCATAAGAAGTCAAGTTAATACGCAATGTTGTATTCTTTGAAACTTTGTGTTTTTGAGAAACAAAATTTGTTACAACAATCTAGGTAGAGTCTACTTTCGTTTCGTCATATTTACAAATCCAACGGATGCGTATCATAATTACTAGAATTTTTTGAACTAGTCCAATATGAAAAAACTACATATTTTGAATATGTTTCGCGACAGAAGAAATTTCTTAACATATAATTTATAAACTAAAAATCTAAAAACTACCCATTAGAGACGACAGACCAATGTAATGCACCATAATTTTTCAATTTTTTTTACAATGTAGTTTGGAAGACACAGAATTATGATTTCACTGAATCATAATGACCTTCAGAAATTATTTGCACCCGTTTTATTACAAAATTAATTAAAATTAGTAAATATTTATGAAATTCTATAAAAGTTATATTTCCTAAAAATAGATTCAATTCTAAAAATGCTTGTCTTGGTTCCAACAGTTAATTCAGAATGTTTCATGGAGTTTATTCAGTCCAAAGTTGTAGATACGTATTCAGAGCTTGGTTCTGCATAATTTTTGGTGCGTTAGTTCGACCGAACTCCTAAAAAAAGTTCAGCCGAATTGTTTTTTGTGCCAACGACCCGTCAAGTCTAACAACATAAAAGTTTGGCCGAACTTTTACCCAATTTTCCGTCGGTCAGAAAATACCATGGAGCCCCTCTAAAAAAAATATTCGTGTCAATATAAATTGTCGCGAAATCATTCATTATTTTCGCATATTTTTGCACATTTTTTCTGATTTTACAAAGGTCTTGGTCTGATTTAGCAAAGAATTATTTTGGGTTTAAGGACTTTTCTTGGAGGTACATTGAAAGGACATTTCTTGGAGGTATGTGATACATTTTTTGGATGTTTTTTGGGCTTCATTTTTTTATAAAGTATGGATTTGGGCTTAATTTCAAGAGGACTCTTTTTAGGCTTAATATTCAAAAGACATTTTTTTTTACATTTTTTGGAAGTATTTTCTAAAGTGATATTTTTTTAGAGGCTTTTATGAAGTATTTTTTAAAGTGGCATTTTTTAAGAAGTTGGAATTAATTTTCAATGGAAATTTTTTGTAGGCATTTTTTGAAGTGACATTTTTTTAGAGTACGTGTTTTGGGTTGAAGTAAATCTTTTATAATGATTTTTTAAAATGAGTTTTTGTCTAACTTTTAAAATGAATTTTTTTTGTAGGACTTGGAAGGAAATATTTTGAGCTTTATTTCATTTTTATAAGACATATTTTTCTCGGATTTTTTAAAGTAAGTGTTTTAGATTGAAGTATTTATTTTTTGAAAAAAAATTAAAGTGAGTTTTTTTAAAATGAAATCTTTTGTGATGTTTTTTTTAATTGAATTTTTGTCTAAATTTTTGAAGGAAGTTTTTTGAACTTCATACTCTATTATCATGGGAATTTGAAGGAATTGTACAAGAAAATATGAACGAAAAAGAGACCCTAAGGAACGTAGAGAAGAGACGAGACAATCTCGAAAAATAAAGATAAAATCACTCTCAAATATTGAAGGGGAAAATAAACCTCAACTAGAAGTTGAAGTAGGTATGTAAATGTAAATATTATGAGTTTTATATATTTAAAATTTTCCTAGTGTAAAATGTGAAGCTTAATTTTTATTTGATGAACTAATTTGAAAAATATTTTGCAATGTAAACAGAGAGAGATATTTCTCAAAACATTAATGATGAAATACAAAATTTTGAATGAGATATTGAACCAATGATTGAAGATGGTGAAAATGTTGAAAGAAATTCAAGTGAAGAAATTGAATCACAGGGTATATATATATGTTGAACACATGCACTTATTATTGAAATTATACATATATTTATTAATTTAGCTATTTATTGAATATTTAAAATTACTATGTACTATTCATTTGAATATGTACAAATAAAATCAATGTCGATGATGAGATGTTAGAAAATGTTGACACTCACAAATATGGACATAAAAGAGCTGACCATTATATACGATATCGTGTCAACCACATTTTTTATACGTACTTCATAAAGGAAAATGTGACAGTTAAAGCCGAAATTTTCAAAGGTCTCCTATCATTAAGGAAATTAAAAGAAGCTACGACTTTATTGGGTATTCGAAAATTTACCAAAGATAAAAAAAAATGAAGGAAAATGTGATACAAAATATAAATAGTTCTATAAATTCAATTAGAAGATCTAGACAGAAAAATGTTTCAGTTGTACGTAGAGCAATATATATGGTAGTGGTTTCATCAAGTACTAAAGAGAATCGCTTGGTGAAATCTATGGCGCGAGCAATAGGAACCTCATGAAAAACTTTGCCAAACATCGGAAATTTCGGTTGCAAATAGATGTAAATGATGAAATCACTTGTTGGAGAGCAATTTGTAGGCAACCATACAAATATGGACTTGGATAAAATGTTAAAAAAATGATATATGAATATTGGAATAACAATTCGTGTGTTTCGCCAACTGCAAAGCATGTGATGCGAAGAAGAATAACACTAAATCAATACAAAGAACATGAAAAACATTTCTTGGAAACCACTCAGATCGAGTTGTTCAACAAGTTCAAAGAAGAGAATCATGAAATTCATGTGTCAATCAATGCTTTTGTTCAACAAAAACCATGGTATGTAAAACCTATCACCGTACACGACACTTGTTGTTGTCGTTATCATGTGGAATTTGAGTTATATTATGACACATTCCTTAATTTTGGTAGAACATTTTGGAAGGATTCACCTCCTCCTTCCACTATCCGTGATTTCATATCTCAAATTCTATGTGAAATACAAAGTGATGAACTATTTTATGAAAAGAAATGTGTTGGTGGTAAAAAATGTGATGATTGTGGAAATTTGACTAATTTTCAAAAAAAATATCATATTGATATAAATGATAAATTATTGTCCAACATCAAAGTGAAATGGAATAGATATGAATATATCCATACATCGATTCAATGTGCAAATAGTGCTAAAAGAATTGAATTACGAGAAGAAGAAATTTTTGTCATAAACTTTTTGAGAAAGTTTGAGGCAGAAAATTATAAATACAACAAGAATTCCCATAAAGCTCGATGGCAATACTTGCAATTCAAAAAAACCTGTGAAGTTTTTCCATCAGGGACCATTTTTTCAGTAATTGATTTTGTAGAAAACTACACATTTGTTCCATAAAAATAAATTTAGAGTGAATTCTATCATTCTAACCAAGTCTCTATGCTCGTCCATATTGTATATAAATATGCTGAACAAAATGTCAATCATATAGAAAACACTAGTGAAAATCAATATGTTATTAAAGAATATCACTTTTATATCAGTGATGATCTTACACATGATACATATTTTGTACAACATTTTTTTGGAAAGATTTATGACTCCTTGAAAGTCATGGAATAACATTCAATGAACATTGGATATGGTCAGATGGATGTGCAGGTCAATTCAAATTTGCACGATCATTCTTTTGGTTGTGTTGTCTTCATAAGAAAACCTATATTAAACATTGTTGGAATTTCTTTGAGACTGCTCATGGAAAAGGAGAACATGATGGTGTAGGGGCATGCATAAAACGAGCACTTCGAAGATATCAAATGAACCCCTCTGCAAGCCGACTTGTGGATGCTAAAGAAGTTGTTCAATGATTCATCGTTGCTCTAAGCCATAAGACTAACCAATCAAGGGAAGTGTGAAGGTACATTCAATTTAATTTTTATTGGGTATCTAATTTTAAATAGTGTACATTTATCACAATTTGATTATCTTTGATTGATTATCTTTGATTGTATTTTGATATCATATTTACATTCTTCTTTGAATTTTCTATATAAAGGTTTTTTTGGCATATTGGGATCGAAGAAGTATATAGATCAATTGGAAATGAGGTTGAAACAATAAAGGGGACTCGAAAATTGCATTCAATTAAAACAAAGTTATACAGAAATGTGTTTGCATTGGATAAAAGAAAATATTCTTTTTTTGTCATGTTTGTATATACAACACAGAATCCAATGACTTTTGTGAAAACAAAATGTATGTAAAAGATTGGAAACATACAGAGCTAAATACAAAGGGGAAAATGTTTGTTGCAATGTTTGAAGAAATGAAATCATAGGAGACTACAACATCATCCAATTGTGATTGAGTTTCTGATCTTGTTAGAGAAGGTAACATTTGAATTTCTTTCAAACGATAAAGATCTAGAAATAAATTTAAATACATAATTTTGTTAAGTTTGTTTTATTGTGCAGGAGATGTTTTTTCTGTAATTGCACCTGCTCACAACGATGAAAATGTGAAGTATTATTTTATGCATTGCACTAAACGAAAAATGAAATTATTAGAAAACTATAATGATCACGGGTTTCCATATGAAAGAGGATCTATTATACTGAAAGGTTATTTTCTCAGACAAAGTAATCAAAGTGGAAATTTTGTTTACTTTGAAGACTATGAACTTGATGTCATAAGTTGTCAATATAGTCACTTGGTGTGTGTAGCATGCATAAAGTTAATAGAGTTTCAATCAAAGAAAAAAACGAAAATTAAGAAATGGAAAATGTCAAAATCCGATCATGAACGGATCATTGAAGATGGAATTCCATTGGAATTTTTTTTATTGAACTGCCCAACAATTTCCTCTCTTTGGATTATGTCTTAGAACTTCCAGAACTCAACTAAAAATTGAGCTACCTTGTTATGTTATCTGTGCAAGTGTTTGCACATGTACAAGTTGTTTTGGTACATGCACACTAGGATCAACTGAAAGTAGCTTTTCTATACATGCATTGATGAAAATTTTTGCATGTATTGGAAATATATATATATATATATATATATGTTCTAGAATGAAATTAACTGTTCAAGTAGTTTTATTATATGTGCATTGATGAAAAATGTTTCATGTACTGAATATATATGTTCTAGAATGCAATTAACTCAAAGTAGTTTTTCTATGTGCATTGATGAAAAATGTTGCACGTACTGGATATATACATGGATTGAATGTGACCATTTTTTCTCGTGGCCTTTTCTGGTAAAAAGTATGGAATGTAAATAAATCATCCATAATATAGTTTTGTACGAATATTCCTTTCAGACAAGAGACTCGGACCACTTCTCCAACTTTTGGTTGGATTTGTCCCACATCTCTATCCCTGATAGAAAATCTAGTACAATTTTTTTTTTCCAATGGTCGGATATGTTCTAGGCAATTAGCTGAAAGTAGCTTTTCTATGTGCATTGATGAAATTTTTTTCATGTATTGGATATATATATATATATATATATATATATATATATATATATATATATATATATATATATATATATATATATATATATATATATATATTCTAGAATGAAATTAATTGTTCAAGTAGTTTTCCCATGTGCATTGATGAAAAAAATTTCACGTACTGAATATATATGTTCTAGAATGCAATTAACTGAAAGTAGCTAAATTCTATAGCCATTGATGAAAAGTAGCTTAATTCTATTGACATTGATGAAAAATTTTGCACGAATATATATGTTCTAGAATAGAACTAACTGAAAGTAGCTTTTCTATACATGTGAATTGATGAAAAATAATGGATATATATATATATATATACACACACACATTATAGATTGCATTTTTAAAATTTTATGATTGTTTTCAACACATCTAACAAGACTTAGAATCAATATGTATATAGATACATAAATATATATTGTACTTCACAATATTACTTCACATGCCAAATGTACGTCAACCATCCAAAACTTAGGTTTTAAAAACAAAAAAAATTATAACACAACATTACTTCACATGACAAATGTAGTTCAAAAGAAAAACATTAATTTATAAATCACAACATTACTAGTAGTTCAACTATCCGAAACTTAAGTTTTAAAAACCAAAAAAATTATAACACAACATTACTTAACATGCCAAATGTACTTCAACCATCCAAAACTTAAGTTTTAAAAAAATTATATATCACATTCACATGTAACAAATGTAGTTCACATAAAATATGTCCAAAATTTGTAGATCTCACAAGTATCAAGTATCAAGTTATATATATGACTACATCTAGATAATATATAAAAAAGTAAATTTAGGATTAGAAATCTTAATCAAATCTAGAAAGCATCCATCAAATACAGATGGATGTAGTGTCTTTCCCAGCAAAGTCTTAATCTGCGAGCTATACTGCGAAGCATGGGGAACCTGTACACAATGCATGTACAAACATTAAAATTTGATGTTTTAAAATTGAGTGAGAATATAGAGAACTTAATGTAAAAAAATAAAAAATAAAAAAAAATCATGCAAAACCTCATGAGGTTCCCTCTCTATTTGTTGCTTTTTAGCTATAACTTCCCCCATGGGAACATCACCAATAGTAAATTGTACAATATACATGTACAGTTATATATATATTAAAAATTTTCAAATGAAAATGCATATAAATATAAACTTATTTTCAATAATATTAAAAAAAAAATTAGACAACTTGTTCAAATGGTTGAAATGCTGTGGATGTTCCTATCCCCATCGCTAGAGTCTGTGGAGAAAAGAAATCCTCTATAGAAACCTAAAATTAAAAAAATTAATTTAAGTATAAAATAACTCAAGGTCAAGATCTCTGTTTATAATAAAACTTTTAAACTTCAATTTATAAATTATAAATTAAAAACATATATATTTAAAATTGAAAAATTGAATACTTCTGAAGGTGGATTTGGCACATCTCCTAAGAGAGGCTCCAAAAGAAAATCTTCAAAAACCTAAAATTCAAAAAATTTAAAATAACTCAAGATATAGATATATCTCATTTTTTAATGGAACTTTTTGAGGTGGAATATATATAACTTAAAAACATATAAATTTTAAAAGTGAAAAATTGTCCATACTTGTTGTGAACCTGGCACATCTCCTAATGAAGTAAAAGGTATATCTCCTAAGGAATAAGAATGTACCGCCATCCCAAAAACATCGGACGATATCAGAATCTGTTAAAAAAAATTATTATATATACATAAAAATGTACATGTGTGCACAATTATTTATTTTAAAAATATCAAGTTTAAAAAACACTAACATTTTCCAACATATCTTGATGGTGAGACCCATATTGACTGTTTGAACCTGAGGCTCCGAACGTGATATTAACATTTTCTTCATTCATCAAGCGTGACAACTAGAAATGGTGTTAGCATATAATAATACATTTTTGTTAGATTAATGTACATACAAATAAATGTATGTATATATATGTATTTATTACAAATTGTATGTATGTGTTAAAATCATTGAATCCTAACCATTAACACATACCGTTTCCATGCCCTCTTCCTCATGAACAATTAGGTCATGCCAACCATTGCGACAATTCTTTGCATATGTTTTCAGATCTTCAACACTCATGTTGTCAATCTCTTCATCTGTATAATACACAAAATTTGCGCATAAATTCTCACGTGCTCTCTGTCGATTCAGACAAACATCGACTCCACCCAATCCACTATGAACATTGTCAATGATGGCATCCCTTGCTTCTCGACTAATTTGAGAAGTTGCTTCCATCTCTGACTGCAAATTTTTGACACGAACAGGTCGACTAACCAATGGTGGCTTAGGACGAGGCAATTCAACATCACACCTAGTAGCCCTATGGTCACACAATCAATCTTTCCCAAGACCAAAAAATTCAGAGAGAAGGTCATTGTAATTAGGTTTCATTTCAAAAAATAATTCTGCATAAAATAATTTTGCAAAATAAAGTGGAACCTTGTCGTTCCATGGGAGTCTTCCATAAGCCGCAAGGTGTCTATCATAGAAATAGTGAGTTATATCAAGGTGCTTGAAATATTGCACCTTCAACATCTTTCTTTTCGGCCCTTTTTTGAAATTAAACATAGACTTTGCCATTGTTGTTGTAACTCTTTCTTTAACAACCTCCCATTTATCGGGACCCTCACTGTTTTCTTTATTTTTCTCATGACATCCACAAAAGTATCCGTGGTTGGCCCAAGCTTTTGGCACACATCTATAAGTTGGCCTAAAGAATGTGTAACTATTTCCAAGCTTTGTCGACTCTCAGTACGTAGAGTCAAAGACACGAGATCTCTCTGCAATTTTGCATGAAGTTGTTGACACCTTTCTAAGGTGCATTGCTGCATGTTTCTTTCCCACAGTATATTGGAAATGTCAGCTAGATATGTCATGGTGGGTGGAAAACCTTCTTCTTTAATGAAGTGTTCTTCCCTATGTCTATTTCGACCAACATTTGGAGCATTTTCAGCCTCTAAATCAATCTATAAAATTTTGTGTATTAGAAAAAACACATGTAAACAAATTTGTACAAATTGAATGAAAAAAATATTCAAATTGATGGCAACCTTGACGTGGTTGGCTAGCATCTTCCCCACCCTGAAACTGTCGAGAACCAGAATGACCCTGCTGAGAACCAACACCACCATCCATTGATTGGCCTTCAGGGCAATAAATATCACCACCTTCACGCAACCTGCTAGCACTTATTAATGGCCCTCTAAGGAGATTTGGACCACCACCAACCTCTCGAAACGAGAGAGAAGCTTCATAAACAAATAAGAATTTATAATTAATTCAAAAATACATTCATACAAATAAATACACGTACATATTCATTGATTAAATTGCATGAACCATACCATGACTGAGTGAAATATGGGCATGCTCCATGGATGGAGTAGAGACCCTTCTCCTCTTAGCTCCTAAAAAATAAAAAATGAAACTTATTAACAACTAATTTATCTCACAAAGTCGATAAAAAATCAATTCCATATGTACACACATGTATGGAGATTTAAGATTATATTTAAATACCATGAACATCCATCGATCCTTGATCCCCCCTATCCTAGATATATGGGATTATGTTTATATTATTTGTTCATCCTCCATGATATATATATCTACGGTGGACATTTAAAATTATTTTTTTAAATGACTAATTTAAAATAAATTCAAAATAATTTTCATAAAATTAATGTAATTTACTGTACACAAATTATGTAAGAAACACCTTTCAAAGCACTAATTGATGTGTCAAACTCAATTTAAGCAAAAAAAATTATAAAAATGATAAGTTCACCTGTAACACCCCCAAGTTTTATGCTTTTCAAATGAGACATTTGAACATAAATCCAAAGGGGAGTGGACCCCAATGGATAATTATTGTGTGGATGTGGTAAACTATTCAATTATGAAAAATTAAATAAAATATTGGGTATGCACTATGACCAGATGAGAAAGTGAGATCACATGCCTAATCCATGAGGTGATGGAAAAGGAAAAAAAAACTTTCCCCAAAATCTTTCAAAAATCCTTGAAAGAAATTATTTCTAATTTAGATTTTTGAGGAAAAAATCTAAATTTCCCCAATGAAGAGGAGTAGTTGGGAAGAGGTGAGAAAAAAGCTGGAAAAGCTGAGGAAAAGCTTAAAGCAGCTTTAAAGAATCCCAAAATGGGAAGCATAGGCTAAACAGGAATAAAACGTCACGAAGGGTGCGGGCCATGGAAATTGGAAAACGAGGCTGAGGCTGGCTTAAATAAGCTGCTCCCGAACGGAACGGTTCGAGACACTGCGGCCCCTGGCCGGGGGGATCTGTCGGGGGTGAATCTTGAGAATAAAAGGATTCTAAGGTTGGGAGGGGGGCCCAAGGTCATATTGAATCTAGTATGCATACTATGTTGAAATTGCTGTAAGTCTGTATTAAATATATCCCTGTTTTATGAATTGTGATGTTATAGTTTCTTATGCAATTTATGAATTATTATGTTATGGTTCATTATGAAAATTGTAGATTGATTATTGGTTCAGTAACTCATGTAATTGTAAACCAAAGCTATTGATAGCAGAGAAAAATGGTTGGAATATAGGGATGAGTATCTTGTAAAATGGAATTAGAGATGGTAGATCCTTTGAACAGCTAATCTCATGATTATGTACAGGTGTAGCTTGCTTCCTTTCCAAGGAACATTAACTTACTGTGTGTATAGACAGAAAATGTTAACAAACCAGTAACCATGAACAGCAAGTACCAAATAACTAAACCTATCATAACAATATTGATGGCCGCAATTCCACCGTAACCAATCACGGAGAGTGAGAGCAGCAACCACAGCAATGTGATGTGGGGTTCAATATGTCGATTTGTGTTACAATGGAAAAAATTGTAAAACTAAGAATTTAAATTATTCTATTAAATGTAAGTGTAAACATGTAAACGAAGTTGAAGCCCTATAAGTACGAGATCTAACACTAGGTCTAAACTATCCGGTTCGGTATCCTCTTTATTTGATTGAAAGCCAGATGATACGTATCCTAAATTTTCCCATGGAATAGTTGAATGCGACCCGAGTGTCAAACATGTTGAATATTTATGTGATAAAATAGAAATCCCTACTTGAACATCCATTGTGTGATAAGAAAGTTTGTGTGAGGAAGGTGTAAGCATATGTAAAGACGTGAACGAACGTACGCTACAAAATATATAAAGCTGAAAGTAGTTGGAGCAATGGAGGTTAACTGAGTATAGATAGAGGTATGCGAGGAGGCATACATCTATACCTCGATGCTGCAACTTTAAAATGTTGAAAATTTTATAAGGCTTGCAAAGTGGAAAGTTTGAGAAATTCTTATATTCCCATGTCTGCCTATAATTACTCAAAAGAAGTAAATACCAGATAACCGTATGAATGTGAAATGGATTCAATAAGTAGTTTTTTGTTAGCTGGTGCATAAAGCCGAGTATATCTAAGTTATGATATATGGGTAAGAACCTGGGTCTGGGAGGCGTGACAAATGGTATCGAAGCCCAGGTTCAAAAATTGGGCAAGATATGTGCTCACAAAGAACTAGTAAACTGTTATAAATTTTATGAAAATTAAAAATATTACTTCAAGTATACAAATATCTTGGATATACTATCAGGTATACATGTAACAGATTGTGATGAAGTAGAAAAATTAATATGGGAGTAATATGAGGAGGCTCATATACTAGAATGGTTAAACCTATAATAGGTTTAAAACTGGAAACCGATATCTCTCAGAAAAATATTATTTCTATGTAAAATAATAGAGTATGATTGTTCTTCACTCGGACTATATATCCATGATGAAAAAAAATATAAATCTGTAAGTTTACAATGACATATTTAGCCATTGTTCTACTATCATCGTTATGTAAAAGAAAGTCAGGGTTCATAAAGTTAAGATATTGAAACCATCTTAATACAGTAGCAAAGATCGATGCTGCCTTACTGGGATGAAAAACAAGAGGGAAAACAGTAGTACCTAACTGATATATCATCTAGCTGGCCTTATTGAGCATCAACACCTTCATAGGAATGTATCATTTTTTTTCCATGATTTAACCTCACTAGAAATATTTCAATTATGAGGGTAAGAATAGGACTTACAAAGAGAAAAAAAAATGAATTTATAATTATTTCCCTAGATACATAGAAAAGGGAACTTCTAGAGATAAGAGTAAGGGTTGATCTGTTGTGGGAGGTTGGTCTACTGCTTGAATGGTAGGTCTTTAAATATGATGCTCTTCTATTTTACATCAGTATGAATTGACTACATATAAAAATATATATTAAATGGTGCGATTGTTATTAGTACTACATTTAACAGAATCTATCATAAGGCATTCACCTTCCAGATTCTGTTTAGTTGTAGACCAGAAAATCCATAGAGTATAAACCCCAGAATCTCTAAACCAAGGTCGGTTCAAATCTGAAGTTACTTGGCCTCTACAGATGATTAAATTTTGTTATGTTTCCTGTAGACCAAAAATGAGATGATATGCTTATGTGTATGCTAGAGAAACATTATAGTAGCACTGAAATATATACATGGTATGTAGCAGAAAGGAAGAAAGCAAGATATTAGAATATAAATTGCAATTATGATCATTCTAACACTTATAACATTTATAGACTGCATATATGAGCATTCTAACAATTATAATGGTGCTGGAAAAAGAGTAATTATATTCTAGATGAGCATGATACCATTTATAAGGGTATAGATTTCATATCAAAAAAATATATATATATTCTTACTCCGTGACAAAAACTGTAACATAGAAAAATGATTGCCTTATAATTAAGGTCCTCTAGTCAAGTGCTATTAACTGCATATTAATATACATCAAAAGAAAAGTAGAATTTAAGAGTATGCGTTATGGAACATGTAGTTATAAATTCTTATTAACCCCAAAACAAATCTTCACTAGAGAAGGGTTAAAGTAGTCATAGAAATTATAGAGCATGTTGTGTTTTAATGTATTCACTAACCATTGAAATACATGGTATGGCTATAGATAAAAGCTATGATTAATGAACATTATTAAAGGAACTATTGCATAAATGTATATGCATTTAACAAAAAGCATATATATATTAACAAGTATCCAAATCTAGTGCATGTAGGTCTTTTTAAGATCGATTATAGGTGAGATATATACAAAAAAATGAAACATATATGGTACAAGAGAGATAGTAATGCGAATACATATAAAACCTTTATATGGAAAAAAAAGGGGAATCATAAATACGCTCCTTATATTTATATATGTCATATATTACACAAGAAAAAAAAAAATTTTATAAATACGAACCATACATTTATATGTGGGTATAATATATGACCCGAGAGAAAAGTAAATACGAATCAACGGTATCAAGGGTAAAGTATATGAATGATTAAAGGAATGCCTAGTCGAATTTCAGAACTCGAGGGTGATTAAAATTAAAGCAAAACGCTATACGTCGTTGACTTGTGCAAAAACAAGTCCCTCGGACTATAACGAAGTGCGCGAACCCGTCCATTGAGATCTGTTAATAGGTAATGAAGCGAACCGGGAAGAGTGATACAACGAGCCAAATGAAAATATATGAACGAGCATCACAGAAAAATTAGGGAAATGTCTACGCTGTGGCAAGAAATTAAATAGCCCAGGTATTAAATCTAAACGCAAAGGAACCCAGCTAACCCGCTAGGGTTGCAACTGAACAGTTATGAAAATTGGAGAAATACACGCCCTATGAATGGATAAATTAAACGTCGCGTTGCTAATTTGAGAAACGCCGAGAACCGGCTTGGTCTCTCGTCTAGGAAATCGATGTGTGGTTCCCTCTGCAAATTACAAATCTGAAAAGAAGTAAATACGACATACTCTACTAAACCACGAAGAAAGACATAAAAATCTACGTTGTAAGGGAGAGAACAGAACCACAGAACTGCGTAAGAAAAAAAGATGAAACCCCTGTATGGAGTTCGACCACACACCAGTAACGATGAGTAGAAGCCGCAACTAAACCCTGTCCTGCTCTTAACCACCGGCGAAGGAAGCTGGAAAATGCAACAGCTCTGCCTCAGGAATAAGAGGAAAGATCGGATGAACCCAAACTATGCAGGAGCTTCAACTTAAAAGGAACTCCTGTAACCCTAATTCCACAAATCCAGAAAGATATTAGAATTCCCAGGCCAAGCTGAAGGTCTGCTACGTCGATAGGACTCGTACTCAACGACATTAAGACGCGGCTCTCACGGTACCTGGGTGAGTCGATATGTCAATTAGCAGAGCTATCCGTCCAACTCCTGCTAGGTCTGAGATGAGACGTGCCAGCGGTCGGTACTCTCTTCCTGGATTCAATACGCCAACTCTGGTGGCAGATAGAAGTTCACACGATAACCCTAGTTTAACGTGTACTCGACGCTCCAGCCACAGTACGCGCGAGCTAGCTGTAGGCCTGCGGTGGTGCAGAAACCTAATCATGAAAAAAAAAAAAAAACCAACCGGACGAAGGATGCACCGGATTCAGGTGATTTCGTCGTCACCGACCTGCATAAGTATGAACAAACAATAACTCAGTTATGCCGTGAGAAAAAAAAAAAGTCAGACCAATACTTGCAATTGGACACGTAATGGTAAAGAAAATCAGAGCATCATGACTTGCAGAGTGAACCTACATGTAAAATTTTAATCATAGGTCAAGCGCTCAAGCCATGATCGATTAGGCTTGCGCGAATGAAATTATAAATATGAGAAAACCTATATAGATTTAGCCGAAAGGAGGTTATGTAAAAAGAGCGATAGCGCTTTGAGAATTTAATGATGTTCCACGCATAGCTTTATACGCATTACACGATGGCATATTCGTAAGGATCCAACGAAAAGGGAAATTGAGTTAATTTCATTATCGGTAACAGATATATTGGCGTGTCCCAAGATATATTGGCGTTTCCCTATACCTTATGCAAAAAGGTTAGACCTATGTATATATTATATATATAAGTATAGGTACCATAGATATGTATACACACATATGATTTTCAAATTAATATGGCAAAAGGCTATATATATATGCAAGTAATATTCGTGATAGATATATAAACATAATGACCTCTACACAGATATATATATATATATATATGTGGATTAAGGATATTAGTTACAAATAAATGTGGATACATAGATATAAGTGGAATTCCAAAAATATATAAGTGAATGTATAAGGCTCTAGGAGAGACTATTGAAAAGGTATGGGAGAACCACATCTCTTAATATTATAAAGGGATATATATATCTATATAAGGTTGAAAGAAATGTAGGTGAATGTTCAATGTTGATATAGATGGACATGCGAGATGATCAAAGGAAATTATATAAAAAGGAAAGTAAAGTTAAAATTTGGAACTCATTACTTAAATAAACTAGTGAATAAAAGGGAAACCCCAGTGTATTAAAAAAAAAAAAAAAAAAAATTCCTTAAACTGGAGGTGTTACAAATGAATATTTATTGACCTATAAATGAAATAGATAGTATAATAAATGAATGGGTATAGAGGTGTCGAAAATATATATAGATATGTGTGCACCTTCACGTCCTAGTGGAGAAAGGTAGAGACACATAGGTGTTTTGTAAAGGTATGGATCACATAATATATCCCAGGGTGTACTTTATATATATATATATGAATATTATATATAGTGGAAATATATGTGACATATATCTATATGAATTCAAAATTTCAAGAGATAGGACATCTATATCTTGTTAATCTAGCTTAATAGTTATCGTTGCCTAACTCGTTTAGACCTTGGGTGAACAAGAAGAAACCCTTAGAGGTTCTACAAATCCTAAGATGCTATATAATACTATGTGAACCAAAGAAGAGGGAAAGTTCATATTGGAATATATAGAGAAAGGTGGATAATAGAAAAAGGACAACTTATATTTAAGAGAGGTATGTTAAATATAAGTGGTAAATTCTTAATTAACTATTAAATATATATATATATATAAAATAATAACAATTATCATGAGAAATGATAGATTAAAAGGAAACAAATTGCACGTGGGACCTAAGTTAAATCTACAAGTAACATTATAAATATAGGTGATCTTGTTATATGTTATAATGTTAACTTTGTTGAGTTGTATGAATATAATATCTTCATACATGATAATTTAGTTCAATTAGTAAACTTCCAACTTTATACCCACGGGATTAAGGGAGAAGGAAAAAAATTCACTAGGGAATAGTAAAAGTGAAGTTACCTTAAAAGTTGCAAGTAAAGTGGAAGGACATATTTTACCATATGGTCGGAATGTTATTTCTCTAATAAACACTATTTTGGTAGATTAAGTGGTAAAAGTATAAGGTGGGAAGAAAAAAAAAAAATATTTTGGATCGGAAAAATTACCAAGATGAGGTTCAAGACAAGTATATTTAAGTCATGACTAAAGTATTTTGTGATAAACATATTTTAGCTCATATACATGGAAAAAGTGAAGTGGTAAACTTAAGTATGGGTTATAAACCCAGTTAAATAGTTGGTTGAGTAATTGTGGAACATGGCATATGAAATAATGTAATGCAGATCCCTTACATTGAGTCAGGAATGAATGAATAAAGGGATAAAACAAAGCTTCCGAGGTGAGTTAGCTAGGGTAGAATTGAACACCTGACAATTGGTTTTATTTTTCATGGGAAAATGATTTTGAAAAGGAACATGCATGGATAAAAATCCAATGGAGCATAATTAATTTCCTCAATTTATCATCGGAATGTGTACAGCATGAAAAAAAAAAAAAAAAAAAACAATTAAGGTAAAGGTATAAATTATGGAAATACTTTGAAAAAAGGGAAATTGTGTCAAATACAATTTTGACATTTTCAAGTAGTAAAACTGGTGAATGTGATGAATAATAGTGAATACATGTATTCACACTATAAAATTTTGTTGAGGTAAATTTTATTTGATTTAATTTTCTTGAACCGTAAATTCAAAGACTGGAAGTAGCGTGAAATCACATAGCTACCAACTGAGAGAAAAGAGGATGAGATACATTTGGACGTAGGTGTGGGAGAAACCCATCAGCTCCAAATTTATTCACGTAAGTTTTGAATTAGTGGATACAATTCCTAAAAGAGGTTAGAGGAAAAAAATTTCATGTGGGAAGTAAGCATTGAATTGTAGAGATTATTAGCGAGTCTAGTTATTACTAATTAAATTGATTTACTAACAAAAGAAAACAATGATAAGATACTGGAAGTACGACTATGAACTGAGAAAGGATAAGCATAAACATGCATATGATACAATTGTTTTCTTTCATTTATGAGTACTAATGAAAAGTGTAAAATTGTTTAGCCAAGTGTGTAACAGGAAAGTGTACACTTTGGAACCAAGGAGAAAACAAGGTGAAGATAAATCACCTCAAGAAAAGCTAAACTGGACCAAGTTGCGTGAGGAAAGAATCTCACTAAAAAAAAAAAAAGAGATAAGTAGTGTACTAAAAGTGCACTAAACTATTATAAACCTAAACGGTTTGAATAATAACTGAATTTCTTAAGTTATTGAAATGTAGAATGTTGTTGTGGATTATGAATTGTATGTACCTGATATTACTTACATTGGTATGAATTGTGGACAGAGAAACCAGAATAAAAGATCTTCCAGACAGACTTCTTGCAAAGAAGTAGGAAGAAAACCAACTGCATAAGGCATCAGTAAATAGAGTGGAGGCAAGAGAGTACTCTGCTGGAAACTAATGGCTTATAAATTAGCCCTACCATTGCTTATTAAAAATTCCTGATATGTTTCATGTCTCCTTGTTGGAAAATAAAATTTATAATTTTTGTACATGATGCTTCTCACATGATTGATTGGAATGTGGTCCAGGTGGAACCAGAAGAAGAATTTCCTTCCAGAGTCGCTTCAAAGATGAAAGCGGGAAGAAATGGAATTGCGAAAGCGAACAGTAGCTAGAGTAAAGGTGCAGTGGAGCACTTTACTGCTGAAAAGCTACATGGAACAGAGAAGCTAAGATGATGGAAAAGCATTCATAATTATGTTCAAAATAAACTAAGTAGATAGTTGGCAACACCGAGGACGGTGTTTATTTTCAGAGGGGGAATATGTAACACCCCCAAGTTTTATGCTTTTCAAATGAGACATTTGAACATAAATCAAAAGGGGAGTGGACCCCAATGGATAATTATTGTGTGGATGTGGTAAACTATTTAATTATGAAAAAATAAATAAAATATTGGGTATGCACTATGACCAGATGAGAAAGTGAGATCACATGCCTAATCCATGAGGTGATGGAAAAGGAAAAAAAAACTTTCCCCAAAATCTTTCAAAAATCCTTGAGAGAAATTATTTCTAATTTAGATTTTTGAGGAAAAAATCTAAATTTCCCCAATGAAGAGGAGTAGTTGGGAAGAGGTGAGAAAAAGCTGGAAAAGCTGAGGAAAAGCTTAAAGCAGCTTTAAAGAGTCCCAAAATGGGAAGCCTAGGTTAAACAGGAATAAAGCATCCTGAAATTCTGGACGCAGAATTGGAAACAGGCTTTGGGGAAAGCACAGCTTAAATAAGCTGCTCCAGAACAGATTGAGGTTAGTCTGTTCTTGGAGGATCTCAGCTCGGGGGTGAGTTCTGGAGATAAACGAACTCTAAGGTTGGGAGGACTGGTCATAGTAGAGGTATGCATGCATAATTTTGGAGATTTCTGTAAGTCTGTATTAAATATATCCCTGTTTTATGAATTGTGATGTTATGGTTCATTATGAAATTTATGAATTGTGATGTTATGGTTCATTATGCAATTTATGAATTGTTATGTTATGGTTCATTATGCAAATTTTAGAATGATTATTTGTTCAGTAACTCATGTAATTGCAAACTAAAGCTATTGATAACAGAGACAAATGGTTGGATTATAGGGATGAGTACCTTGTAGTAATGAAGTTAGAGATGGTAGATCATTTGAACAGCTAATCTAATAACTATGTACAGGTGTAGCTTGCTGTCTTTTAAAGGAATATGTAATTGCTGTGTGTATAGACAGAAAATGTTAACAAAACAGTACCCATGAATAGCAAGTACCAAACAACTAAACCTATCATAACAATATTGATGGCACAGAATTCCCTGTAACCACTAACAGAGAGTAGGAAACAACAACCCTGTGATAGCAGTATGGGGTTCAGTATGTCAGCTGTGTTACAATGGATAGAATTGTAGAATTAAGAATTTAAATTATTCTATTAAATGTAAGTGTAAACTTATGAAAGCAGAAGTTGAATCCTAAATAAGTACGAGGATCTAACACTAGGGGTTATAAACTATCCAGTTCAGTATTCTCTACCTCCATTTGACTGAAGCAAGAGGATCTGTTTCCTAGTTTTCCGATGGAATAGTTGAATCTGCACCAGAGTGTCAAACATGTTGAATGATTGTAACAGTAAAATAAGGGGAGAATCCTATTGAACATCTATTCTGTGATAAAAGTTTGTGTGAAGGAATATTGTAAGCATATGTAAAAATACAATGAACAGAGCATCTGTTTACCGTCCATATAAACTGCTGGGAAAGTAGTTGGAGCAATGGAGGTTAACTGAGTATAGATAGAGGTATGCGAGGAGGCATACATCTATACCTCGATGCTGCAACTTTAAAATGTTGAAAATTTTATAGGGCTTGCAAACTGGAAAGTTTGAGAAATTCTTATATTCCCATGTCTGCCTATAATTACTCAAAAGAAGTAAATACCGGATAACCGTATGAATTTGAAATGGATTCAATAAGTAGTTTTTTGTTAGCTGGTGCATACAGCCGAGTATATCTAAGTTATGATATATGGGTAAGAACCTGGGTCTGGGAGGCGTGACAAATACACGTACATATTCATTGATTAAATTGCATGAACCATACCATGACTGAGTGAAATATGGGCATGCTCCATGGATGGAGTAGAGACCCTTCTCCTCTTAGCTCCTAAAAAATAAAAAATGAAACTTATTAACAACTAATTTATCTCACAAAGTCGATAAAAAATCAATTCCATATGTACACACATGTATGGAGATTTAAGATTATATTTAAATACCATGAACATCCATCGATCCTTGATCCCCCCTATCCTAGATATATGGGATTATGTTTATATTATTTGTTCATCCTCCATGATATATATATCTACGGTGGACATTTAAAATTATTTTTTTAAATGACTAATTTAAAATAAATTCAAAATAATTTTCATAAAATTAATGTAATTTACTGTACACAAATTATGTAAGAAACAACTTTCAAAGCACTAATTGATGTGTGAAACTCAATTTAAGCAAAAAAAATTATAAAAATGATAAATTCACCAAATTGTTGGGAACACACTTGGTATAAAATTGAGAATAACACATTTTCATTAAAAAAGAAGTGAAAATCCATTTAAACAAAAATTTGTTGATGTCCCCCCATTTTAATTTTATAAAAATGTGAAGTTCACCACTTGTTGCAAATGTGAAGTTCACTAAGTTGTGATTTACATGGTGTGGTGAGAGAACACTTGGTATATAATTGAAAAAAGCACATGGCCATTAAAAAGGACGCATTTATAAGTACAAAACACACACATATCCAAGATATGTTATAATGTCCATAAATAAATTTTGAAGAGAGTGTCTCAACAATAATTCATCTTTGAGAGATGAATCTTGAATTTTTGAAGAAGAGCGTCTCAAAACTAATTCATCTTTGAGATATGAATCTCGAATTTTTGAAGAAGAGCGTCTCAAAACTATTTCATCTTTGAGAGATGAATCTTGCATTGGCATTGCCCCATATAATTCTAATTCAACTATTAATTCATCTTTGATAGATGAATCCTGAATTGGCATTTCCCCACGCAATATATCAACAGACATCTTATTCACATTTGAACAATGTCTTATACTAAAAAATTGAAATTGGCTTACAATATTGTTTGCTATTCCATGCAGTTCTTTTAGCCTCTCCTTCTTAACTTGGTACACACCATTCATCTGGTTGCACACAAGTTCAAAATTGGTGAAAACTACAATTCCATTTGATCCACACTCCATAGTTGTTCTCAAGCCTTCTATCAATCCAATATAATATGCCTCGTTGTTTGTTGTTCTTCCCGGTATATTCATTTTCCTTTGGACAAATTTTCTAGTTGCAATATTGGAAAGCACATATGTAATCACTGCTTTCCCTAGATTGGGATAGCAAGAAACATCTATGCATAATTTTCATTTTTAAACTATATTTAATGGTTTTTTATCCCTAGAAAAAAGAAACAAATTCAATAAAAATATATATTAAATTGACATTCATTGCAAATTCATGGAAGAAATGACACGTGTATGAGATAAATGACATATGCATGGTTTATCTTAAATTTTGACTTAAAATTTTTATGGTAGAATTCACATCTAGAATTGATGGGAGGACGCCTTTAGTTTGTAGGAGAAATGAATTTTATGCACTTAGTTTGAGGGAGAAATGGCACATGTACACAGTTTTGTTGCAGAGATTGACTATTGGGGTATTTACTAGATATGTCACCTTTGAGAAAAGATGAGATCCAGAGGCACTACTTGGCCGTTTACAGACTCTGCCTTTAGAACTTGTAGAATTTAACACTCGACAGACAGACTGAAATCCTATGGAAGTTCAAAATCCTATGAGATTTAAGCCACTTTAGGTTCAATTTTTAGGCCTTAAAGTTTGAGAGAAATGACATTTACATGGTTTGCAAAATTATTTTATGCACTTACAAAAAACATGCTTGAAATTTAATGGGAGAAAGCCAACATGACATGTATGCTTTAAAAACTTTTCCTAAGAATTTATGGGAGAAATGAGACATGTACACAGTTTTCCTTAAGGTGGTTGAGGTTAATGGATATTAAAATGAAGAACTTCTATTTAGATCTATTATAGAGATTGACTATAGGGGCATTTACTGAATATGTCACACTTGATAAAATATGAAATCCAGAGGCGACCTAGCCCTTTACAGACTCTGCCTTTAGAACTTGTAGAAGTTAAAACTCAACTGAGAGACTAAAATCCTATGGAAGTTCAAAATTATATGAGAGTTCAGCCACTTTAGGTTCAATTTTTAGGCCTTAAAGCTTGAGATAAATGACATTTACATGGTTTGCAAAATTATTCTATGCACTTTAAAAAAACATGCTTTAAAGTTAATGGGAGAAAGCCAACATGACATGTATGCTTTAAAAACTATGCCTAAGAATTTATGGAATAAATGACACATGTACACAATTTGCCTTAAAGTGGTTGTGTTTTATGGATCTATTAAAATGAATAACTTCTATTTAGATGTGTTACAGAGATTGACTATAGGGGCATTTAGTAGATATGTCAACTTTGAGAAAAGATGAGATCCAGATACTACTTGGCCCTTTACAGACTCTGCTTTTATAACTTGTAGAAGTTACCATCAACTGGCAAACTAAAATCCTATGGAAGTTCAAAATTATATGAGAGGAAGGAAAATTTTAAGGTTGGAAATTTATTTTAAAGTTTAGAAACTAATAATTTTTTATAGTCTCTATTTAAAAATTTGGAAAATTTTAAGGTAAAAATAATGTATATTATTTAGGAAAATAATTTTTAGGCAAAATGGAAATTAACAATTGTTTTTTTGGAAAAAACATGGAAAATAAGGTTAATCATATATAGATTCCATTCCATTTATTTTATTGAAATATATGGGTTGTGTTTTTTTGTTTTAAAAGAAGAAAAATAAGAGGTTAAGATTCTACCCAACCCTTCATATATTTGAGAGGGTAAATCCTAGAATTGATATTCTAGGAAGTAAATTCCAAAGTATTCTAGGACTTCGACTCAAGTAAAGTTTCTATCTGCAACTATGAATTTTGAATAAAGGAATTTGAGTAGTTCTGGAGGTGAGTCAAGATGTTTCAACAAAAAGTCTACCTACAACTTAGTTTTTGTGTATAACAAGGAATATAGTTTATATATATATATATATATATATATATATATATTGGCCACGAGAATTTAATTTAAATCTTACACATTAGGATTCGAATGTCTCGTTAACTTAAATCTCAGAAATTATAGACTCGAATGTTTCCTGAAAATTAACTTTATCCCTATGGGTAATTTAAATATCAGATATTACGGATTCAAATGTTTATTGAAAATTAATTTGATCCCTACGGATAATGGGACCGGGAGGGATGAAAATAACTGTAGTTAATTAAAAGAATGATATGCATCATGAAAATAGAGTGAAGTAAACAGAGAAATTATATTAATAGCACCGAAATCATCAGAACATTCCAATAACACATTTATCAAATTTATATAGCCAATGAATTTATACAGCCACTAAAATAGAAGTCAAGAAGGCATGACATAGTAGAACCGAGTAGATTCTCAACAGACCAGTTACTGGAACAGGTCTAGTGAACTTGTATAAAATAAGGTAAATATAAGAAGTAAAACATCCTGTAGATACATTTATTCACAACATACACAATTTAAGTAACCAGACATACATGTAACTCATAGTTCATCTAAACTCAGTAACCATACAATATTACATATTAAATTGTAACTATTCAATGAAACAGTTTGGCTGCATAGCCATAGTTCCAATTCTGGAAATATGTAATAAGTTACAACAAGTATGCAGCTACATGTTTAGACATCTGGAGTTTGAGGAAGTAAAATTCAAAAGAAAACTACCAAAAAAAGGAAACTACACTCAATTTATATAGCCACTAAAATAGAAGTCAAGAAGGCATGACACAGTAGAACTGAGTAGATTCTCAACAGACCGGTTACTGGAACAGGTCAAGTGAACTTGTATAAAATAAGGGATATATAAAAATTAAAACATCCTATAGATACATTTATTCACAATAGACACAATTTAAGTAACCAGAAATACATGTGGCTCATAGTTCATCTAAACTCAGTAACCATACAATATTACATATTAAATCGTAACTATTCAATGAAACAGTCTGGCTTCATAGCCATAGTTACAATTCTGGAAATATGTAATATGTTACAACAAGTATGCAACTACATGTTTAGACATCTGGAGTTACAATATGTAATAAGTTACAACGAGTATGTAGCTACATGTTTAGACTAGAAGTTGATGTCGAAAGACAGGGAATGGGGCAATTTGTTTTCTCATCTGAGTTATCAAAATGCAGAGCTCAAAGTTTCTAGACCCATTTTCTTAAAGAAGACTCCTTATTGGTTCTTATAGAACAATTTGTAGCTTACCATTTTTACTTGCATTCATTCCATGGTGTAAGACTCTAAATTATAGTTTGATTGCCATGTTCCAAGGAATAATTTCTACTTGACAAAAAATATAAGAACCACATTTTAGCTACTCATTTTTTCATAAGATTTGCATTAGTGGCTACCATGGACATTTCTTGAATAGTAACATGCTTGATTTCCTTCAAAATCCTAAATATACACAAGCTAGACCATCATCACAATGCATTACCTTGAGAAAATAGAAATGTAGCCATGTGTTATGTCTATGGTCATTGAAGTATTCTCTAATAAGATTGTTTGTATTAAAATTTGTAGTTTCAAGTGAAAAAGCTTCTAACGATTCCAATATATCCTTATTTTCAATTTCCACAATTCCTAAATTTTCATCCAATCAAAAAACAATTATTTTATCCTTTAGTGAAAACCACAAAAAAATTAATAAATTAAAACCTCAAATTGAAGAAATAAAATAGAAAAATACTAGCACACACTAATGATAACAAACCATACAAATTCATTCCAAACAATGATGCTCCACTAAAAATTTAGAAAAAGAACTAATCCAAAAATGGTCTAAGAAGTAATATGAATAAATTTTTACAATTTCTATACAAATATTCACTTGCTATTAGCCTAATACGTCCATATGTTTCAAATAAAATGATAAATTTGGATGTGAGATCACTCTTCCTATCTCACAAATACAACCATTATAATTCAACTTCTAATATATTAAAACTTTTACTTTTTTTGTTCCATAAATGTCTTCTGCCATGACTCATATGAAAGTAATGTGAATTTGGAAAAGGTAGCCAAATAAAAAGATAAAAAATTCAATGCAATTGAAGGGAAGAAAAACATGCAAACTTTCTAAATATGGACTTTTTTTTTAAATTGTGGGGTAGACCCATTTTAAAGGCTTCTCTCATTTGAGGAGCCACCTAAGGAAGCCAAAGCCAATGTAACTTTTGAAAGAAACACTATAATGGATTTGTCTCTAAAACTGTTATTCAAAGAAAGATACCAATATATACGTTGAGAGAAATGACAGTATATCTGTTGATATATATATATATATATATATATTGAAGGAAACTTGTTATATTTCTAGAGGGATTTGTCTCTCAAACTGTTACTCAAGAAAAAATGCCAATATATACGTTGAGAGAAATGCCAATATATCCGTTGAGAGAGGGCAAGTATATCAGTTGAAAGAGGTTTGTATTGCAGCAATTTCCAATTTATTTACTCCTTTGATCTAGTCAGATATATGTGTGGTTGGGCGTATGTCTATGTGATGATTTCATGTGTGAGTTTTAGTATGTGCCTATGGGTATGATGACTCAGTCTATTCGTGTGCATATGGGTCTGTATAAGTCTATGCCTCTGCAATACAACTTCTCAACTACGAGGAAAGGCGTCGAAGTAATGGCCTCTTTTAATTTCACTTACATACTATATTCATTCATTTAAGCTATGCTTTTCTCTATTCTCGTAGACATGGTAGTTTCTTTCTAATTGGTTTTAGCCATTGCAATGTATGTATGTTTATATCAAATCTAGCTCAAGGCACTCCTTTTTTTTCCATCGAAATTATTTAAAGGATCGGTTCCATTATTTGAATGTCTGTGGCACTCCTTTGTTTTCTATCGAAATTATTGAAGGGATTAGTTCCATTATTTGATTTTCTATTGTTGTGATGATGGATAGGTCGAACCTTCAACTAAAGAGCTAGCAACACATAATCAATTCTCCTCTTGGGTAAAGCATGCAAGGATTCAATTACAGGTACATTTCCCTTAAACATTTCTCTGAAAGTAAAATCCTCTTCCTTTCATTACAATTTCTTCTATTTTTCTCTGTAAATTTCTTCAACCCTATAAAGATTGAAACCGAGACTTCTTCTAAATTTCAAATCATACCATGAATAGGGTATTTTCTTGAAATTTTCTGAGAGTATTTTCTATTTATTTGTTTAGCTAGGTAATCAATCAATCCAATCATTATTATTTAGATCATCGATTCGTTACTGTACTTCCTAATATTCCAATGAGTATTCCATCTTGTTAAGGTTATAAGTCTTTGCAGCTTCTCCATTTCTTGCAGAAGGTAACTTTCGTTTCTCCACTATTGGATTTTTGCGGGGTTTTAGTGCAATCCCTCTCCCATTTATTTTTTTAAAACAGAGAAAGAAAACCTTACAACCCCTTCTCTTACTCAGGTAAGATTTAGATCTAGAGCGAGAATTATTAATATTACTAATGCTATTACTGTGATGTGGTTTTAGCAACATGGAATGTGTTGTCATTTTAGTGCCTTCAAAATGATTTTTTCATGGTTGCTGCTCTTATCATCTTCCAAATCATTTTTTTTCATGGTCACTTCCCATATAATTTCCTTATTTAATTGGACTTACATCAGGACTTACATCAAGACTTACACTAAGATGAGGCAACATTTACATCAAGACTTAAACACTTACCTAGAAATTCGCAGAAAGTCATCGCGGCGCAACTCCAAAGCAGCAATAGAGCAGCAACCAAAGCGCAACAGAGTAGCAATTCAACCGAGCTCACAGAAAGTCATCGCGGCACAACTCTAGAGCAGCAACAGAGCAGCAACCAAAGCGCAACAGAGCAGCAATTCAATAGAGCTTACCACAACGCAACAGAGTAACAACCCAACAAAGCCACAAAAAATCATAAAAGAAACGTGCGAAAGAGAAGTGAAACCTGTAAAATTTCACAGGGCGATATATTTATAAAATATGAGTTTGGCCGAACTATTTTAAAATTTTAGCCGATCTAATAGTCCAGCCGAACCTTTTCTTGTCGGTTTTCCCATCTCCAGCCAGAAATCTATTTTCCCATGCCGTCAGTACGCCATCAATGTAAATGATACAACAAGTTCGGTTGAACTAATTTCGAAAGTTCGGCCGAACTATTGAGGAAAAAAGTTTTCCCCGATTCTCACAAAAGTGTAACCCAAATTCACATTCTCACTGATATATATATATATATATGACAGATTTATTAGGCTTGAAGGGGACCAAATTTCTTCAGCTACAAAATTGTTTTCAAGTTTTTCACTCTAAAAAAACTCTGGAAACTCTAAATATTTGATCTCTCTCACATTTAATAGATCCATAGTTATGATAGACTTATACTTGTTATAATTTAGTTATCAAATTAATAATATGATAGTAATTTCTAGTTACTATCTATGCATATAAGAAAATATGTAAAAACATTGTTAATTAATAAGCAATGTGTTCCACTTAGCCTTAAATAAGCTGTCAAATTGATAATAAAAACTAAGAATTGTATATTTTAATAATGCATTCAATGTTATACAAGCTAAGATATATATCTTAAGCAACTGGAAAATCTACGATGAAATAAATAATAGAGATAGTCATTGCTAACTATTATCCAAAAATATTATCATTAATTCCAGACTTATCAATGTTATTTAAAGTAAATTATATTACATAAAATTATCTACAAATAGGCAAAAGGGCACGCTTTCACCATATTCATCTAATTATTAAATGATTAATTCATATTAAATCATATTTGAATATGGACTATTTAAATCCAAAAATAACTAAATAAAAATTCTCACACACACATAGTATTGAACGTACTAATATCATATATCGTTTTCTACTGTTATATGTTTAGAATTTTTTAACCAGAATTACTTTTTAGTGGAATTTTTGGTAGAATTCTACATATCATATATAGAACAAATAGCCTTAAAAATGATGTCAAATTGTATGAGTTCGACTACATGATCTTGATCTGCAAAACATAGTCATGCGAGAAAAACTGTGGTGGTGCTCTATTAAATGGGACAAGTCTTATTAGTTATCACAATCTCAATATTTCCATTATGATAGCATTTGCATGAAGTGGTTATCTTGGATTTTATCATGGGATATTTTCGTAGAGAGTTAGTGTTTCTTTTTTGTTGGTGATATAACTTTCTAGTACACTAGCTCTTAGGATATTGGTCTCCAACCTTCTTCACCTATGCCTTTTCCTCCTTTTTATTTTATGTTTCATTTAAGTAGTTTATTCTTTGGCTCTCCATATTCTCATACTTATCTCTAGGTCCTTCGTTTGTTTCAACATATCAACTTTTCCTAGTTACCATTGTCATCATTTCATTAGGAGTAGGAAATTCACCATGCCAGCACATAATGTTTGTTTCCATAGGGGGTGGCATATTATCAAATAAGTGATGGGCTCGATGATCGCTAATAAGTGAATTCCTCAACATGGCAATATCACAAGGACACACTACATAATATATATGTTGACCTTAGTGAGGTAGAGGGAGATCTCACTTAGGAGCATGGTTTATTAATAGAAATAGACCTCCTAGCTTAGATGGCCTTCTCGATACTCTAAATGGGTAATACAAGAGCTAGATACAACCAATACATGCATATTATTTATTTGTACTGGAATATGAAAATATTGTTGGCTCAAGTTCTACTAGATTATAACGAAGCTAGTGAGGATATCCTTTTAATTCTTGATGAACACTTGTTGTATATGAAGACCATAGACAAGTGAATGAGGAGGATCTATGATCACCTCAACCTCCCACTAGACTCCGAGACTCCCCCTTCAACATAAAAAGGAACTCACCGAGGTGGATGGTTTTTACTCTTCTTAGCCCCATGCTCTTTGCCTATTATCATTATATTTTTATTTCTGGTTTCTAATATTTAAGATAGTTAGTTATGGTTCGGTAGATAACATTCGGTTATTGATGACAACATTTTCATTTTTTGGTTGTCATTTTGGATTTAAAACTTTTAGGTTTTACCCATTCTCGAGTTTTGGAGTAGCAAACCAAGGTGAACAAAAAATATGATGTATATGTTTAGCTGATTAATAAATAGATTTTAACTTCACAAATAAAAATAACTTTCATCCTTGCTACATTCCTTTAGGCCTTCATTTGTTAACATGTTTCCCTATTTTTAAAGAAGACATGCTCTTAATAAATTAGAAACAATTTTAAGTTTTACTTCATAATTAAAAAAAGCCTTCAACCTAGATAATATTTACAAGAAAGAAATTATCACTTTTGGTCATCATTAATACTACTCTTAATTGAATAATATACTTTTTAGAAACATCTAATTATTCTTATACATAAAACTGAATACTACTCTTTATCTCAATAAAACAATCTGATCTAAAATTCGAAAAGAAATAAAAATTAATTTATAAAACCATGAATTATATTGAATTTTTAAAACATTATTACTTATTAAATAAAACAAAATCAATTTTTTTACATATAAATCCATAACTTATATTAAACTTCTAAAACATTATTACTTAAGAAACAAGTAAATCTATATTCTTTGTTACGTTGGTTTTATTATACAGTCAAATGCACTTTGTCACTCAAAAGAATGAAGCACTTGATTGTGAGATTTCATAGATTAATCTAAGAACACATTAAAAAAAATCATTATAAAGAGAAAGGGAGATGGAAATTTGAGCCATCCAAAGTCAGATAAAGTCCACATAATAAAATATGATTATAGGATGTACTTAAATGGGAGTGAAAGGATGTGAAATATAATATATTTCGAAGAAGATAAAAGAAAATTCAGAATCATCTTTTTCTTTGAAAAATGTCAAGATACATGTATTTACCTAAAATATAAATATGAAAATATGAAGCATTCAACCTAAATTCGAGGGGTTAGGGGTAGGGGTGGAGTGAGGAAATTATATAAAAAATTTATTTATTAATTAGAAAATTATTATTTTTAGTATATTGAAGAGCGAGTGTATAAAGTTAGTTAATATTTTAAATTTAATTCATTATAACAAATTTCGACATATTTTTTGAAAATATAAAATAAATATATATTTGAAAAAACTAGGTTCAAAGATTTTAAATCCTAACAACTCACTTGGCACACAACTTAGATCAAAAGTACATATTTGTAAATTATAGTTCACTACATTGTGTGCACTTCCTAGTTCACCAAAAAATCTACATAATATGAAAACACTAAGAAGATCAAAATTTTCAAAATATGTGTATGTTATTTGCAAATAGAAAAACACATGTGTTTTTAATAATTTGAAAATTTTGTAACTTGAGGTGAAAAAATGACTATTTTGTGGCCAATAACCATATATCTAGATGCCCATAATAACTTCTAAAACTCAAACTATAAATGGGGATGTAACTTATCAAAAAATCCTAGGATGGGGAACATCTACTTTACAAAAATAAACAAAGTACATAATCCCTAGTAAGCTTTTTCTAAGTCTTGTGGTCATGTAGAGGGGCCACACCATAACGTATTATATATAGATGGAGTCCCTCTCGAATGAGTATCATATGGGAAATATTTCAAACATTGGAACAAGATGGATACATCTTATATCTCAAAATACATTCTAGGATGAAAACTAGAGATGTATGTTTTTAGATTTTCTTTTAGGACTCGTGGAATCCACATAGGGCCTCAAACAATGATAAATCCCTTGTTGGAGTTATTATTGGATTTTTATTAGGATAAAAATGGACTTTCTATGAGGTATGCATAGGCTATGAGACACCATACTATATCTTATAGATGTAAAATTCAGTATATGCTTGGAATATGGGTATAATTAAATCATTTTTTTTAATTATGAATGGGACTCCTTGCATAGAGCATGGTTCAAGGATAAAAAATGAAAAATTAGTGTCTAATATTTACTTTTAGGGTTCACAATCCACACAAATAAACCTAAATCATCATAAGGAGCCCATAAAAAAATCAGTTGGCTTGAAATGTGATATGAGAATTATTATGATGATTTGTGGTATATTTATGGGACTTTTCCCTTTATTTATCCCCCAATTATGAAAAACCAAGACTTAGGGATCAACTAATTACTTATAGGGATAATAGGACATGCATAAGGACTAGAACTAGAATGGAGGACTTCTAAATGGAATTGATGACCTACAAATTTGAATTGAGAACAATTTTGATGTTTAACATAACATATATGGGTCACATAGGTAAGGAAAACATTTAAGAATGAAAACTAGAGATTTATATTGTAAGAGGAAATATTTTTATCTCCTGAGACATTGTTTATATAAAAAAATTAGGGATATAGGCGCTATTAGTTTCTTATATGGTTCATAGGCCATACATAAAACTCCAAACCTCTTTAGATTTCACATGGAGATGTAACCTTTAACTTTCAATGAGGATATGATTGAGATCTTTACTTTTTTTGTATCAAGGGTGTGTCTTGTGTTATATGCCAAGGTTCAATACCAAACCTGCTATGATCCACAGACCTTAAAAAGATGAATAGTCAATGAATATATTATACTTAAAGGGAGGAACCTCCTTTTATAGTGAATATAGTACAAGATAGGATATGATGATCCTAAGACTAGGTCTCCTTGGTGTGTGTGTGTGTGGGGGGGGGAGCGGGGTAGACAAAGGCTACAATTATAATGAAATATTTTAGACTTTTATGATTTTCTTTTGTAGAAATATAATTCATATTATCCATAGTATTTTTTGAAGTTTTTCGATGTTTCCAATCCTAAAGAGGATCCATCATCACGAAAATTCTTGAGGAGAGAAAAGCCAAAGCGGAGGAAGTATGAACAAATAATAAAAAAATAAAAAATGGAAATAAAATTATAAATTGTCGGCTAAAAAAATAAATAAACCTAGAATAATAATATTATATTAATAATATAAATATAAATTAATATTATATTATTGTTACTAATAAATGGGTGGCTAAAAACTAAATTAAAGAAACCAAACCAACTTAAATAATTTTGACACTAAGATAAGCAACCGAAATTGTAATAGATGGAGAGTCAACAAGAGTAATGATTGTAAAAATAGAAACAACCTCGATCCAAGTAATTAACTTAGGAGAATTTGGTCAATCTATCATCACAATAATTAAGTTTGGAGACAATTAATGTTCTCAAAAAAGGCTTGGGGTTTTATATTGCCCCAAAAAGAGTTCCTTTAGAAAGCATCATTTGCAATATAGAATATGGGATTCAAAGCCTTTTCTTGGAAGAAAAAGAAAGGTTAAGACAAGAACGTGCCCTCCTATTAAGAAAATCCAAACCCCCAAGGAGAAATTTATATAAAAAGGATAAAATCTCTCTTAAATGATTTCACAATAATGGAAAAAATATAGTTCTAAAAGCAAACAACGGTGTAATGAAATTTGTTATGGACAAGGAGGATTACATTCTTAAGATGTAAGAACATCTTCATTTTGCTAGCTTTAGGAAACTCAACACTAATCCCATATCCAAGGTCATAAAAGAAGTCAAGAAGCCAATTAAAGAATCTAGCCTTGATGAAAAATTAAAGAAGAGGCTTATAGCTTGATGTGAAGTTATCCCTAGAATCTATGAGCTGCCAAAGATTCACAAAGAAGGGTCTCCTCTGAGACCAATAATAAATCCCATTGGATCCCCCACCAATGAATTAACAAAGTATGTTGCGCTCAAACTTAAACCTCTTTTTGCATTAGAGGAAATTTTAGCCTAAAAGTGGCCTCCTAAGTAAAAATAATAAAATAATAGTTCGAATAAGAAGATAAGAGTTATAAATTTTGGAGGGAAAAGAAGAAAACTAATTTTTTAATTGTATTTTTTGCTTATCTCCTTATAGGTTTACTCAAATTTCAAGTGTAGGCACTCATTGGATGTAGAATTAAATTCCACATCCAACAAGTACCCATTATGCATACTTTTGAGAAGACCCACATTGATAAAAATCATAGATACATTAAAAGAGTGTGTTGAACATGTTTTTTAATGTATATGCAATTTTTATCAAAGTGGGTCTTCTCAAAAGTGTTCATTATGTGTACTCGTTAGATATTGAATTTAATTTTTCATCCAACAAGTGTCTACACCTAAAATTTAAGTAGAGCTATAAGGAGATCAACCAACAATACAATTAAAAAAATAGTTTTTCTTCTTTTCCATCCAAATTATTTACATGTACCTATTTTTAAATTTAAAGGATTTTTATTGGTTTACATATTATGACATGAACAATACATGAAAATTTCATTGGCACTTTTAGGCTGAAATTTCCTCTAATGGAAACACTCATTCTTTTATTAAATATTCCAATGATTTTGTTAGGATTATAAAAAACAAGAGAGTAGATCCTAATGACATCATTGTAAGTTTTGACGTGGTGTTCCTTTTTATCAAAATTCCGTTAGACAGAGCCATTCAAGTTGTTAAAGATATTATTGATCTTGAAATAACAAAGCTTGTTGAGATTTGTCTACATTCCACATTTTTCAGTTTCCAAGGCAATTATAATGAGAAAACATCTGAAGTTTCTATGGGATCACCACTCTCTCCAATTGTTGCCAAATTATACAGAGAGTACTTTGAGAAGAAATTCATTGAATCCTCCCATTTAAAGCCTACTTGGTGGAAAATATTTTTTGATGACACAAACGCAAAATGGACACATTGTAAAGAAGAGTTTGATAATTTTTTCAGTCACCTTAATTCCATCTCCTCTTAAATCAAGTTCACTATGGAATTGTAGGTGAAAAATAACATACATTTTCCAGATGTTATAATTTACCCGAAAGGAAGTTGGTACATTGGGACATCAAGTTTTGAGAAAGAAAATTCACACAAAGAGTTACCTACATGCTAATTCATATCATCATCCTTCTCAGAAGTTTGGTATCCTCAATAATCTTGTTGTTGTATCACTTTGAATATCTGACTCTAATCACCTATATGAAGAAATTAATCACTTGAATTCTATTTTAAAAATATAGGATACAAAGAGTAGGACATTAGGAAGGCTATAAGAAGAGTTGAAGGAAAGGTTAGTCCACGAGGCCCTCACACACATGGTGTTAAAGTCTAACTTACTTAAATTAAGGGGGCTACTGATAATATTGTGAGGATTTTAGGTAAGAAGGACATATTCACTCATTTCACAATAGCAAGAACAATCAGACAAAGAATGAGATATGTGAAATAAAAAATAGATCAACGTCAACTTAAGGGAGTCCACAAAATTGATTGTTCTTGTGGTAAAATTTACAATGGAGAAACATTTCATTCCTTGAAAAGAAGATTGAAAAAGCACAAAGTTGACATTAAAAATGAAATATCACACACTTAAGCCCTTGTTGAAGACTCATCGAAGACTAAGCATCATATTTTCCTGAAATATGCTAAGATCATCGCAAGGGAGGACCACTATCAGAAAAGGAAGATCAGGTAGGCTATTGAAATAATGAAACATTTCACAAAATCTCAACAGGGATGGTTGTAACGCCTTAGCTAAGGAAATTTTTTTTTTTTTTTTTTCATGCTCATAGGCCGATTGGCTGTAGAACGTTCTAATTAAAATACTTAATCTATCTATCGTTATACTTAGTTTCATCTGACACTTTTCAGGTAATACACTAAATTTATTTTCCTATGCAACATAAGTACATTCACATAGGTATCAAATACATAACAATATATATATATATATATATCACTATATATATATATATGTACTACCTATGTATAACTATATATATATAACTTCATAAATTATAATTTCTTCCCTATGTAACATTTAATCGTATACGTAATTGTATCCTATTCTTAAATCTTTTCCAATCCTACCTAAGTGTATAGATGGTCTTCTATAACATTAAAAAGAGATGTCTGGGTGATACCCTAGGCCATGAATACACGCTAATTATATCCACCATGATTTATGCTGGCACAGACTCATACTCTGCCACTTCCATTGACTGGACATTTACCTGCAGCAACAATGACGATATCATGAGAAGTCTGATATCTGTATTATTTCTGACAATAACTTACTTACAACCGTGTTATTAACATCTGCCGAAGGTATACAATTGTAAATATATATATCTACGTATCATATATATATATTCCGATGTGGCATCCTCGCCTCATATACGATATCATTTTTTTCTTTTAATTTCATACACCGTGTATTCAACTAATGCTGTATTTTCATACGCTCATCATGATTTTTTTTTCTGCTCATCTGATTGGCTTTAACATAATTATAATCATGTATTTTTTTGCGAAGTGTGGATATGGTACGTGAGGGTTTTTCGCGGCTTCCCACATCTAAATTTATTCCTCCTTACGTGTAGCCGGTTTGGCGTGTTACGATGAGGATTTTACAAGCCATAATATCCAAGGTCAACCTTGTATCAAGTAAACTAACTTCACACGCAACTCGCGCGTACACGATGGTTAAGGAGGTTTTCGTAGCTTGGTAGGCTTGTAGTCCTGACGGCTCTGTACATAGCTCTCAGTGATATTATATTTTTTACTTGCCATGCGCATCTTCCGCCGTCTACTCGTAGAAGAGAATTTCTGTGTGTCCTCTTCTAACGCGATTCATATCCCTGTTTCTACACTCCGCTTCTACCACTACTAAATAAAACTTTCGGATCAGACTTTGTAAGGCTTGCTCAAGCAAGTGCTCTAGGGTTTTTTTCTTCGCGAGTTGCTTCACTCGCCGAGCAATTATCCATCATCCCGGGTCACAGACAGTATTAGGTTTCGGATCCCGTTATTTTAATGACGACTCAGTCCCGCCAATCATTTCGGCTAGAATTTTCTTGTGGTGTGTGTAGTTCACTCGTTGAGGAGTGGCATGACTATTTTAATTTCTCGGCTCCTATTCCAAATATACAGACGCTATTATTAGCGATACTGCCGCCGAGGTTCGTCTTTGGTGTCATTCTCACAGAGTCTTTCGGGTTTAATCCTCTCATTCTAATGTATTACAAGATAGGGTTTTTTGATGTTTAACTTCCATGCTAAGCAGAAAGAGAGATAGATCAATGCCCTCTTCTATCCCCGGGTTTAGTTCATATGACGCATTCTAATATTTACTAAACATGCCATACTTTGTCCGAATTTTCGGTATGGTCGTTGTGCGCTCCTAAGGGTTAACTCCTTGCCTCGCTTGTGAGAAATGCAAAGAAAGGGTTTCTAATACCCCGCGCGTGAAGGATGACATCTAATGGAGGTTGGCTCGCTCAGCGACGGTGATATGGGAGAAATCTTATCACCGCATTCCCGTAAGAATATCATTCTATCATCGGGACTGACTTCCCCGCTGAATAGTCTGTAAATTTATCGTTTTCTTTCATTATTTCAATCAAGACTCATTAGTGCTAAAATGTGCCAACCCCGACGCCGAGTCATGCGCTCGAGTAAGTTCATATTCTAGATTCGTTAGTTTCCAATTTGATTTTCATCCGGCCTCTAATTGATAAAATGAATGTAGAAGAATTGATAGTGTTAACAATTTGACATCTCTCTCACATATTATATAAATTTTATTTGCATGGCTAATTCGACAGACTCTGCCGTATACTATATATTAATTCATTCAAGGGAAACGTGGGCTTCAAATATGACTGGTATCGCTCTAATTCATTTTTCATAATGCTGAATCATGATATATGAACACATTTTTTTATACTGATTTAATAAACCGGTAATTACACCCACTGCTGACTAGGGTTTATATTTGTGCATATGTGAACTCTTTAAGTTCGACATCGAGCTATGATATCGCTCTCGCGCCATAATAATTATATGTGGTTCATTTTAATTTCCCATCAGTTTTTATATACCCTACATGGAATTGGGTTGTCGCTTTTATTTCACCGATATAGACATTCAGGGAGTTTTGTCACGTGAGTAACTTCAGGCGCATTTCAATAGTTTATTCTCTATTTCACTCTTATACATTAATATATTTATTGTTAAACGTATATATCAATGATCAATAAAGTATTGTATTGAATGGATTTGGTCGATGAAGGTTTTATCAATATGGCATTATATTTTTTTTAAAGCGAGGGAGGTGTTAACCTTTATACGTTTAGGTAATTTTTCGTAATGGGTCTGGTAGATTTATTTTCACTTCCGCACACTCATGCGAGTTTAATGTTTTCATGGTAATCATAAACATATTTATATGTGGTCACGAATTGCTTGGAGCAACAACACTATACTTAATCTGTTGCAGATGAATCAAGAAGTTGAAATGGATGTTAGATCCAAAAGTATGTCTATATTTAATATACATTTTATGTTTTTTTTTCTAATAGAATTTTTTATATTCAAAGATCAACATGTGTAAACTACTAAGACTTTAGATTTACTTTATGACATCCAAATTTATTAATACATGCTTTCCACTTCTTTGAACATAAGATTTCACAAGCCACACATATCCGATATAGGAATTCACACTTTTCGCGTAATATTAAAGGTCATTCCTCACCGCAATAACTTCTAGCAATTTGTTACTTTCATAGAATATCATATATATATATATATATATATATTTTTTCAGAAAATGTTCATTAATGACCATCATTTTAGGAAGAAGAATTTAGATTTTAAACCAACATTGGTTTAGAGATTCTGAGATTCTACTCTAGAGAGGATCAAGTCAAGTAACTAAACAAAATCTAGAAGGTGGATACCTAAGGATAGATTTTGTTAAATGTAGCACCAAATTTTCTCAAGGTTAATAAAGTAATTTATTATATGTAGCTAATTCATACTGCCATAAGAGAAAAAGAAAATTTAGAACATACCTACTGTCCGTAAGTGGACCAAACTTCCCAACCATAGAATCCTCTTTATCTCCAGGATTCACTCCCTGAAGTAGACTCACCTCCTGTAACGTATCAACCCCACCCGTCTGTATGTTTTATTTAAGCTCAGTACCTCAGTGATGGTGCCTTTACTCTGTGGTCCTAATAACAGGATGTTTTCCGTTTAGCCTAGGCTTCCCATCTTGGGGATTCTTTAAAGCGCTTTTAAGCTTTCCTCGCCTTTTCCAGCCTTTCTTTTTCACCTCTTCCCAACTAATCCCCTTCATTGGGAAATTTAGATTCCTCCTCAAATCTAAATAGATTTCTTTCAAGGATTTTTAGAAAGATTTTTGGGGATTTGTTGTCTTATCCATCCTCATGGATTTGGCAAGTGATCTCAAATTATCTTTTGTCAAAATGCACAATCATTTTATTTATTTCCTCAAATAAAATATGCAAATACATTCACACTATAGTCATCCTCAGTCCACCCCTTAGATTTTAAAATTCAAATGTCTAACTTTTAAAATTCATATACAAATTAAAGGTGTTTATATCTCTCTCAAAATAAAACACTCATTCATGTGGTTTTATTCAAACTACTAGAGTTCCATTTAAACAAAAATGGATATTTCTCCATCATTTCAGCTTCCCTTTCCCAGGTGGCTTCTTCAGCAGTAAAGTGCTTCCACTGCACTTTTACTCTGGCCACTGTTCTGTTTCTCAATTCAATTTCTTTCCGCTCCAATATTTGAAGCGGTTTTGGCAGAAACTCCCCTTCTGGTTCCACCTGTACAACATTCCAATCAACTATGTGAGAAGCATCATGCACATATCTTTTTAATAATGAAACATGAAATACATTATGCACTCTAACATGAGGTGGTAAGGCCAGCTTGTAAGCCACTGGTCCCACCCTTTCTAACACCTCAAAAGGCCCACAATATCTAGGAGCCAGTTTTGCACAACTTCCTGCATAAAGTGTGCTCTTTTTGGGTTTGATGCGCAAGTACACATGATCCCCCACTTTAAATTCTCGGTGCACCCTTTTCTTATCCGCATAGCTCTTCTGTCTGTCTTTTGCTGTCTTTATATTTTTCTGTATTTGTTTAACAATTCTTTCCATTTCTTGTAGTGCATCTGGTCCCAACACCAGTTTATCCTCTGGTTGACTCCAGCTCAAGGGAGTACGACACTTCCTCCCATAGAGTGCCTCAAAGGGACTCATCTTAATATAGGATTGATAACTATTATTGTAAGCGAACTCAGCTAGATGCAGATACTCTTCCCACTTTGATGGTCTATCCATCACATACATACGCAGCATGTCTTCCAAGATTTGATTTGTCCTTTCTGTCTGCCCATCTGTTTGTGGGTGATAGGCAGTACTAAAATTCAGCTTAGTACCCATTCCTGCAAACAATCCTTTCCAAAATGCTGCTGTAAACTTAGCATCACGATCTGAGATAATCACTTTGGGAACTCCATGAAGCCTTACTACCTCTTTTAAGAAAACATTTGCTACCTGAGCTGTTCCAAAGGTAGATTTTATAGGTATAAAGTGAGCAGCCTTGGTCAAAGTGTCTACGACCACCATTACTGAATCATGTTGGTATTTGGTTTTGGGTAGTCCTGTTATAAAATCCATGGAAACTGTATCCCATTTCCATTCTGCAATTGGCAGGGGATTTAAGAGTCCTGCTGGGTGTTGATGCTCAACCTTGACCAGTTGACACTCCATACATTTACTCAGATATTCTGCCACATCTCTCTTCATTCCTGGCCAGAACAACTTCTTTTTCAAGGCTGTTAACATCTTCTGGTACCCTGGATGTCCTGCATAGGGCTGTTTGTGATATTCATCTAGTATTTCTCTTTTTAATGACTCTATATTTGGAATATACAACCTGTTTTTGAAATAGAGCAACCCTTGTGGGTTTTTTGTGAAATCTGTTTTATCCCTTGCTTGTAATTTCACCAAAAGTGCTTCATAGTTGGGATCTTGAGTTGCTGCTTTTGCTACCAATTCTTCTATCTCCATCTGTGCACTACTCCCAATGCTGTTTCAATGTTGACAAGCATTCCTACTTAAGGCATCAGCAACTTTATTTTCTTTTCCCTTGATATGTTTTATGTCCATATCAAATTCACTTAGAAAAGACAGCCATCTAGCCTGTCTTGCGTTCAGGTCAGTTTGGGAAAAGAAATATTTAAGGCTGATATGATCAGTCATTAAGGTGAACTTCTTCCCCAGTAGATAGTGCCTCCACATTCTTAAAGCATGAATAACTGCTGCAAACTCCAAATCATATGCACTATAATTCTGTTCATGAGTTTTTAATTTCCTAGACTCATCGGCAATAACTGAATTTTCTTGCAGTAGGACTCCTCCTAGCCCTTCTCTGCACGCATCTGTACACACCACAAACTCTTTATCAGGATCAACAATTTGTAATATAGGAGCTGAAATAAGTTTCTGTTTCAATTGTTCGAAACTGTTTTGGCATTTTTCAGTCCACACAAACTTAACACCCTTCCTTTGTAATGAGGTTATGGGATTTGCTAGTGCCGAAAATCTTTCTACAAATCTACGATAATAGCCTGCCATTCCCATGAATGATCTTACTGCTGAGACATCAGTGGGGACTGGCCATTCCTTAATGGCTTTTATCTTTTCAGGGTCAACTGCCAATCCTTTTTCAGAGATGATATGACCTAAATATTGAATTTTATCCTTATAAAATTCACATTTACTGAACTTGGCATATAGCTGGTTTTCTTTTAAAGTCTGCAACACTATTCTCAGATGTTCTTTGTGTTCCTCCTCGTTTTTAGAATAGACTAAAATATCATCTATGAACACAAGAACAAATTTATCCAAATACTTATTCAACACACTGTTCATCAAACACATAAAGGTGGCAGGGGCATTCGTCAAACCGAAAGGTAGGACTACGAATTCGTAATGCCCATACCTAGTTCGAAATGATGTTTTGCTGATGTCTTCTTCTTTAATTCTGAGTTGATGATACCCAGTCCTGAGGTCTATCTTGGAGAAGACTGAAGCTCCTCTCACTTGATCAAAAATATCATCAATTCTAGGAAGTGGATATCTATTCTTAATGGTCAATTTATTCAATTGACGATAGTCAATACACATCCTAAAAGTTCCATCCTTCTTTTTCACAAATAAAACTGGGGCTCCCCAAGGAGACACACTTGGTCTGATGTAACCCTTGTCCAATAGTTCTTGCAGCTGCATCTTCAATTCCATCAGTTCTGGAGGGCTCATCTTATAAGGAGCTCGGGAAATAGGAGTAGCTCCCGGTACCAGATCTATAGAAAAATCAATTTCTCTTTGAGGGGGAAGATGAGGGATTTCCTTGGGAAAGACTTCTTTAAATTCTCTCATGACTGGTATAGCATCCAGTAACTCTTCCTCAGTTTTCTGTTCTAATTCTTCTACATGCACTGCATAGACTTGGTATCCTTTTCTAGCTGTTCTTTTCAATTGTAAGGCTGATATTTGTCTTACTACAATGGGTTTTGGTTTCCCTTTTAGTGTAAAAGGTTTCCCTTCCTCATCTATACAATGCAAGGTTTTATCCCAACAGTTCATCAAGGCTTTCTTCTTTTCTAGCCAATCCATTCCTATCAGCAGATCATAGGATCCTAACGGCAATATGTTCAGATTTACTTCTGTTGGGAACCCATTTAACTGTATTGTTGTTTTGGGTAACTTATGTGTGACTTTTCTCTTAGTTCCAGTGGCCAGCTGTACCAGCCATGACTTCTGAAATTTTTCAGGTTTAATTTTACATTTTTCTACAATTCCAGGACTAATGTAACTCAAAGAAGCACCTGGATCAATCAAAACAGTAACAGGTAGGTCAGAAATCTTACCCTCCATTTCCACCATGGTTGTTTGATGTTCTGCTTGCCGATTTTCCAGTATCGCTACCTATAGTTGGTATGTTTCTGGCTATATCATTTACTGTTGTCGCTTCCCAATCCCTCATGAGAATATGAAGGTTTCGATGAGGGCAGTCCCTCAAAAGATGGGGTTCTCCACAGCCCCAACATTTCAAGGGCTCCTTCATTCTGACTGTCCCCTCCTTTTTACTGTCTCCATCTATTGGTTTTGAAGCCACTTGAGACTGGGCAGTTTGAATTTCTTTGGGTTTATTAGACTTTTTCCTTGAGATCTTCTTCTACCAAAATTTTCTTAAATATGGCCTGCTTTGGTTCTTCCTTGAATTACAGCCTTATTCACCCAAATTTTCCTTGTTAAGATTTTCCCTTTAAATTGTTGGTAGCATAATCTTGCTTTCCTCACTGCTTCATCCATAGTTTTTGGATTATCGAACTCGATCTTCTCCTTGTACACAGCGGGCAAACAGTTCAAAAACCTTTGCACCTTTGCCTTCTCTTCCCGAATGTAAGGGACATACCTTAACATATTTGTAAACTTGGTGACAAAATCATCGATAGTGAGCTGTCCCAGTCTGAGTTCATGGAATTCCTTTGCTTTATCTTCATAATAACGTTCGTTCAAATAACGACTTTTGAACTTAGTCTGAAAATCTTCCCAAGTAACTGTTTTTTCATCAATGGCATGCACCATTTTCGTCTCTTCCCACCACAGTGTGGCTTTCCCTTGCAGCTGATACACAGCTAGTCTAGCCTTCAGATTACTCTCATATTCATATACTTGGAAATACTTGATCATGTTCGGCAACCAAGCTTCAGCATCCTCTTCCTTCTCTCCATCATAGGAAGGTGGTTTGATCTTTCTAAATTCTCCCTGCAACTCTCTTTTCTGTTTATGCTGCTGTCTAGCAGCCTCATCCTCATTAGATTCATCCATCTTCCTCTTTCCGGAACCTTCACCCTCCTGGCTGTTCCTGGAAGTTAGTTCTCTGATGAGCTTTTCCTGCTCCTTGCTGGCTGATGACAACAAGTCATTCTGGCTTCTCAGTTCAGCCAACTCTCGTTGCATCCGGTGCAACATAGCCAGTACCGGGGCATTGGGATCTGGAGTAGCAAATTCATTTTGCAGATCCACATAAAATTCTTCACCTTCAGCCATTTCAACTGTATACACTTACAACACAGATTAGCAACGTTGATAAACTTCAGAAAACAAAATAAATGTAATAAGCAGTGAGCACAAAACGACAGCCCAATTTGTTGTAACTAGTGCTCCGATACCATTTAACGCCTCCAATGTAGAGAATTTTTTTTTTTTTTTTTTTGTATTGGTGTTCTCAAATCTATTCACATAATTATTAAGATAATTATTTCGCACTCTTATCATACTTTCCACTATCTCCTTTAACATTTCCCTCTCCATATAGTATTGAACACCCATATGTCCTTATACCATATCTCTACATATAACCATATGTATCATTATATTATTAAGAGATGAGGTGCATTTATTTTCCTATAGTATAACCATAGATATAATAATAAACACACTTTTTCGCTCACCTTATATAACCATTTTGGTATTCAATCCATGTACTTTGGAATTATATAGACCTATATAGGATGATTAAAGATCATTATATAGACCGATACTTCTATTTCATATAGTACTTGTATATGGTTTTTTTTTCCATATTTACTTGAAAGTACCTATGTATAACACGTAGAGATATACATATAACATATATATATACAATCCCTTTTTTTTTTTCTTATATATAATATATACCCTGTACATCGATTACCTTGACGATATTAACTCAAGGTCTTACAACTAAAATGCGCATCTATTTTTTTATATTTAGATTTCTTATCATATATATTCGGCCAACAATTTCAAAGGCCCTCGCTCTATCATGAACATGTATAATTTATACACGTACATTCTATTCGGCCGACTCCTGTTTATAATGAAATGGATGCGACATTAGATATTACAGTGCATTAAAATAACCCTCATCCATATTATTTTGAGTGGAGATTTTCCGCAGGCTTATAACCTAATTTTATATGCACATGTGTACCAGCGTGGCCGAGACTTTTCTTTGACCGCCAGGTATGGTACGCCTTACCTACTCCGTCATCGGTTTCTTGCCACGCACTTTCATTCTCAAAATTCGAAATCTGGTCAGTACGGTGGAGCTACGTCGAATCATGATCGTAGCATGCGGTTCATTCGAAACAATTGTGACAGAGCCACAAGAACTGGCCGCCATGGTTTTCTTTTCTGTTTTCAATACTGAATGGTTTTTTTTTTTTTTTCCAACTAACCCTAACAGGATTGAAATTATTAATTTCTCTTCATTATTCATGCAGCCGTATCATGGTTCGACGCGTATGTCATCGATCCGACTAGCAGCAGACTGCTCGTCGGCGTCCGGACCCTGCAATCAAACAATGAAATAACACTATTTCCTCGTCTCTGCACTCCTCGGCACGTTGGGCCGTTCTCCCATGTGAAATCCATACCGCGTGGTGGTACCGGTTTTGGCGTTACGTGCAGCTCCGCCAACCTCATACTTGCTCGACGCAGGGCTGCGCATGCAGCCGGGCTGTTAACCCTTCATTATTCGTGATTTTGTGAACCGGTCTCTCCCTGTGAGAGAGAGAATGGCGACGCGCCAGGGTGTACCAGCATTGCCACATTGCCTTAACAGGGATCGTCGATTTACATTTGAGCTGTGTCCAGACTCGTGAATGCAGAGCAGTTTACGTTTGGTCTCACTCAACGTTAGGGTTACTCAATAACCCCCCCTCCGTACCTACAACTTCAGAATTTCTCGGCGCCGATTTGAGATCGACCGGTACCACTCTATTGACACCCTGCCCCATCGTAATCACCCTCGGGATCTGCTGGGTTTATTGGGCAGAGGACTAGGGTTCCGGTCGAGTGCTACCTACCATCTTCACTAACAGGCTATTCACCGTTTACAGTATACAGAAGTTCGCTGTGAACATGTTCTCTCGGGCGGAGGCATGTAAGTTTCGCTCTACCTGGGTTCTTTGAGCATTATGTTGCTGTGAAAAGTTCCCATTGCTTCCTATCGTTTTATTTCCTTATTTTCTGTTATGTTGAATATTACAGTACTTCTTCTGCTATAGTAAGCTAGGCAGCAAGACATTAGATCTTCCCCGCATTCGATTTAAAGCTGAGACAGATCTCAACCGGTAAATGGTGGCTCTGCTCGCGTTCTTCCGGGAGTTAACTCAATTTCTACCGGCTCATTGACTACCAGTACAGCGTTTCATCTGTGCTAGGTGGCGGTTAGCGTTATGCCTGCAGAGGGGGTAAACTTTACCCACCATCCTCTGTTGGGTTCAGCGCGCATGAAAACAGATGTCCTATTTCGTTTTCTTTGATTTTTCATCTATTCTGAGGATGGAATGCCCTCCTTGCTTGGAAATTGAAAAGCAGACGTTGGAGGAGGTGCACCATGCTCCTCAGCCTTAAAAGCTAGGGTATCTAGATTACGGGCACTGCAATCCTGGCAGAAATATTTTTGTTTCATAGTTTGATTCTCGATGCATTCTAATTTGAAGCTGCAGCAAATTTAATTGCGCAGACGTGACCGAGAAGTTCCCTTGGGGTATCCTTTAGATATTTCCAAAGAGACAAAATCTCGACTGTAATACCGTAGCCTCACTACGCTTTGCATGGAAGTATTTCGGTTATTTTTTTTTTCTAACTCGATGTGGATTTGATTTAATACTTCCCTGGTTCGTGTGGAAATGTAAATGTATCTTATGCGTATAGCAACGCAAGGTTCCAACGAGCTAAGAGTTGCTCGCGGCGTTTCTTCGTGAGGTAACCCCACGACCCTACTAACGTAGGCGGTGGTTCACGTTAAATGTTTGGATAACAGGGCGGTGGGAAATTATATAGATAGTTTACCTGTTCACCGCGGTGGTTTGGTCAGATTCTCTGTGCTTTATTTCCATGATGGACTCATATATATGTATATACCTCACGCATTTATACTACGTTTTTTTTTTTTCGTTCTCTGCTCTCATACCGTTCTATATTAAAATTAAGATCGACTACTCATACATAACTCTCGGCGCATTCAGTTTTGATGGATATACCAATATCCTTAGTATATCCCTTCGTATGTTTTTTCATATGCTTTGTAATACATTATATTGCCGTGATCATTAATTTAAGATTGGTATTGGAAGTAAGGAAAATGTGCGGCCAATATGTTTTTATGTCCCTTACCTTCCCATAGATATAATTTGGGTTATGCCCATCCACAATCAATAGGATTGTATAGGATTTCCAGGATAGAAATGAGATTTCTTTTGTGTTTTTCCTTTGTGTTGATTTAAGAATCAAGATAGAATTAAAGGTGAAGTTTTTCAAATTCTAAATATCATCAAACTTCAATAGAATATAGTTACTCATTTTGCTAGTACTATTATAATTGGTAGCATATGCACACATGAAATTTGTAAAAGCTATAGATGTATAATGTTCATATTACCACTCTATATTTTAATTATATTACTTGATGATTATGCTGCTACATAAACTTCCTTTTTCAGTGTTACTATAATGTTTCTTTTTCAATACACATAACCACATCATATCAGTTTGGTGTCTATGGGAATTATAACAAATTTAATCATCTATAGAGGCCAAGTAACTTCAGATCTAGACCAACTTGGGTTTAGAGATTCTGGAGTTTCTACTCTATAGGTTTCTGGTCTACAACAAACAGATTCTGGAAGGTGCATCCTTAAGGACAGATCTGTTAAATGTAGCACCAAAATTTTGCAATTTTCATAAATAAAAATTTATATGTAGCCAATTCATACTATAATAAAACATAGCAATAAAAATTTCAGAACATACCACACAATCTGCAAATTGACCAACCTCCCAACCTTAGAATCCTCTTTATCTCCCAGGATTCACCCCCGAGCAGAGATCACCTCCTAACACTGATCAACCTCCGATTATTCTAGGTGCAGCTTATTTAAGCTCATCATTCCCCCAAAGCATGTTTCTAATTCTGCGTCCAGAATAGCAGGATGCTTTCTTTCCTGTTTAGCCTAGGCTTCCCATCTTGGGATCCTTTAAAGCTGCTTTAAGCTTTTCCTCAGCTTTTCCAGCTTTTTCTCACCTCTTCCCAACTACTCCTCTTCATTGGGGAAATTTAGATTCCTTCTCAAATCTAAATAAATTTCTTTCAAGGATTTTTGAAAGATTTTTGGGGATTTGTTGCCTTATCCATCCTCATGGATTTGGCAAGTGATCTCAATTCTCTTTTTGGTCAAAATGCACAATCATTTTATTTATTTCCTCAAATAAAATATGCCAATACATTCACACCATAGTCATCCCTTGGGGTCCACCCCCTTAGGATTTTAAAATTCAAATGTCTAACTTTAAAAATTCAACACACAAATTGGGGGTGTTACATATTCCCCCTCTCAAAATAAACACCGTCCTCGGTGTTCTTATTCA